>JUJX01000073.1:99455-240869 GCA_000800745.1 Diaporthe longicolla
CCCCCCACGGGTTGTACTGGTCAGCTCATGCAGGGTAAGGACATAGAAATTTGGCAGAGATAGACTGACTACATCTGTCTGACTCTGCAATCCTACAGATCATACAAGTGCCAGCGGGCCTGAATACTCGTCGAGGCTGCAAGATGTGTTGTTACGACTAGCCTTAGTTTGATCTACAAGGACATGTTGATCTGGCCTTCCGCGAATCGTTACTTCGATGCCCTTCAAGCTTGGATTTCTTTTCCCTCGCGGCTAGCAAGATACTGCATGTCAAAGATCCCCGGCCACCATATGGCTTTGGGATTGATCGGCTCACTCCTGGGCGATGTAACCACACCCCGGCCGGCTTTTCTCTTGTACCACGAGACAGTTCATCATGTCATGTCACTAATACGCGATGCTTCATGTATCCTCCGAGGAATCAGGCATCTTGTCTACGCTGCACAGCTACCCTCATCTTGGCATCGTGTAACCTCAATGACACCCACTGCACAATATGACGCAATTGACGGTGAGAATGTTCTGGCCGGCGAGTTTGTGGTATAGCCGAAAGATGGCGGGAACACACTAGAGCAGCTCCTAGCCCATCTGCCCGGCCCATTCCATGAACGCCTTTGGTCTGAACAGCTATGCGGCAGCTGCTCCTGCTTCGCCTATCACGTCTGGCCGGCCTGCGTCAAGTCACTAAGTGCCAGTAATTTTCCCACGGTGCTCGCTACGGGGCCTGTCACCACTCGCCTTGGTTAACGATTTTGCAATAGGAGGAATGAGGGCCCTCATGCGTGTGCTTGGCTTGTGTCTAAGCTTAGCACTGTCGAGAGGAGGCATCATCTTCTAATGGAACATGTGTCATTTGATGAGGCCTAAGCCCATCAAAGCAGGAATAGGCTGGGAACAATGCAAGATGCCGGTATTCGATCTCTGTTCAAGATGATACCCAGCACCTACTTCCGCGGCTTTAGCGCAAACGGTTCTCATGAAAGGCCGGCTCGGATGGGGGAAATAATCTGTCTATGGCTGATGGAGTCTTATTCCTTAACTCGGAGGGCAACGTGACTTGGCTCGGATGGGAAAGCACTTAGCAACTCAGTGTTCCTTCAACCTTACTTATCTTCCTCTCCCACCCCGCGTTGAAAGAGACAGCAATATCCTGAAGGTCGGCCCTCAGTCGAGGACAGAATTGACAAGCCGGTCCTTGCCGCGACCCCAGTTACTGTGACCCGCCTGTATGGCACGCTAAAGATATGTGAGCGCACAGACATGGAGGACCGGTTGACAGGCAGCGGTATCCCTGCGAAAGCCTCCGCGTGCTGGAACTAGGGGTCTCAGCAGCGTACTCGTCAACAGCGCTGTCGACACCCTGTGAGACGCCTGCCCGGCACCCAAGGTCGGCCATCGACGGCTCAGTCTTTCTATTGGTTGACCATTTACTAAGTGATCTTGGTTCGTTCTCGCTCGCCGACGGGTCATGCCGTCCCTGCAGTAGCTTTGGNNGGGGGTAATTCCACCCGGGGGGTGTACCCCGTGTACTGCTGTGGGATTTCAATGCTGTGCGGATCAATGCGCAGTCAAAACGGGCGCGGCCACAGAGACTCCTGTTCTTCGTCGACGCTTGAGGTTCCTTCTGCCAAGGAACCAGCAAAATATTCGCAGAGACATGTGGGAGTTCCGAGCCGATGCTTGCACCGGCCCAGTATCAAACGAGGGACAAGTGCTCGCTGGCCAAAGGGGAGTACCTAGGTATGCAACGACAAGGTGCCCCTCTTATATAACTAACATGCCACAGCCACGTTGGCAATGCTACCTCACGGAAGCAACTCAACGCTTCTTCCGGGTTCCTGGAAAGTTGACAGATTAGCGACAAGCCACCACCATGATGTGTCAGAAGGACCGGTTGAATTGACAGAGGAGATTTCCGGCCACGACATGACCGATCCGGAGCAGTGCGCGCTGAAATGGCGCTTAGTGTATGATTGGCCGGCGATTGACGCGCTTGCATTGTCAGGATGAAGGCTACATCCGCGGGTGATCCAGCCGATGAGTGCTATCATGGAACACGAAATTTCGGCACAATGACTTCGAATCAGTCCAGTCAAATGAATAGATGTGGACTTCGCACATATGCAGCCCACAAAATACTGTTGAGGAGTTGCCATCCGTAGCAGACACGTCACCCAAGGCATGGGAAGCTGACCTCTCGATATTCTGCTAGAACGTCGGCTCGTATTCCCACAAAGAAACCGGCATCGTGGCGAGGACTGAAGGGGAAGCGAGGATCTCAGCACATACCTGGCCTCAGATCTTGCTGCCCATAAAGGGCCGCAATATATTGCCTTCCGGACTTATCCCAAACCCGAATATTTCCCCAGTCCGGGTTTTGTACCCGGAGTATTCAGAATCCGATAGATCATGAATCAAGGCAGGAGTGACATCGTCACCTCTCCCTTGTCATGACATGGTGAGTAGTATCAGAGAGAATGGGCCATGCATGTATTTTGAATAGCGACTTGAATTCTGACAACCCAAGCGCATGGTACCGGCATCGAGACCAGGTTCGTGGTCTGCCCCCTCGCAATGCCAAGTCGTGACGAGCTTGGATCGACGTTGCAGAGGCCAAGGTGCCATTCTGTCTGTTGAGGATGAGGCAGGGACCCAGAGAACCGCGATGTGTGATATTTCGCGCATGCTCCGTCCGCACAGCATCATTTTGGTTTGATAGCAAGGCGAATTGGAATCAAGACTTCAGGACCAAGTCAACTTGAAATCGAGACTCTATCTCAGTTAAACAATGGGTCTTAAAAGTCATCATCATAGCAAAAGTACCAATCTCTCAAACTCAAGCAACGTCGCCCTGTTCCTGGCCTTGTTCAAATCCAGACCCATTTCAATGCTGTACAACAAGAGTATGGCCGAAAACAGCCCAGATGCTACAAGTCAAACCCACCAGAGAAGCAGAATGGCACGCACCCAATAGGAAACATGCGCGGGAGATACAATGCCCACAAGAAACTGTCGCATGCAAGGAAAGCTGGTCCCGCACCACCGTCAACCGTGCATGCAGGGCCCCGATAGAGCAACTGTTCGCCCCCACCCGTCCTTTTGAGCCCCGTGCCCGGCAGCCAAGCAAAGAAGCAAAAGCCCCCGTCAGAAACAACGCACAGACATGATGGAACTAGATAGCCTCAGGCCCTGGGGCCATACATGCCAGGTATGGCAGGAATGTCCGCTTGACAGCTCGGCAGACATCCGCGGACCTCGACAAGACAGCTGACAGGCCACTAGTGTCGCCCATTCTCTCTGCTTCTTCCAATTTCCGCATTTCCCGCGACGAACACCCCGGTGATGGCCGCTCGAACCCCGCGCTCTTGTTCCTTTTAGGGCTGAGCGTCAGGCTGCGTGCCCGCATCGCATGCAGGACGGGTACACCAACCAACCCTGAATGAACAGGCCTGAGTTGCAGTGCATGAAAAGCACTAGTTCCTGACAACATCGAACGACATTTACTTGCAGATCCTGCAGCGTGTCGCATTCCTTCTCGCTGTCCAGTTTTCAAAGAGGCATGCAACAAACAAAGAGAGAGATAGAGGGAGAAGACCGGAGGATAGCGGGGAAGGCTGAGCGATGGGCGAGATCACGGAGACGAGGGAGAGTCTCATCCGCAGTATGGCCCCTCGTTCGCCCAGGGGCTTGCTGTCATCAGGGCCGCTGCCTCCTCGGCCGTCAGGTTCTTGCCGTTAAGGAAGAGAGGGACGTCGATCTCCGAGGGGGCGTCGAAAATGCCCTCCACCTGGTTGAGCGTGTAGGCTGGCTGTGGCGGGTAGCCTGTTGGCGACAGTGCCGCCGCCGCTGGGTGGTGGTAGCTAGCATCGTTGCGGACGAGGAACCCCCGCATGTAAGGGTGATACTCGTTATCGTATGAGAGCCCGCCCATCTGCGAGTCGTGACCGGGGCCCGGAGGCGTCGTTGGCTCGGCAGCAGGGTCGACATCACCTGGCAGCCCGTGTGTGTCGTGGGCGCTCTCCGGCAGCCGGGGCTGGAAGTAGTTGATGTCCAGATGCCCTTGTCGGCCGCGCGACATCCCGCTGTGTCCGTTCAAGCTGGGAGGAGCTTGGATCTGAAAAGCAGAGGACGTGTTCGGAGGAAATGGGGCGGGGTACTCAGGGTAGAATCGTCCGTCCTCATCTGCTGCGTATATGTGAGGCCCGTATTGCTGCAGGCGCTGGTTCCGCTGCCGAACTGCTTCTTGTTGCTGTTCAGATTTCGTTCTTTTCCTGTTCTGGGCGGCTTGGTAACCACCTTTTCTGCCTGAGACGGCCTTGACGTTCCCATCGATGGCCCGGTCTCCCCGCGTGTTCCGCCCACCACTCTTGCTGTTGCCCTTGCGATACCTGGTGGTGCTCTCTACGCCGCCATAATACCTCGATTCGAGAAACCACTCAGTTGATTTTCTCCCATCCGCTCCGGCAGCGTCTAAAGACAGACTGCCGTCGCTGTTCAGGGGCGGCTGATTTGAAGACCGCTTCGTGAATGCCTGCAGAATCGTTGCTTGTCAGTCGCACACCTTCCGCCTCCACACATCAGCAAAAGAATCGCCTACCCCGTTCATCGATAAATTATGGCGAATTGAATTCTGCCACCCTTTCCCGGCACTCTTTGCCTTGTCCGTGTTCTCCCGGAACCACTGGTAGATCTCCTGCAGAGTCATCGACTTGTTGGGCCGCGACATGAAAGCTCTGTAGATGAGCTGCGCGTACGGCTCGTCATTCTTGCCCCCCACAGGCTCAGTAGACGCCCTAGACCTGCAAACATCCTCAGTGTCGTAGAGGTTAGGGTTGTAGGCCATGTTGGCGTCCATGTCGATGTCAGGGTCGGAAATTGGCGCTGTGTCCTCGCGGCGGATGCAGATGGCGTCGCTTGCCATGGCCAGAGTACTGCTGCATGGAGACAGAGTTGTTATTGGGACAGCATCTGCGTGGCTACGGGGATCGTGTACCGGTAGTCCATGTGTCGAAGAAAAGGCAAGGTCTTCTTCTTGGATGTTTTGATAGGACGGCCCTGGCCTGCTCGCCGTCACAGTGTAGGGCGTAGAGCAAAGCTGCGCTCGATCCACAGTTGAATTGGAAGTAAAGCAGCTCGCAGGATGGAGTGGCTGCTGGTAAGGGGGCTCTTGAGGGGGGGCGCAACACTCCACAGACGTCCACTCTTCCGCCGGTTGGGTCTGTACATCCGGGTCATACAAGGACAGCCTCTCGCTGTGGTTGACGACATTGTAGGCGAGGCTTTGCCGACGGGCTGAGACGCTCTCAGCGGCTGCCTTGGAGGCTGTGTCAGGGCTAGATCCGTCGAAGCCGTTCGAGTGGCCCCTCTGGAAGTTTTGCAGGCGTTGCGACAGGGCCTCTGAGCCGTAGCCATCGTATTTTGAGTGCGGCTTCAAATCCAGCCGCTGTTGTGTCGGAGATGAGCCATCGCGCTCAGTTCCATCCACTGGGCCGTCTTGATCATGAGACGAGACCGTGACTGCCGCCGAGGGGCGCGTATCATAAGTTTGGGGAGGGATAGTGGTAGGCAGGCAGGTACCGTTGATACTCGTGTTGACGTCTGTGATAGCCTCAAGAGATGCTTGTGTCGTGCAGAAGGAGTATTCATGTTTCAGATGGGCGTTGCCGCACGATGAACATGATCCGGAGGCGTCGGGGGAGGCGATCGGCGGGAAGCCATCAACGCTTTCAACGTTCTGAGCCATCTTGTCTCCGTTGTAACGCATCACAATACTCAGTATCGACGGCGATAGCAACTGCAACTCGTGATAAATGTGGTCTCTGTCTCGGCTATGAAACAATAGATGTTGTTGAGTCATCCGGATCATTCCTGTTTGGCGGCCAAGGTTGGGATGGAGTGAAACAATAGTAGTGACGAGTCAAGAGAAAACGAGAGACAACAGCTTGCAGGATTGATTTGGGTGTCTGGAAGGTGCTTGCTTGTGGTGCTTGTGGTGCTTGATATGACGAACTGCAGCACGGGGAGACAATCCAGAAGCTGACGGTGAGTGGGAGCCTGCAGGCCACGCCATGCGTAGGTAGGAGCTCTGCTCGAGCACTTGTGGTTCGAAGGACTAATATCTGTTTTCCTCTCCCCTCTCTCCATCCCTCCAGTCCCTACTCGTCTTCCTCCGATAGGATGAAGAAGACGACCTGGGCCAGTAGTTGACCCAGATTGGCCTTCTATGTCACTCAAAGCTAATGGGTTGTAGAGGAACTGCCTATAGCAAAATAAGGACCCTTTTTGCAGATCAAGACAGGCCAGGATAACCCAGGTTACGTCTTGGTCCGCATACGCTGAGGCAGACCAGGGGGTTTGTGGGAGAGGGGTACGCTTGAGCCTTCGAGGAGTGCTTCTAGCGAAGGTAAGTCTAGTGATGCAAATGACAAGTAACCTGCCAGCTCAGACATGCTTCAAAAGAGCCCTGTATAGTATACTTTCTACTTTGTACCTCCGCGCTGGGAATGCGGGGCTGGATGGTCCTCCTCTACACACAAACCCAGGCAGGTGTGTAAATTAGTATGCGTGCCTGTGTGCATGCTTGTGTGCTGGCATGGGTCGCGCGTGCGTGTGCGGGCAGTGTAGTAGTAAAATCCCGTGCAAACGAGGTATGACTCGCTGCCATTTAGATTCTGATGAGACCGTGTGGACTGGACGGGATAGCATTCTGTCGTCTGGCAGATGAAGGCGTGAGTTACATGTGAGGATCTGTTCCCAATGCCCCAAGATACTACGGGATCTCCCATGGCCGATAAGCACCTAAAGTGCCCAAGTACGTACCAAAGCAGCCACAAAGCCGTTGAGGCTGCCCTACTAGCACGCCGGCCCAAGCTGTCAGCCCAAGAAGTGACAGGGGTTTCAGCCTGGGTAGCATGCAGGTAGGGCATGGGGGTATCATTGCTACCGCTGAGTTCAGAGTAACACCAAGGCGAGGTAAAAGGAAACGTAAGGAAAAGGCGAGCTTTGTGTCACAACAGGCGGGCATAAAGAACAGTGTACCTCTGCTAGAGGAAAGGCGAGGCTTGACAAGGCTTCTGCCTGGCAGCTCAAAGGATTAGGTGCCTTATCGTGCCTTTTGCCGAACGGTAGCCAGGTAAATGTGGATTTGGGCAGCACTTTGCCCGGACGGTGACGGCCCTCCATCGTCTCCAGATGTATCCGAACTTCTTGTGCCTGTCAGAGCCGTGATGGCTGAGTTGCTGAGACGTACGGGAGGCTGCATTCGATCCCGCCAGCGCTGCCAATGAATTCGTTTGAAAGAGGGCTGCGGGACAGACCATGACCATGTACCCAAGGGGCAAGAGATGTAGACCACTCCCGCCTGAAGGAAGATGGCTTGCATGAGACGGGAAGGTGAAGCATCTGGAAGACGCTAGAAAAGTCGGTCCGGATCTGTCGCTAATCAGTCTCAGCTGGGTCATGGTTGCATGCATCACAAAGAATGGCCAGAAGAAAGGAGTGAGCCTCTCCAGCAATTTGACCTCACCGCCCCCTCTGGGCTGCCTCGTGGGGATGTCGACAATGGAAACACACAACACAACGTCCGCCCGAATGTTGAAACCACGCAGTCGTGCACCCTTTCTTGGAGCCAACGGTCAACCAGTGCAGTGTAAGGGGGACCAAGATGAGGGAGTACAGGAGCAAATTAGCGGCATCAGCCTTCCCAACAAGGAGCCGCAGGCAGCTTAAGGTGTCACAAGGTCACTTGCCGGGCGAGCGCCGCCAGACTCGATGGCTGAGAGCACAACAGTGGCGCGGTCAAGATCAGTGTGTCGGGACGCAGACAGCGGGTGAGGAGGCCGCGATAGTACCGGTGAGGTTTCACAGAAAGCCTATTGCCTGCCATTAGTTCCATGCGCCTCACACCATTTGCAACGTATGATGCAATTACATAAGTGACAATGGCCATCATAACAATGACCGTCCTTCCAACATCGTATCTGTTTGCCCACCAGCTGACGGCACTCAGGATACCAGGTCTACCCCTGCCATGAAATGGCCTTGTATGGTTAAACGACTGACCATGTATTCGTTCCCTGCGGCCCCCCACGTCGGCTCGTGCATCAGACAGCTGACCCTTCAGGTGGAGGTAGGTACTCTTGGCCCAGATGCTTGCATGCGTGATTCGAACAGAGGCTCCTATTCGGCACCGCTACTTTCTGTAGTAAATCTGCAAAAAAAAAAAACCCCGTTAGTCTTCCATTTGTCCTTGTGGCATAACAATCAGGGGCTTCATCGACTTCACCACGAACCTTCTTAAACTGGAAATGTAATTGAAGAATGCCCTGTTGACGGTGTTGTCAGCAAGTGTGCGATTTGACGTCGGCTATTGTATGGCCAGAATCGAAATGAAAACATCTGCTGGTTAGACAAAGTCGATGGGCAAAGTGACGTACCTTGTCAAAGCTGCTGCGGAAGCCCCGATCCCTCTTTGCCGAGTAGTCCCACTCCCGGTCTACGATTCGGAATGCAATATCTTCGTAGGGCGGACCTGCGATGAATCGGAGCAGGCACGTATCCTCCTCTCCGGCCGGGGCAAAGGACTCTCCTCTTCGTCGGCCGCCTTCGCGAATGATCTTGAACGTGGGTGCCTTGGTCTTGTCGATCAAGTCGGGGTAGAAGATGTTGAACTTGTACCCTTGGACTACCTTGGGAGGCGGGTTGTCGTGATCATAGTGGGTTTGGTTATATTTGTTCCATTCGTATCCCATCTGAACACGATTGAAGTATTGGGGTTTGCGAGGTCGATATTTGTCGGCCCATTTCGGCTTCGCGGCGCTGGGGACAGCCTCCTCTGCCGTGAAGATTTCCTCATTCTCGCTAATCCCGCGCGCAACCTCACGTTCGTAGAGGGCCCTGGTAGCCTGGGAAAAGTCTTGCGCGCCGCTCGAAGCAAATCGTGCAGTTCCAGGTGGCGGGTTACTGCCCTCAGGGTCAGCGACCGCTGCAGCAGCGGCGGAAGAGGAAGACACGGTCGGCAGGTTTGGCGCTCGTGAAGCGCTCACTGTTGAAGCGACCACAGCCCTGGAACTGTCGTCACTAGCCAATGCGAGAGCATCAGCTTTGGCCGGGTTCACCCGCCTGAACTGCTCGATGCGGCTCTCCTTGATCGCTTCGCAAATCTTCCTAAGCTTCGCTTTTGCTTTGTAAACAAGCAGGTTCTTCAGGAGCCCCTGCCAGTAGTCGGTGTCGATCTGCTCGTCCGACTGCAATTTAGCCTTGATCTGCTTCTCCAAGCTCTCGAGTTGCTCAAACGTCTTCGGACCAAGAATCCTGTCGACGTCCGAGGATACAGAGCTGACCGCGCGACCTTCGTGGTCGTTTCCCTGTAACTTGGTCCTCCGATCGTTGCAAAGCACGAGAAGGGAGCTCCAATATTCGCGATTCCTCTGACTGGTCTCCAGTGTGTGGAAAGATTTGATGCCCTCCTCCAGCTCCTTAAGCCCTGCCAAGCTTGATCCATCCACTACTTTCTCTGGTGACGGTACTTCGATCTCGACGTCCTCATCATCGTCGTCGAAGATGTCCCGGTCAATGTCGATGTAACGGAGATTGAAGGCCAGATAGTCGGCGGGTTTGGCTCGTCCCTCTCGGACTCGGATGTCGGCCTTCTTCTTGGACTGCTTGAGGACAAACTTGTCTTCGTCGGCCACAAACTTCCTAGATTGGTCGTCTTGGCTTAGAAAGCGGGCGGTATTGGCTGCGGCGTTCGAAAGGCTTGGTTTCGAGGGCTTGGTGATGCGGTTGTTTGGATCGCGTCGTGGGCCAGTGATGTCCCTGTCTAGCCGTTGGGGTGATTTCCCACCATCTATCATTGCCTGTCGTCCAGGGTCCATGGCTGTTGCGACGAGGAGAGAGCAGACTGTGTCAAGGAAAGATTTGTGTGAGCTTGCTGGGTGCGCCTCGACTGTGACGCAAAGGTCGAAGAGGCGGGAACTATCTCAGGTCGTCGCTTACCCTAAGACACGCCTCGGGCATGCTTGGCATCAGCTTATGTAAGCAGTGTATCAACGATTCCAGGCTTCAATGCAATTCCATGAGATATTACATGTGAAGTACCTAGTCATTCGCACAGAGGCTGATCACACGCCATCTGCCATTTAATTAGGTACCTATCTGGAGCCCAATCAACGTGCCACGGTGAGCTGGAGCAGCAGAATAGAATCTTTCTATTTCACTGCGTTGGCAAAGACTTCTAAGATTTTTTCCCCTTCTGAATCAAAACCAGAGTGCGATATCACACATTTCACATTTTATCAACTTCCTTCCTCTTCGTTCTCGATTCCTCCCTCCTAACTCCTGCCTCCTATAATCATACCATCCTCCCACAACCCTCCTACCCTCCTACCCTCCTACCCTCCTACCCTCCTAATTCCTAGCTACCTAGGTACCTATATCCTACCTTCTTACCCTCCTAACTCCTAGCTACCTATATCCTACCCTCCTACCCTCCTACCCTCCTACTCTCTTAATTCCTAACTACCTAGGTACCTATATCCTACCTTCTTACCCTCCTAACTCCTAACTACCTATATTCTACCCTCCTATCCTCTTAACTCCTAACTACCTATATCCTACCCTCCTACCCCCCTATAATCCTATTTCTTACCTCCTATCCTATTATATTATATATTATAATATAACTAAATCACATGTGACTACCTCTTATAAGAGAATTAGATATACATTAGTAAGCTATCTAAGTTCTTAAAGAATATTTATGTATGCTGACTTGCTGCTAGACTGATCGACATGGTAAGGGGTCGGAGATTGCTCGTCGTTCAAGAACCGGCGCTTGGGAGGAAGATGTGAGACGGAGGGTCAGCCATGGTCTGTTCATCCTTTTGAAAATAGAGCGGTGTGAATGTAATGGCATGTGTGAGAACACTTTAGGATTATTAGGCTGGCAAATATTTTCAAAACTAAATATGGGCTGGAGATCTACTCCGCGCCTTGCCATCAAGTCCACTAATCAATCAAACAATCCATGTGTCTTCAACACATCGTTCTCCAGTGATCATGCCTAGCACGTATCGCCATTTACTGCTTCCTCCCCGTGGGTGATTTACCAAGCTGCGTTGGCCATGACGTTGCGGGTCTTCATGAGCTTGACCTTGCCGGCGGCACCTGGGGGCAGGTTCTTGCCAGCAGCGATCAGAGCATCGACGGCGGAGTTTCCGGTGCCGGCCTGAGCCTGTCCAGCTTGAGCCTGTCCAGCCTCAGCCTGGGCACCCTCCTCGTCGTCAGCCTCTCCAGCCTGGGCATCCTCGCCGGCGTTGGCATTGCCACCCTTGGCATTGCCAGCTGCGGCCTCTTCAGCGTTGGCGGCATCACCGGCCATGGCGTCTTCCTCATCAGCATTGGCGTTGCCGGCCTGGCCTTGGGCGTTCTCCTCATTGGCGTTGGCATTACCTCCCTTGGCATAGTCATAGCCATAAGAGGGATGACAGACAAGGCAGCTGTCGTCAATACGTCACTTACAGCGTAGGTCGGCGGTCGGCGGAGGTCGTCAGCCTGAGCCTTGATGCCTGCCCGTTGACAAAGGTGAGTAATGGTTGCGTCCTTCCAGGCGATATTGTTGTTCATGTCGGCGATCTCTGTCTCGAGGCGTCGATCCTCGTCCTGCAGCTGGTTCATGTGGCGAGGTGGCCTCTGGAGCCTGAGTTTTTACGGCCTCCTACTTCTCCTCTGGGCTCATGTTTAAATGACTGCTATGGGTTGGGCCGGGACCAGAGGCCCGAGTAGGGATGAGTATGCCCGAGCCACGTTTAGTAGAGCGAGTCGGGGACAAAAAGAGGTCCTGGTGGACTCGAGTCCTTCTCCCCACGGGGGACGGAACCTGAGGGGTTCCCGCACGCTCGTTCCAGTGCGCATCGGAGAGGCCGGCGTTCTGGGTACTGGAGAAGTTGGGGAAACCGGTGTTCTGGTCGCCGAGGGCTAGGTTCGGAGCTCCGAATGCGGTCACTCTGTCGATGTCGGCATCCTTGGCGCACCCATTCAGGCCGGCGGCACGCTGCTCCTGAATGTTCTTCGTGATGTCGTCGCCTATGTTCGGCTGCTTTCTATACGCGCGGTGGCAGTGAGCCTTTGGAATGTAGACATTTCGCTTGTTGACACTCGCGACCGCGTCGAGCTCATCGACAATCCGTTGCATCCAAACGAGATCTATGCACGTGTTGCTAGCGATTTATGGGCCGCGGATTACCTCCAAGCATCTTAATGGGGAACGTGTACAAGTCCCTTCATAATACCAGTGTTTACCAACGTGTCACTGAACTGGTTGCTTTTCTGGTGATAAGCGCATTGAGAAGTGGATATATAATGAAGTGGAATTACTATTTTGTAATGTGGAACAGGGCATGTAGATCGGAGGAAGAAGTCAGCTTGCCCATGCATCGTGGCATCTGACCCCCGTCACTTTGGGTTTCAAGGAACAGTGGCTCGATGCTGGCACCGAATCCTGTGGGTTTTACGAGTGTCGGGGCCATGGGCTGATCGCACGCAGGACGAGCACCCATGGCTTTAGGCCAGCAATCATCCACTGAAAATTTGGGCCTTTTTGCCATTGGTCGCGAGGACGGCCTCAGCGAGGAGGTCTGCGTAAGGGAGAACTGGCGGACAAAAGCTTGGCCCACGGGTAGATGGCGTTGGTGTGTGAGCCTTATCGATAAGGACGGGACCACTGTCAGTCCTCAGCTCCTGCCCCCCCCACTAGACCCTGCAGAGTGCCTGGGAAGACCCGCCACTCTAAATTACAGGCCTGTCAACCAACTGCTTTCAGGTTGTACCCCCGCACCCCAGACCTGCGCATATCACATTCCAGGTGCAACGATACTTGCCGACTTGACCTGTCCAGTCCCGCCACTGTCTATGTCCCAGGGTCGCTTGTTACTGAGGACTGACCACTGGTGATCGCCGTCAACCACCCTTCTGGAACGCGGCCTGCTAGGGTTCTTCCTATTAACAGACCGGCGCAGTCATCAGAGGCAAGCGCCAATCGACTTCCCCACCCAGAGAACCAAGAAAGCTCCACTTGAGCTCGATCATCCACCCGTGGCACAGCCATAAAGCAAGAAGTGCCATAAGTACTACGACATACAGGTTTGCCTCCCAAAGTCTTCCGTTTTAAAGTCTATGGGATGCTAAGATTCTGCTGCCAGTCTTCCGTGCGACAATAACACTCGTCATGGCGCAGCCTACTGAGGTCCCAATGTCTGAAGTTCCGGACAAAGTCATGGCGATTGCAGATGATGTCTGTGACATCGTTGAGAACCGTCAGGCTTCTGCCATCAACCGCAACAACATCACCAGTGTCTCGGGCCAGTTTCGCGACAACACTACCGATGCCGTTATCCAGCTCCCCGTCGTTTCTGCCAGCGACTGTACTCCTGGCGATGCTTTCAACCTGCACGCAGGACCTGACTCTACGGTCACTGCCACTTATCACCTGGAGGGTTACGAGGTCATGCATGCCACGGTCCAGTTCATTGGCGGGGTGTTGTTGGTTGTGCCTGCTTACATGAACCACGCCGTGACCATTGAAATCGAGGATCTGCCTGCAGTCAAGGCTCGAGAGCTCAGCGACTTTATGTCCAGCCTGCCCCAGGACGACGCCAAACCCTGGGATGACGCCGTCGAGCTCAGCAACTTCATCATCGAGAACCTACACTCTACTGGTCATTTTGCCGACATGACTAATGAGGTAAGTGGATCCAATGGTCCCTTATAGTGGCACATTTCATGCTAACAGTGTAAGATCAACGTGATCGAGGCAGCTCGGAACGACGCCTTGGGTTGTATCCAGTCCGTCATGGGTCCGAATCAAGTCTAGTCAACCTGGGTTCGATCCAAGCGGGACAACATGATGGCTCACCTTAGCCGTATCATGAGTTCTGGACGTGACGCAATCGACAAGATCACAGGTGATCCAATGGCCAAGGACGACGTGAGTCCCCAGGACACTCGCCTTGTCGCCGCTATCGAGTTGGCGATTTGGAAGCTGAGTGTCATTCACCTTTTCTACAGCAAGGGGGTGGTTGTGTGAACCAATATGCCATGCCTGGGAGAGTCGCTTTTGAATTTCGAAGTATTGTCGCCTAACGAGCAACTGGTGCCCGGGGCGGTTTGGGTCGATGCAAGATGAGCGGTGCATCTAATGTGACGTTGAAGCGATGCTTTTAGACCGGGCCGTGATGGAGTTCTGAAGCTGTTTTAATCTGAGTCGGAGGTCTCCAGGTAGCTAGCTGTACCAGGCGT
Organism: Diaporthe longicolla; assembly: GCA_000800745.1. Classification (NCBI taxonomy): domain Eukaryota; kingdom Fungi; phylum Ascomycota; class Sordariomycetes; order Diaporthales; family Diaporthaceae; genus Diaporthe; species Diaporthe longicolla. The sequence continues at coordinate 113,751 of JUJX01000073.1, forward strand.
GGACTTATTACGATCGAGAAAGTCTCCAGTTTCCATGATAGCCTACCAATGCAACGCCGCCCCCTTCATACTTAGGCGCTCCTCTCATATCACAATGACTGTTGAACGTCTTGAGGTTACTAATTTGGCTCCTGCCTACCCTGTGAACCCTCCCTTCAACATGGTCAGTTCTCTGCGCCTCATCAGTGTCGCCTACGATGTGATTGGAGTAGAAAAGTCCTAAAGAACTTCTATTTCACGGTGAGTTTACTGCAGATGTGGGTGAAGCTTAAAGTACCGAGAGATCCTATGCCACAGAACTCGCCCTGTGTTTCCGCGTGGGCACACCTGCAGGGCCCGGGTATCCCACGGGGATCCAGGATACCTAGGTAGTTAGGGCCCCCGGGCTGTCGCTTGCCCGGTCCGATAATCATGGGTCAACACCTGCTTCATGCGTTGCCCGCCGTAGCCTTAAGGAGCTACTTGTCCTCCTCGCCCCCATCATCTTCGTTGTCGTTCTCAAACCAATCGTCAAACGCATGGCGTTCCTCCTCTGGCACGTCCTCCGGTAAAATGCCCCCGGTGTCAAAAAAGTTCTGACGACGCCTTCCCCTCTCCTCGGCATCGCACCCGACCTCTTCCCAAGTCCCATCCTCGTCGACAGGCCTCGCCTCGTTATCACCAGATGAATTATCATCTCACTCGTCGTCGTAATTCATACAGAGGGCCTCCTCGAGCATTTCCTGCATATTGATTCTGTTGTTGTACGTCGCGGCGCACCAGACCATTCAGTTGAAGTCTGCATCCTCGGGCTCGTCCTCTATCAGTCCTTGACGCCCACATAATTAGCTCTGGCCATGGATATATATTGGGGACCGAAACTTGACTCCTGTCGAGCATAACTCCTTCGGAGTGCTTGAGCCGGGGTGCTTGGGGTCGAGCGTCGAAATGAGTGAACCCATCTATCGTCGAACAAGCCCCTCGAGCTCTTGCGTTTCAGGCTTCCGGCCCTCCAGCAGATCGGTCACCGCAGTGTGAAGGCACCAGGCTGGACCTCTGGCCTCGGGCCCCAATTCTCTGTTGCGGGGGCTCGTCACGGAGGCTAACTGGCTGTATGGTTGCTGTTTGAACCTCTCCAGGCCCTTTCGGGCGTCGCCCATGAGCCGTTGGCTTGCTTGTTTCCCTGGGTCGTACCCTTTTCCATTTTTCAAATGCTTCTTGTCATCCTCGAGGACGGCCAGGAGAAAATCCACATCCTCAAGTAGCTTTAGCAGCTCGGCATTGGTCCGATCTCCCCTGTCCTCTCGTGCCATATCTCAAGGTGGACGGTAGGACGTGGAGATGGTCGTTGGTGGGTAAGGAAACGAGATAGATTCTAGCCGTGGAAGTTTTACTCTGCATTGGCTTGAGCCGAGATTGGGAAATGTAGTCTAACTGAGCCGGTACCTATGCCCCCATACCCTGACACGGTCCATTTGGCCTAGGAAGGTGCGCTCCGTTCAACATGGGATGGTGCAGCGACCGACCGGGCCACGTCAAATTCGAATTCTTTCCATCGAACATACCCCAATCCCGCTCCATCGACCCATTCCTGGTCGCCTCCCCTCCTCGCCTACCCGTGTTTGCACAGCCAATCAGACGTAACACACGGCAGGCCAGAGCCACAAATAATGGCTGGTGACATCGTCACCAACGGCCTGGAGAACATTGCGACGCGGGCCGACCTCGATCGCACCACAGTCGAGGCTAATGGCCGCCAGCGCTTTCAGAGGGTCTTCCCTTGGACGATCCTCAAACGTCAGCTCTTGTCTAGGACCTACGATCCAGCTCGAGCTGCGTCCAGGGACAAAGTAGGGTACCAGTATCCTCGCCGTCCTGGCCCAAACGAACTAATTTCAGCCCCATACACCATAGAGTCTCTGGAGGTCGGTCTGGTGTTTGCTGATGTTCCGAGTGGGGAGAAGCCAGAAGGGTCATTGGGCGGTGGAGCTCAAGTTCTTGATAAGGGAGAACAACGGCCCCGGCGACCGGGTGACAGTGAGCTCCTCATGGTGTTTACCCCGGTCACCGACCACTTTGAAGAGCAGGTTAGCCTATGCACAGGAGCCTTGCCAGTGGGTGGCCGCCTTAACAACTTTGGGGTCGTAGCAAAGGGTGTGTTTTATTATGCAGAGTAACTCAAGGGTATCCCAGACGAAATTCGAGCTGACAAGGAGGAGTTCGAAAAGGACATCTATCGTACAGTCAGTCAGCATGCCGCTCGAAACAAGCATCCTCAGCAGGGCACCATTATTGTCATCGCGCCGGACGAGGCGAGTAAGAAGCTCATCGCTAGCCTTTTGGTGGTCACCGAGTCAAAGCATCTTACATCCATGCTGGTCCTATTGTGGGACCTATACGAGATGACGAAAACCACAACTACTTGAAAGCCATCAAGAAGAGCTTGGAGGATAAACAATTCGATCTCAAGTATGGCCCGGACACCAGTACCAGGGGCATAAATAATTTGATGAACCTCGACACTGAGCTACCAGGTGGGATTGTGGAGCTCTTGGGCGAGGATTTCATGGTGAGTTGGCACGTTGGCTTTCAAATAAGGGGGGTTATCATGTCTGACGAGAATCGTCCTGTAGTTCAACTACCCTCGCCCGAGGCCGGATGCCATGCTCATCAAGAAGACGCATAGCAGATTGCGCAGGGTACAGGAAACGACAAAACCCTCAGAGCCCAGCTTCTCGCCAGCAGCTTCGGTTTATGCATGCACTTTCTCCACACGCTGATGGCTGGACATCAGAGGAGCGACGATGGCGACTACGGCGATTCCGCGCCTGACGAGGGAATCCAGCAGCCTATGACTGCAAGTGATCTCTTGCCGGATCATGCCACCCTCCGGGCGCCATCCGAATCCTTGCCCCGCATAGCGGAAAGCTGACGGTGAAGGATCTACACCATGCACTGCTCCACACACGTGTGATCATACAGAATTTCGAACGTTTTTCGAGCAGGCTCGTGGATGACGTTGTACGGGCACATGGCGGTTTGTCCAAACACGCTCCACTCCAGAACCTGACGAGCCAGTTGGGAAACTGTGTTGACACCGATACCCTGCATAGTCTTTTCAAACAGGTCTGTGTCGTGCATGCTGTTGCGTATGCACGGAACAACGCAAGCGCCTCCGCACTTCTACAGGACTTGGGCAAGTTCCTCGATCGCCTCCCGGTAATCATTAAGGGTAGCGAGGGCAGGAGCAGACAAGAAAGTATGGATAGGGATGATGATGCAAACAAGTAATGGGAAAATCAAGGCGTGTAGCGTGGGGGGGGGGTATACTAGGAGGTTTTAAGTTTAGACCGGCCTGGGCATAATGTCTAGACGTGTCGTCAGTTACTTCAGATCACTTATACCTCCCGAGGTCCTCAGACTCAGACAGAGCTCAATTAAGCTTCCTGATGGACTGGCTGCTTGTTCATACCTCCAGCAAGTTGTCTATAGGTTGTGGATGGCGGGGGTTCCAGGTCAGAGGTGCTGGCCGCTCCTTAGTTATCATTCTAATCACAAATCACAGGCCATTCCACCTTCAAACAAGTAATGATTCTCACAGTAGTTGCAATGAATGTGGGAGGACTCAAGAAAGATAGAATGTGGATGTTTAGCAGCCTTTCATGGCAAGGGAGGGCGAGGACAATCTCCTACTCAGGTAGTAATGAGATTGCCGAAACACACTGTCGGCCAAAGACTTCCACTACTGCCATAGCTCCTTTTTCACTCCACTTGCACGGTAGCAGGTTCACTAACACCAAACCATCTGGGCACTTTGCCATCTGCTTCCCGGAGCGCAACTTCCACCGAAGGCTTCTGATAACCCCATGACCTCACATCCAATACTCGAGGATGGTGGCTGTGGGCGAATCGATTACCCTCAAAAGCAAACCTGACCTTGGGCTTTCCACCTTTCAGGCCATCGCAAGGACGGGGGCCGAAAGCAGAGAGCTCATCAGAAGGCTCCTCGAGAAAATACGATGTGCTGCTTCCACCTTGGATAGCCCAAACGCCCTTGCCATCGGCTCCATGACATCCGACACTGCGAAGCAATTTGTTGGTGGCCGAGGTTGGCGAGGCACTGCCCCTTTGCATCGTTCACGGTACAAGCTAGCAGGTCGGGGTTAAAAAGGCTGCGATGAGAAGATCAACGGCGCCGGCGAGCACGAATGTGGATCAGGTGCCTCCGGTGACAAGAGTCCCAAGTCCGGCAACGCCCAATATGACGAGGTAATATTCGTGGAATGGCTGAAAGGCGCCCCCGCCGCTACAGTGGGTTTACCAAACCCAAACAATGCCAACATGCCGTTACTGAACATGGATGCTTCCATGCACCAGTTGGCCGGTATAACAATCATGGCCAATGCTCTGGGCAATGAGTCCAAGGGCCTTATCATTGCCGACCCGCACGTGCTTGGAAAGACCCTGATGGCTCTCTGCACAATGTCGCTGACCCCCCCAGCCTGGAGACGGGCCATGTGTCGTAGTCGCTCCAACCGACGTTGCCCCAGAGTGGATTGATGAGTGCAGAAAGTTCTTTAACGAGGTTAGAAGCTCAACTCACTAAACTGTGCACCTGGGTGGGCCAAACTAACTTGTCGACGCAGGCCGATATGAAGGCTATCATGCTTACCGGTGGAACCACCACTCCCAACAGAGATCTACGAACACAAGCATGTCGTCACATCATATAGCTATGTGGTGGCAGAGATAATCCGCGCCAGAAAGTTCATCCGGGGACTAAATGCTTGGGTTCCCGGGACCAACTCCACCGGGGCGACCGACTCTCACGTTCCTTTCGGGCGTATTCGGATCCAACCAACAATGCCTAGGAAAGATGTTGATTTTAGACGAGGCTTCCATTATCAGGAGCGTCGAGGGTCGGACACACACATACATACGTGTACTCAGGAAGCTCTCCGACTCCTACATTATACTTATAGGAACTATATTCGATGACGTATGGAGAGACGCCTATTCTATGCTCGGTCTCCTTCAGGGCCATCCTATCACATCACCTCAGTTCATATCAGCAGCCTTCCTCTCAAAGACCGCGAAGGAATTGGATCCCAGCAACACATATCCGGATAGCATATTCGTCAGTCGTACCTAGCTGGCCCTAGACTCGGTAGTACTACGACGATACCAGTATACAGGCCGTGACCGTCATCTGATGCCCAATCACTCGGCAGAGGTCGTCTGGATCACCCTCCTCAAGCACGATGAGGCGCGGTCGGATTATGAGTTTAGGCGGTATTTGAAATGGCAGCGCGTTTCGCACGACAGTGAGAACGAACCCCCAGGAGCTACCAGAGAGAAGCTGGACAACGCGGCCCTCGATGCCCTGGTCAAGGCGACGCACTATGCGAACCATCATCTACTATTAGGTATTGTGCGCCTCGAGAAACAGTACCCTATGAGAAGCATAAACCAAAATGGACTTGTGGGATCTGAGGGGCTAGTTGCTGAAGAATCCGAGGACGACGATGGATTCGATGAGTACTATCGATTCTACAGCAGCCTACGATGTAGCAGAGCCTGGCGCTCACCTCGAGTGGACGCTATCGTGGATGTCGTCAACCGCCGCCGCGACTGCTACCCGAACGATGCTATGGTGATTGTGAACGACAGTGTCTACTCACTGGATCTTCTCTGATATGTCCTCACTGAGAAGATGATCGAACCGGTCAGCCAGAACCAGTGTCTCGAGCACAAGGGCCTTACAGACCCCTCAGAGCGTTACCAGACCCTTCAGAGTTTCCGAGGCTCGTCTGGTGTGCGAATTGTCCTCATGGCCTGTGACACGGGTGGCATGGGGCTCAGCCTCCAGACTGCTACCGCTATGATCCAATGCGGCACATGGGCGAAGATAACGCGAGAGCAGCAAGTTCCTGGGCGCATATGTGGACCCGGGCAGAGCAAAGATGTCGTTATATACCGGATAGGAAACAGAAACCCCTGTGTGTTTTGGCACCAGCGCCATCTGCTTGAAGGTTTCAAGCAGCACAGGGGTGACTGGAAGGACGAGTCAAGGAAGGACATTCTGTGTGGAGTCACCGACGTCTTAGAGGATATCGAGGACGATGACAGACGCAGACCGTGCAGTTGGGTCTGGGGGTTGGGGCTCTAATCCTGTTCGGGCGTGGTTCAGAGCCCTCGAGTTGGGTCTCTGGTCTTTGCCGCCGCGGAATAATGGTAATTTCGAGGTTGCCATCTGGCACCAGGGCATCATCGCCCAGAACCAGCGAGGGTTCAGTAAGCTCAAATCAACCTTCACTTGCTTTAACTAGGCCATGCGAGTTCACTGTTACAACACCCCCTGTATATTGGTTGTGGCATCGGTAATGTTTTAAGACTGCTATTGATTATATTTGTTTTCAACTCGTCCATTTTCTCCTAATGCGAAAACCAGAGACGAGAGAATAGGTACGTAGGAAGGAGAATAACCGCCGACCGCCCGCTTACTACCGTTAATAGCCTATCCATGAAAACCCCTGCATCCAACACACACAATAATCCCAGCGTCCGCTTCTGTCATGTCCCGCTGGCGCTGCATGGTCTTCACATATAGGGCACCAATGGTCGAGCATATGTGGAAATCCCGGTCCCTGAAGTCCTGTCACGGTTGCAGATCAATGATTACGGCCGGTATAGCCTGGTTCTGCCTCAGCGGTGCGGCTAATGCACGCAGGCTGCGGTAATCCATCCAGGGAAGTGTGATCTTGACCTCCACTTGCACCCTACCATCAAATTTATGGACGGCTGCCATCCACTTATCAACGTATTCGAATGCTCCCTGGTCGTAGCCGTGGACTATCTGTCTGCTTTGCTATGTGGCGAGGCCCGCTCAACCCGTCTGCCTCTCATCGGCCCCGCTGAACGGTGAAAAGCCGATTCGAAACCTTGGCATATCCGTCTAAGTCGGGCCGAGCCCTAGGCCCTGCCGGAGTCTGTAGGCGAACGAACGAACATCCTCGTGTGACTTGAGCATGAACACGGCTCTGTCCTTAACCCCGTATGGGAACTCTAAAAAGCCTTTGATGTTGGAAAATGGGAAGCCGGGTAACGTCGCTGTGAAACTCTCGAAGCCTGTCGACAGTCCTGTAGGGGACGGAACTGCCCACACAGCCGATGTCACAATACTGTAGAGGCATAATAGCCGAGACCTCTGCCTCGATAATATTCGCTCACAGCTGGACTCTTAGTTCCGGGGGCAAGCATCCCACGGGCTCGACAGATGTCCTTAGGGCTGGGAGGACACTGGCCGGTTGCCGAGCGGAGGAAGGCTGGACGGCGTGTGATCCATCCAAGTCTGCCACCGTGTCCCCCTCCTGTAGACCTTCGTTCGTCACTGGCCTATTCTCATCCACCATCAATCCGTCCCCATTCGTTATCATCTAAGTAGGTGTGGTAGTTAGGATCTAGGTAGTCCCCCCCCCCCAAAGGATCTGGATTGTAGGTGGCAGGATGGCTCGACGTAGTGATGATCAGGGTGTCCGCTGAGTTCCGAATCTCGCTATCTGACTGTTCGGCTGGCCCTCGCTGCCCGGCGCCTTTCTTTCTCTTTCTCTGAGGCTGTTGAAGCTGGACGGCTGAGCAAGTCGACTTGACCGGACTTTCTTTCAATGATGGTTGCTAAAGCACAAGATATGTAGAGCTTCTGTTCACACCGAGGTTGCGCTGTCATGAGAGACAGGCGGGGAAAGGAGGTCTCATATAGTTTGGTTCAGACAGGCATGGGTATTTGGACTATCTGAGACCGGAGTGTGAAAACGGGTCTCTCTAGGTGGATTAACAAACTCGACATGAGACGTCCACCTGCTAGAGTGGTGGCTGGGATGGGGTGTATTCGAGGTAGCCTTACCGAAGGGGGCTTGCTAATCGACACCAACCACGTTCAACCCATTCTCGCACTCGATCTATCATTAATTCCAGGTATTAGAGTACATAGGTACCCAGGTATCTAACCAGACTGAGAAATAGGGGTTCTAGTTTACCTAGTAGGCAGATTCTAACGACAAGATCAACATACGAACTCGGTCAACGGTTTACCACCACATCAACCCACCTTCTTCGCAGCCTCAGGTGCGGGCTAGACATATATATACATATATAACGATTATATAAAACAGGTCTGCCGCGATCTCCATCCCGGTTCCCGGCCTGCGAGCACCGGGAATTCCAGCCTTGGACCAGCATTATAGCTACCGTTTCTCCGAGACGCCCACTCATATAACAAGCCTATCAGGGGACAGTGATGTGTGACCTGCAGGTCCGCGGGGTGGGAATGGTAGGTACAGTCAGGGCTCGATGCCGTGGCGCGGCAACCTGTTTCAACAACTATTATTATACTCGACGGCGTTGACCAATTCGACCTGAGGGACCATGGTCTACAGGGCAACACCAGCTATGCGTCTTCCTGTGCTAGTCGCGGAGGCCTCGCACGGTGAGGTTTGGTTCTACTAGTGTAATCACAACGCCCGGGTGCGGAATCCTGGCCATCATCTACATCTACGCCTGCGAGTTCACTGCTAAGGCCCTTTTCAGCACTGAGTTTCCCGGTGTCTAGGGCGAATAGAGGTTATGATAATAGACGATACTCGGATGTGTCTAACATCCATGGGCGAGAAGCTGCGGTTGGGAGATATATTTAAAGGTGCCCCTTCCCCTATCCGCTATCCCTTCGAGGCCTGCTTATAGGGTAGGTGGAATCGAACATATAAGAAACAATAACAACACAGTCACAACTCGTGCATGGTCTTTGATGCTAATTGTATTCTGCTATGATTACATGATACCGTCTCATTTTTGGCTCGGATCACGGCCGCCAACCGCGCCACCGTCTCAATGAGCCGGCCTGTCCACACCAAAGAGAACGAAGGGAGGGGCACACTGCTCTAACTACGCACCCTTCAGATGTCCCGTCTATCCATCGGGAGCCTCTTGGTGGTCATCACACCGGTGGTGCGTCGTCCCGGTAGCAAAGTCCGTCCCGCAGAGCCCGATCCACGATGGCGTTCACGGCATCCGCCCCCAGCTTGTCATATTCACCTAAAAATGAGGTGATGAAATTTGGCACTTGGTCGAAGAACACTGAGACACGCGCCCAGCAGACAGCAGAACCCACCAGGCCACATCTGGTGGCATCGAGCTCGCCAAATGTATCTGGCCAACAGCTCTATAGGCACGGTTAGCGTCAATATGAGGTGAAACTGAAGCACCCAATAGCACGTACCTGGAGCTCACGCAATAGGGACTCTCTACCCTTATGCTTTATGGCTCGTGGTTGCCCGTCTCCACTAGCCACGAACACCTTATGTATCCATGGGAAGCTCTCGCGAGCAGGTGGTCCTGGTACGAATGTGTCGACGGAAGACGACGGGGCGGCGCCGGATGAACCTCTGGTTCCAGGCTTGGCTACACCTGAGTCTGCAGCGGTCACGGAGTTGGCTGCTCCTGGCGCACCCCGGGTGGCATTTTGCGGCGGCTGGGGCTCTTCTGTATTTGAAGGATGCCGCTGACCACCCAGCCCCGTCTCAAGAATATGCGATGAGTTTGAGCTGGGAGCTACATAGTTCGTGACGGGATGCCTCGTATTCGTGGCATAATGAGGGTCACCGGGAGGAGAGCCCATGTTGGCTTCAGTGTTAGAGGTGACTTGAGGCACCGATCTTGACGGCTCGTTGCCCACATCGACCATTTCACCTCTATCTGTCGACGCAGTGATCGACTGCTGTGATGTAGATGACGACAGCGATCGAGATTGTAGCGCAGAATCCGGGCCCGGCTTAGGCTGTTGATGTTCCAGCGACGAGGAAGACTGCACGAATTCATCGAACACTACTTTCATTGCAGTCTCCACGGAGTAGTATTCGGGAGTACATCCGACCTCGATCTGATCAGTGTGAGTTGACATCAATCGACATGTGGCGCGCATGTAACAAGACTCACATGACATTCACGCTCGACCCGCTCCAGTATCGGCCGCCAGCCAACACGCGGATCCACCTCTTCCAACCAACTGTTTTGCGTTTCGAGGTGCTCCTGTGCATTTTCGAAGTCCGGCAGGAACAAGATTTGTTTGGCATCATTGATGTCAACGTCCACTCCGACGACACTCTCGATCGCGTGTAGCTCAGCGGCTGTCCATGCGAGGTTCTTCAAGACAACAACGGAGGATGTCAAAGGTAGATATGCAACGACACACCCAATGACGAGCCTTTGGCCCTCTGCGATCTCGGGGACCACCTGCGGCTCAACGAGTCGTGCCTTTCCTGCCTGCTCGAGCACTCCCTGAAGCTCATAGTCAGATGGAATATTTCCACGTGGACTCTTGAACCACATCGGTACGGGATCATCCACTGCATCCCCAATATGTAGCTTGTCGGGCTGACTTTTAATCGGATCTTGCTCATAGGCGCACTCCGCCCACCACAGAGCGTTGTTTACAGTGGCAAGAATAGACCCGGGGGCCAGCGAGGCAAAGGAGATGAAATGTCGAAAAGAACTGAAAGTCATTCCCTCAAACATTACGTAGCACTCGACGTGGCCATTGGTGAGTGAGAGGGTCGCGGGCATTGCTTGTTTGCAGTCATCTTCCGCATGGGTGACCTGAACACAACCCTTGGCGTCGAGGAATGCGACGGCCACACAATCGGTATGCCCTTTCAACACTATTCTGCCAACTGCCCAGGCCCCAGCCGAATGCCATGGGCGGATAATGGAGGAACCCCCTGTCAACATGGGCTTCTCGGCGACCCTCATGCGTTTATCTTTCTGACCGGATTGATGGATATCGGTGTTTCCGCGCTTGCGACTCGGCTTTGACGGGCTGTTCTTTGGGCTGTCCTGGGAACTGCTTATATGGTCGGGCAGTTGCCAACCTTCGTCGAGCACCATGGTGTAATAATAATTAGCATGCCAGGCACTAGCCTTTCCCTGAACATACTGAACAAGATGTTTGAGTCGCGGCGGGGCGGTATCGGGGCTGTTCAGATCACACAGTGCAGGAGTCACCCCGCTGATGTCCGCGAGGCACAGGTAGGCGGCGATTTCACTGGGCCGGACAGTATTCTCGTTCGCTCGGATGTACTGTAACAGGCTCTCATGTGAGAGGTTGTGCAGAATCGCGGTTCTCAGTATTCGCTCCCTGGTGATGGTGTGCCACCTGCGCAGCCGTAATTTGACTGCGCCAATCTTCGATAGATCGAAGCTCACATCAGGCGCCATGGTAGCGTCGGCCGAGGGAGGGGATTGAGATCGATCAATGGGCCTAGGGATGCGATGTTAAACCCTGTCGTCGAGTGTAGTGACGCGACCGACGGCTGAGTGCCGCAGAACCGAACACGGGCACGCGCCCTGGTGCCACTTGCAATGACCTTTCTGGTTCAATGGTGTCAGATGGAGCTGTCGCATCGTACTTCAGTTCCACTTACAGGACTGTAGAGTTCGGGTCCGCTACTGACTTACAGGTGTTGCGTGCTCGCGCTATCGCATTCGGCACGAAACAGGTGGCTGAGAGGCGACGTTCGCTTTTGATGGTGTCGTGTGTAATGTAAAGACTGCTTTGACAAAACAGATGCGTGGGCTGTGGGTTTGCAGGAGAACCGGACCTTTGGTAAGACAGCCTTGATAGATCTGTGAGTTTGCTAAAGTCCGTCCAAGTAACTTGGCTCCTGAACCGATGACGAACACATGAACGGGACGCAGTTCTGGTCATCCTATGGAATAGGTCACCATTATGAACCTTGGAAGTGGTGACTGGATACAAAAACCGTGCAAGTGATTGGGCCTTCCCCCCTGTCCCTTGGGTACATAGGTACCTACCCAGAGAGCTAGTTTCCAGCCCCACCCCCTTACAAGACCGATTGAGCCTCAGGCCTAAGGGACTGCGAGAACCCCAAATCGTTAAGCAAACACAGCTATCATGGTTCGAGTGCGGGCTCGTTTCAGTTCGAGTGCAATGGCGCAATAAAAATGCTAGTTCTTCAAAACCTCCACATCACATTAACGACCATATCAGGGCACAGATCAAAGTGACAGTAGCTTCTATTTCTTCTTTCTTTCTGGAGGAAGGGAATAAAACACATAAAACACCCCCCCCCCCNCCCATAATAAATATGAGAGATCATGAGTGAGATCGAGCTACGGGCTAACCCGGCCATGTGCCCATTGTCAAAGCGGGTCGGGATCGGGTGCGCCTGTATACGGCCGTACTATCGGTTCTGAAACGAGTATATGAGCAGATAGGAAGATCCACCGACGTTCTGGCAGAGGGCAGGGTGAGAGGGCTTGATGCCAAAAGGGGGCATACATGGGTCATCTAGAGGGTGCAACGGGAGGCACGTTGAAGACGGGAGATTGGCGCGTGCTTGAATCGGGATCGGTTGTCGTTGGCTCCGTCCATGAGGAAGGAGGCTGCGTTATTCGAATGCACGTGGATAGGCATGTGAGTGGTGCGGTTCGCATGCATACATTTATGCCGAGTGGTCCGAATCGATCGAGCAGGTCAACAAGCTGACAGCGTCGAGTCTACTTGGCCGTATACGGGTAACCTCCAGGTCAGACAGCATTTGCCGAACCATGCTCGGACGAGTGAGTCGAGGAGTGGGTCGCCCCAGCATGACTTGGAATGACTGAAAGGGAATAGAAGGCGGTGAGGGCGGCGAAGCTGTGAATGGTGGCAAAGGACGTGGTAGAAATAAACAACATGTGCAGGAGAGGTGTCGCACAAATTGACCCATTTGGCTTAAGCTTCCGCCGCACACAGTACACCCAGTGACCATCTTGCACTAGGTGGGACGAACTGGAAGCGACCATCAGCGACCCCGACGCCCATCCGTGCTTCGCCCCGAGATGATGAAGTCCATGGCACTTGTTCGGTTTCCTACACCCCGCCCTGTTGGCCAGGAGCCGAGTATTCGTCCACTCAACGTCCCTCGTTGCCTCTGTCATGAGGGGTCGTGTACCTACCAGCTTCCAACGAGGATAGACCTGGCTGGCGTTCGACTTTGACCCTGAGTGCCTCGAATCGAAGCAGTGACCACCCCCACCGCCTCAGCCCACCAAGGCTGCCGCCACAAGCTTTAGACCTTTCAGACAGCCAAAAGGCCCCCGGCTGGAGGCACGTCGTACAGTAACCACCTGGGTAAATACATGGGTATGGAGCGTACTCGACACTGAGCACCTTGGAGACCCAACACAGAACACAGAGACGTGTGCAGCCCGGTGAGTCTCGTAACCAACTACCGTCGTCGATATCTCTGCCTCCACCCGGTGCTGGACTACAATTATTTGCGTCGTAAACATTCTCAATTCGACGTACCCGGCAGCAAGAAAGGCATGCAGCTGGCGCATTTAGACCCACACGAGGCTTTGGATCACCGCTAGCCAATCAACCTGTGCCCCCGATACACATGTGAGTATCTAAGTCCCTAAGTGTTCCTGGGCATGACCAATAAGGAAGACCATGTGAGTACTGACAGCCGCGACACTGCAGTTGATTACTACTCGCCGCCTGCGCGCCATACTCCACGATAACTTCCCGATGACGAGCCCGACCACCGAGAAACTCAGCTATGATGTCGTCGGCCGCGCTGTCGACCCAAGAGACGAGGACGAAGACGAAACCTTTGCCTTGCAAGTTGGTGAATACACAGATGACGTTGCTGTCCTGCTCATCTGCCCAACAGACAATTTTTATTCTCATGATGGAGTTACAGAGGGCCCACTCGAGTTTCGTTCTGGCACCTGGACTGAGCCGATGGGTGCGGTAACCCTGAAAGATAAAGTCGAACCAGAAAAAATCCGATTCTACCACTGGTTCATGGGACGGGACAGTAGGTGGTTCAAGCACTGGGTGATCTACTCCATGGTCAACCCGTGGATCGGGCTTGAGGACTCCATTGCCGCAGCCGACCACGCTATCGAAGCCGAAGCACCAGCCCCGACACGTACGAAATTCGACAACATGAGCCATCATTTCGCCGCCCCGTCCAACCGGGCCGTTCACTATCGAATGTTCTCTCTCAAAGATCAGCAAACGATCTACAGTGAGATATGTAGCGAAGGGTGGAAATGGAAAAACTTTATGCTTCATGACTGGGTGTTCAACCCGAAGCATCCGACATCTACAAAGGACATGGTTATCACCATACCGAAATCAAAATTGCAGTTCTCGATCAAGGACGACATCACTTTGAACGACTACAAAATCGCCTGGGAATGCCACACATTGGGGGCCGGCATGACGATGCCACCAGAGGCCTATTTCTGGCATTGTAGCGACAATCGGCTTCGCATGTTGCGGCCGGATCGGGACGGATTCAGGCCGCTGGATGGGTATCTCAAAACTTCGTGCCAGACCCTTCAAGGGGTTGTCACAGATACCGGGCACCAGGCTGTCCCAGGTGACTCAACTACGACCAAGGAGTCCACGTACGAGATGCTTCGGCGATGCTTCGCGACAGAGTCCACCCTGCTTCCCAAATACCCACCTCATCACGAGGTTGCAAGCGATGGTTCAATCCTTGGGTCACCAACGAGGAGTTCACAAGCACCACAAATATACCAGGATTTTAATCAAATTGTGGGTTCAGCCATGCAGACTGCAACACATGAGATCCGAGAGTCCGTTCTCGGCAAGAACGATATCAAGGCTGCCATTGATGAGGCCATACGGTCCGTTCCCAGCAAAGAGGATATCAAGGCTACTACAGACAAGATCGAGCAAGTACTTGATACCCTCAGAGCACAAGTCAGCAATCCGGGACCTCAGCCAAGCGCGACCACACAACGCGGCCGATCCCCGTCCAATTCCATCATGACAGTGGATAGCTCTGGACGGCTGACTATTTTCATCGGCCGTGATGACAGCAGCGCCATCGGGGCTTTTTGCACGTCGAATCGGGATCTAGAAATGATCCGGCTCCCTTACGACTGGAATGGCATTCCTGTACCAACCGAGAAACAAAAAGACCCGATATCTCCTGTGTCCCTCCGGTTGTCGCCCATTTTCGAGCACAGAAAGGATACAGGTGGATTTGCCAAGAAAGTCCTCGAACGAGTACCCCTATTGCCCATGTTCGGACAGCCCTTGACCAACATGCTTCTCCTCCTGTCTATCGATTCATTGGGGGAAGATATGGAGGGTACAGAACAAATACTTGCTCGGATCAAGAGCGCCGGCTGCCAGCCAGATGGACATGTTTTGACCGCTTCAGAACATGCCACGATGGTCAAGGCCGGGTCTGGTGACCCGGTAGCCTGGTCATCTGTGTACTGAGACTTGACGATGGAGAACCCAACCAACGACAACTTGGGCACCCTGGCTACACAATGGGATGGTAGAAGCACGGATACAAAAGGGTCATGCCTAAAAGGGGCATCCAAAATGGACTCATCTGATGGGCTTTCGGCGTCTATAGACTGAATGGGTGACGTATGACTGCCCGGTCGTTCGCTAGCTGACTGGTCCAAGTACTTTAGGTTGTAAAGAAAGGGTGGCTCGCTCAGGTCACGGGTGGATAGGGGCCTGGCAGCGTTTTTAGACGAGCATCAATAAGCGACGTAATGGCACCCTGCTGAGTCTCTTGTTCGTACTGGAAATCGATGTACATGCTTAGAAACTGCGACCATACTGAACTCCCCTGTAGCCTAACGGCGCTGTATCGCCACACGACACAGCCCCGGCTAAGTGAAATGGTGAGTAATCGGGCGATGATTCAATAGCATCATTGATGCGCGTCAGGGGCGCGCCATGCGTCCCACCCCCACATCCACCTAGACTCGTTTCCTCTTGAGGTTCTCCTTGATCCGGCTCAACTCTCCTGTGCTGAGTTCCGTCTCTGCTGCCTCATCTTCACTGTTCTCCATTTCAGTGACCCTCCTGCTGATGAGATCCATGATGGCCTTTTGATCTCCTGGTTTGAGTTTTTTGGCCGTCTTCCAAGTGTGGCCATGAGTAGACACACTCAGCTGGCCACCCACCTGCCGGTACCATTTCCCGCCCCATTGAACCTTGAGTCCGACCGATGCGACCTCTGATTCCGGCACATCCTCGTCAGAACCCACTGGGATGTAACAAAATAACCCATTCGGCTCACCCGCGACCGATCGTGTGAGCTCCTCGGAGTCGTCGGGGAAATCTGAGTGCCCCCATCTTTCGTAAAAACCATGCCAGTTGTTCTGATCACACTGGCGATCTCCGAGCGCGTCTACCAACAGGGCTTCGTTGGCGTCCGCATGCTCATCCGACCCGTCATCACCGGATCCATCCTCCATTTCTTGTCCCGAAATTTCATATCGACGTGACATGCGGACATGTTGGGGAAGGCTCGGGATGTCAAGCTCCGCGCTGTCTGGCCGCTGGAGCCTGCCCCTCAGCAGCTCTGTCAATCGAGCCTTTTCAATTCGCTGCGTACGAATCACCCAGTCGACGATGGAGTTAGTGGCCATGACTTGAAAGACATCGACACGCTCCTGTTTGTTGCCTCGGTGTACCCTCTTGATAGCCTGTTCGACGTCGTTCTGACTCCACCATTCCTCGGCAATAATCACCACATCCGCGGCCTGCATATTTGCAGATATACCACCCGCGCCTTGGGTGACAAGTAAGATTCCGAATCCGACAGGCGAGGAAGAGAAGGTGTCGATGAGCTTGATGCGACACTGACCCGAGAGGGATCCGTGCAAGAGAAATAGTTCGACTTGCCTGTCGCGGTTCAGGTCTGGGTCTTGGGCGATGGCTTGCTGCAGGATCATGAGGAATCTTAGAAACTGCGAGAACACCACAATCCGGCAGCTTCGGCTCTCCTTCTCAGCGGCCTTGAAGTGTTCGACGATCTTACAGGTGATCGCGCTGGTGCGTGCCGAGTGGACCACACTGTTGGTTGGATCACCGACGGTGGCGGCGCAGTGTTTGTCTTCAGTGTCGTTATCTCCACGATTGGGAAGGACTGGCTGATCCGCGCGACCTATACTGTGCGCCTCGTCCCAGGCTACTTCCTGGGCGGAAGAGCTCGAACATATGATACGCGCCAGCGTGCGCATTTGGTCGGTCTTCCCCGTAAGCTGACAAACCTCTTCCCTTTCCTGACGGGACAGTTTGAGCCTATCGAGGATATACTGTATCTGTTGATCGCCACTCGAGAATGCCTCTGCATCCTCGAAAATGGCAGAGGGGACTTGCTGTTGGCTTTGGTCGGGATGCCCTGCGTACTCCCGCGCACAGAGGTAGAAGCCGTCTCCACCATCCCCCGCCCGGTCTGTGCCCTCGGTCTCACATGCTGCTTCGTCGGCCGCGCCCCCGAGGCCACTTTGGATGGCCTTACGCGATCTGCAGAACAGGCCCATGACAACGATTTCGTCAAAGGGCCCTAGCTCAAACATCAGATCCGCTCTCTCGCATGGTCCGAGTCGGTCCAGGTTCTCTGGACGTGCAACTATGTTGGGCATCATGAACAGAGTGAATCTGTCCTGGTGCAACTTTCGCATGTCGTACCTGTCTGCCCAGACGCCATGCGTCTGTTTCTCCGGTCTGAATGTGGCATCAAATTGCCTTTGGTGACGAAACGGATGCTCTCTTGGCATGAGACGCAGGAGGCCAAATGTTTCCCACCACTTGTTCGCAATGAATTCTCCTGTAATTAGCACGAGCTTATTGTAATGTAGGGCCTTGATAGATTTGTGGCATTCAGACTGGACGTTCATCGCCTTCTGGGCTTCGTCGAGTACAAGAACACGGATGGACTCCGTCTCGTTATCCCCGAGTACTTCTGAGAAGAGGCCGCGGTCTCTGCTCCCGGCCTTACCAGCATTGACTGTCTTGTGATGCTGAGATAGCCATTCGTATGTACAGAAAACAAATTCGTATTGCCCAGAGATCAATTCTCGTGTGGTCAGTTTTCTTCGTTGCCCAAATTGATAATAGGATGGACGATGCTCCTTTTAAATGAGGGGTTAGCAACTTCCCTGGCAACACCATGGGATGATACAACTCACGGTTGTGTATGCCTCAAGTTCCTTTATCCACTGCCCAACGGACGTCTTTGTAGTGACAACAAGAACGAAGGCGCCCGGGAGATTCTTCAAGCTCCGTATTGCTTCAATGGCTGTTATCGTCTTGCCATGGCCGAAGGCGTCGCCGAGCACTACTGCATCCAGCTTCCCGTGTAGCAGGACGTGTCTGGTCTTTGCGATTCCGATGAGCTGGCTGTCCCATAGCTGACGTGACATGTAGTTGGGCGATGGTTGTGGGTATGGCTTGACACGATGGATCTCGCGCTGTGATGTTGTAAGTCATGGTCCGACCACAGTTCTATTTGCGACTGGAGTCCATACAATGAGGTCACACCATTCCTCCCCAAGGTAATCCAGTAGGTGGAAATACCCCTTGTTGCCCAAGTACAGGACCTCACCACTCAGGGACGTCTTTTCTTGCTCATCATGCTCTGTGTCCACGTATCCAGTCTCGTCGTCGCCGAAGCCGTCGTGTTCATCTTCCACTTGCTGTTCTTCATCGTCTGACGTTTCATCGTCCGACGTTTCATCGACTTCGCGACGGCCACTGGCATCGCCCAGCGCTGTACCTCGATGATCAGGTACTTCACCCTCTTTATGGGGCGTCAGAGGGAGAACAGTATAAATTCAAAGAGTGGACTGGGCCGTTGCCTACCTGATTCGCCATCCATCCCGTCGTCAATGGCCCGTCCATGGTTTGACTTGCCAGCGGGGCTCTGGCTCCACCCACACCTCGCTCGAGCGGAGTCCATGCGTGCCTCCGCTTGCTTGAGGTTCTCGATGACTTTGCTCGTGGGATCCATCTCGCATTATTAATGAAAGAGGGACCACCTTGCGTTGCGAGAGGGAGTTCGTTCGTTGCCGAAATATCACATTGGTTGGTTGTTCGGTCGGGGGCCTTACCTAGATTGACACCCGTGCACACTGAGGATCACTTATCAGGCAGCCACAAGAGAAATTGGCCTGATAACAAAATTATGCGCTAAGGGGGCTCAGATTGGACGACCAAGTGGCCCCAATCGCGCCGTTACCATCCTCTACACTGGAAGGTTTGCCGCTGCCCAGGTGAGCATTGACAGAAGGCTGGCTTACTGTATGACCTCGAACGGGCAAGGGGTGGAGGGTAACCCAACTAACCAGTGACTGTTCGTTCGCGTAGTTCAATAGGAATTTGTCTCTATCCATGGTTATCTACTTGCAATTATTTCTCATGCTATGTTAGCATTCCTGTGAGTGTCCCTCCATACAGCAAACCATCATTTAAATTTTGCCGAGAGTCAACATTCCAATATCTAGGCCACGTTTAATAACCATATAATACATTTGTGCTGCTAATTAGCGTCTGAAAAGGATTATACCTAGCCAACCCACTTAGAACGATGGAGTTTGTGGCTGGGCTACCCGGTGAAGTAGACTGGCTCAGACATTGGTCGATAGTGACGAAATGCAAAGAACTAGAGAGACTGGATCGAGAGGAAATGTCATTACCTTTCCAGCCCTTACTGACAGTGCGGTCGCCGCCAGTGAGGCGTGCCGTCATCTTGCCGCCTTGTAGTCATGTTGACTGTACGAATGTCGGATGGGCGTGACATCACTGATAGCATCAAGATGAAGGCACGAGGGGTATCTCATATCTGGGCAAGCCTAAGGGATTCATTGGCCGGCGCCTGATCCGGCGCTTCACGAACGCCACGCTGGCATTTAGCCTGGACATGGGCGCGACGATAGTGTACCGAAATTATGCATTGTTACCTACGGTGCCTCTAGTCTGCTTCATGAGCAAAGAGTGCAGAGGTAAAGGGCGATGGAAACTTTAGAAGGGGAACTAAAAGGATGGACGATATGAAGTTGCACCTCAGCGCAGTGGTACAGTCGAGCCAAACCTCCACCTTAGCCATCCTCAGACTCGGAGTCGTTCGTGTCGGCATCGGAGTCGTCATGGCCGCTACTGATCTCACTCTCCGCGACATCGCCGCGCTCGTCCTCGGAATCATCGGACGCGCAGTTGCTTGTGGCGGCCCCCAGGTCGTCGTCGCTACCACTGCCCTTGCCCTTTTTGACACGGCTGCTCTTGTCCTCCCCACGAGACAGCCTCTCGCCATCGTTGTCGTGATAGCCAATCTCAATATCCTGAAGTTCGCTCTGCTCTGTGTCAGAGCCATCCTCAATGCGCTTCGCCTCCTGCCTGCGGTGGTGCCTCAAATTCCAACGACGTCCGTGGTGAAGCTGCTCCAAGGGAATCGAGTACTCCCGACCGGCTTGACAAGTTTTGAGGTCCACCAGATCATCGCACATTACGCGGTATGGCTACAATCGACGAAGTCAGCCTTTAGCCACAGGCTCAAGGGGGCACACCGAGACAAAGAACATGCACAAGCGCTCACCTGGGAAGGACCTAGATCGGAGCTGGAACCCTCACTGGAACCCTCAGGAGCCTCAGGGCCCGCTGCGGTCGGCTTGTTTGCTAATGCCTTTTGTACAGGGCGCAGTATCTCAGCGATCTGCTCCAACTGACAGCTGACGGTGTTGAATCGGTTCCCGAGCTCGGTAAACTGCTGATCGTGGGAGGAGCGCTCTGATATTATGATCGCAATCAGCTCATCCCGCGTCTTGCCGGCCAACTGATCGTCGTCCGCCTCAAAAGGAGGGGCGTCCGCCGAATCGCCCTGTCCATGCCCCTGGGCAGCGAGCTTCTGCTTCTTCCTTGCGGGCTATCGAAATTAGCAGACTGACAAACGGACGGAAACAGGCTTCATGGAAGTCCTTACCGCCATGGTGATGCGTCGTTGCTTGGACTGGCCGCCCTCTCGAATTATGTGAACGGAAGGGGATGAGGGGAAGAAGTGGTGACGAGGTTAAACAGAGGGGGGTTTTCCCAATTTCTTTTTTAAAAAAAGGGAAAAGAGACAAAAGAAACAAGAGCGTCGAGGTTGCAGGTAATATTGAGTGAATGGGTCACTTGGCAGAGAAGCTGGCGCTGCTGTGGGGGCATCGGATGAAAACCAGCTAGCCGGCAGGCCCCCCAGACCTCATTGAATCAGATGTGATAGGAGCTAAAGTCTATAGTATGCTCTTCCTTTTATCCTTTTTCTTTTGACAAGGGAGCGAAGGGAAGTATATGACAGCTTCAACCACCAGTTCCGGTTACAAACCCAGGGCGTGGTCTAACACGGCAGGCGCCCGGCGGTCCGCTCTGATCGAGGACCCTGTGAGGAAAGCCTTCTTCCTTACCTAGGTAGGCAGACCTAACTCGTAAAGCCCACATTATTTAGTGCAAACCTTGAACCCTCGTGCCATGAAGCCCAGTTGACGTCTCACCATGGCAGGGCTAGAGCTTAGAACGTTCAATGATAGCATTGTCTCCCAACTCACAAGTAGGGCCAATATTGGGAAATCAAAATGTAATTGGGACTATGGACTGGGGCTAAAAGGCCTGTCTGATCTCTCCCTCTGTGACTGCCCCCTTCTCCCACCCTCTTAGAAGGGATTGGACATCGCCCATGAGCCAAAGGTGTGCTCGCAAGTGCAAGTTCCATCATGCCGCCTGAAGGTCAAATCCTCAGCGAACCAGCTCAATGCCTCCAAAATATGGGTCTACGATAACCCGGTGGTGAACTCATTGAGTTCAGCATATGTACTGCCGCTCGTAGCCGTACCTGGTGACCAGGTTCGCAACCTCCAACAGGTAGATCTGCTCCCGCAAGGTGAAACCACCAACGACAGGGGGGTCGACGTGGAGCCGACCATGATTGATGCCGCGAAGGCGGACGATTTCGTCGGAGTAAATGTCCAACTGCATCCTCAGCTTGTCGAGAGCCTCAATGGCCGCCTGCGTCTTGTCGTCAAACCAATCCGCGGGCGCGGTATTGTTTGCACCGATGGTACGAGTGTCCTTGTTGACAACCCCAGCTCGGAACTGCTGGATACCCTGGAGGCCAATCTGGGCACCAGAGGCAAGCTATGATTTTAATAGTTAGTATACAAATTCATGTAATAACCTTTTACTGCTCTTACCGCCACAGCATCGTGTCCAGGGTTCTGGGACAGGTAATTGCCAATGGTGCAGACCTGGTTGTAGTTCTGCTCAACTACAACCCAGGGCTGCTGTTGAAGAATGATGTCGCGAATGGCATTGTCGTACATGTCAGGGGTGGCGACGATCAAAGGGAGCTTGAAGTCAATGTTGGCAGCTGTGGGATCCCGAAGAATTCTGACGTCTGGGATACGAGTGTCGGGTACCGAAATGAGTGCGGCTTCGAATACGCCTGCAGTGACAGCGAAGTTACGAGAACGCCAGTTGGATTTCGCCTGATCAAGCTGGGCCGTGCGAAAGTGGCCCTCGTTGACTTGGGGGTTCATGTTGATGCTGTCCGATAGGAAGGGGGGATCTGCTAAGGATAAGTGACTGACACAAGGGCAGCTGTTGAGGTGGTGGTGATCACGCAGTGGGTCATCACTGGAAGGGTTTGGTACTGACGTTGTTCTTTCAGGGCGGATTGGGCAACCCGCAAACCAGGCTTGATGGGTGACGAGAGGGTGCCTGGAGTTAGGAGTTGGTTGGTGAGCTCAAGGAAGAAGTTTTGTGATAGAGGGGAGGGGTGGTTTGGGAAGGACCAACCTTGTGATAGAACCAAACGGGCCTGGGAAGTATCTTGACCAGGTTTGAAGAGTGCCTGGAGTTGGAAGTTGGTTGGTGAGCTCAAGGAAGAGGTTTTGTGATGGAGGGGAGGGGTGGTTTGGGAAGGACTAACCTTGTGATAGAACCAAACGGGCCTGGGAGGTATCTTAAGCAGACTTGATGGGTGGCTGGGGTTGGAAGCTGGTTGCTGAAGCTGATCAGTTGTAGCCGAGGTTTTGGCTTTTCTAAGCATGAGTTTTGCTTAGGTGGATTCCCTACCAGACTGCTAGCCAGCCTACCTCTCTTTCCTAGCTTTCAGCCGACTCTCACTTAAGCAAGCCTGCTCCCTTCTCATTTAAACTCCCTTCAACCTCCAACTTTCAACTCTAACTGGCTCCCCCACTGGTTCAACTCTAACTGACAGGCAGCACCCTTATGCAAGAAACAATCTGTCAAGTTGATATTATGGCGAGCACACCAGCCCAGTCGTCAGCTGGCAAAGGTGGATAGCCCCTAGGAAGAAGCGCAAGATCGACAATGAGAAGAAGGGCGAGGCGGAGCAGGTAGCTAGTTAGCAATTAGACGCGGTCCGAAACTAACCAGTTAATCTGAATGATTCCGAGGCAAGCTTCTTTGAACGAATAATAGCAATACCAGTCAAGTCACATTTCTTAACCTGGGCATTGATCGGCTATCGTCTCCTGTGACATTATCAATGACAGACATCAACGAGGCCAAGGGGGTCAACATAGTTGGGTTAGAACACCATAGAGTCAAGCAATACAAGAAAGAGAAATGTAACGAAAAGCATCAGTGGCATAGCAGGATTATAGGTACGATCACCCGCTAGGACGACGTTATGCCTCCGGTAAGGAGGTATCATTGACTTCGCATTATGCCCTGTGAGGAGTTGGGATAGAACCTTGGAACATAAGCGTGTCCCCTTCTCCTTGTCATTCTTATTCGTTTCCAGTTCGGCCGGCGCTCAATGTCCTTGGCCGGGCCGTCTTGCTAATAATCTTGTGGATGGAAGCATGGCCGACCTTGTACCGGCCAGGCCGGACTGGGGGGGGGCAACATCAGTGTGGGCAGGAACAACACTATCGAGGTAAGGTCCATAACAATACAGCCAGTGAGTGAGTGGACAGTCAGGCAGTCAGGCAGTTCTCAAACCTCATGTCGATTGGACGGGTACGAACTAAGACGCAATTGCAACTATGTCCATAGCTAAGAAGGCTCTGTCTGACCCCTTCCTGGTGACTGCTCCCCTTTTTACCATCTCCCAGGGGAAATTGGACGTCGCCCATCAACCACAGGCTTCGTCGTGTAGCATGAGACTCGGCGTCCCAGCAGATCAGGCCTTCACAGCCTCCAATAGATCAAAGTCCTTAACAATGTGTTGGTAAACTCCTCGACGTTTAGGCGATGACCTGGGTACTGTAGGCAAGCGCAGCCACACCGTACACAAGATCCATGAAGAGCAGCTGCTCATCCCAGTTAAGACCATTAATAACGGGAGGCACAACATCGAGCTGACCCTGGTCTCGAAGGCGCCTGAACTCCTCAATGTACGCGCGCGTCTGCGCCTCCAACTTGGAAAGGGCCTCCTTTGCTGCATTATTCTTCTCGGTGAACCACCGGGGGTTAAACAGGGGACTGCCATTGTACGCGGTACAAATGTCCTTGTTGACGACCTCAGCTGTAAACTGCTCGTAACCCAGGCGACCCGTGCTGGCAGCAGACGTGAGCTGTAATTTTATAGTCAGCAAAAGAGCTTGTGGAAGCGATGGGCTCTTTACTATCTTACCTTCTCAGCGTTGTGCCCAGGGTTCTGGGCCAGAAGCGCACCCATATCGCAGACCTTGGGGTAGGTCTGGACGACCACATCCCAGAGGTTCTGCTGATGCATGGTCTGACTGATGGCGGCGTCGTGCTTGGCAGGTTGGGCAGCGGCCGAACCAGGCTTAGGGGTTGTCCGATGGGTGCGGTGCCTGCAATTGGGGTTGATGGGGTGAGTCCAGGAAGAGGTTTTGTGATGCGTGGGAGAGAGCGATAGTTCTGGAGCAAGCATCTACCCGAGCACAGAAGGAAAGAAGCTCGAATACTATCTAGACCAGGCCTAGGGGTGGTCTAATAAGTCGGTACCTAAAATTTGAAGTTGGTTGGTTAGTTTGGGAAGGGGGAAGAGGAAGAGGAGGTTTACAATAGGTAAGAGGTCGCTTTGAGAAGGACTAAGCTCGCGATCGATGAGTTACTATAAACCTGGAATTCATTCCAGATAGATGGGATAGAGGCTGCCTAGAGAAAGCTGCTGGCTTGGGTTATTTGAAAGGGGCCGCTGTGAAAAGGTGCGAGTGCCTGTCTCAAGGGGGAGCTGCCACGAGAGCGAGGCAGTACTTTGGTAATTGGGGGTGACCAGAGGTATCCACTAGTCGAACGAATGGAAGAGCTAGTGTGGAAATGCTACAGGCACCGGGCATTTAAGCACTCACAAGTCAACATAGGATCTCTTAAACCAGGGAGAAAAGGGGTAGGCACCAGGCAGTCTCGAGCCCCGTGGGTCGAACGGACCGTTGAATGTCAACGTGATTTCAAGGAGGTCCTCGATGACGAGGAGGATGAAGAGGACGGCGAGGACGGCGAGGAAGACACACAGCCCCGGATAACTGGACCCAGTGACGCATGGAGCGGGTGTTGATCCATAATTATCGTACAGCGCAGGCGATAATGAGGCTTGGATGGGACCCTTGAACAGAGTCCAGCATCGCACGGCATGTCGGCCGGTGGGCCTACGCAGGATTCTAACTCATCATTGACTGGATCACTTCCAAGGTTTGGTTCGCAAGGACATGCATTAGCTGGACAGGGCCAAGTTTGATGACCCGGAGCATGGCTTCGTCACCCGGGTATTGAAATGTGTAGTCTAGTATCAAGACCACGCCTGCGTCGACCGGCACAATCTTCCTTAAGCTACTACCTGAGGGGGTGCGGCGTATTATTTCGGCGATCCCATCATGACATTACGTCGCGCCCCTTGCACGAACCCGCTGACCTCTGAGCAGTCGGCCGCCCACTCCGCTCTCTGGTATTGGCTCAAATGATCCACTCATGCTCATATGCGGCAGTGTATAACTGCAGCACGTAGGTGATGTCCGAGAGCTCTCTCTTCAGCAAAGGATTCGCCTGCAGGATGACCCGCTTCTCGGGACTGGCGAGGTCAGCTTGACACTGCTTGGCAACAAACGTCAGTCCTCGGAGGGCGACTGCCATCCCTTCCTTCTTGGTCTTGTGCCACAGGTTGAATTTGCCTTTGAAGGGGCGGAAATCAAGCCGCACCATCTGATCTCTGAGATTGTCCTCGCGAATGAAGCGTGTCTTGACCAGGGTCGGCTGCGTGTACATCTGTTAGCCATGTTGGGCCGCACGTGCGTGCAATGTTGTGTATTAGATGGGATATGCAGTATAGCATTTAGGATGACATGAATGCGATTCCTACTCACACTATCCCCGTACAACTCTTCGATGAGTTGCCCGAGACTTTCGCTCTGCTGGCGAAGATGTAGGAGGGAGTGGTCTCCGAGTGTGCGTCTGGCAAATACCTCCCCAGTCACCAAGGCGGTAGGCAGAGTTGGATTCAGGGTGATTGTGACACTCTTCGCCCGTGGGGTTGTGACCACCTCCGGTGCCGCGGCGCCGTCGATGCTGAATATGACCGTCTTCACCTGGTCGAATGTGAATTCGAAGACATGCTGTAGGTCATTGCTCTCGCGTGGGGCAGACGCCACGGCGGTAGCCATTGCGCGGGAGAAACTGAACCCTGGATGTGGCATATTGCCTGATTCGGGGACAGTAAGTTCGCGCTATTGGTCACTGGAGGAGGGCCGGTCGCGATGGGACTGGGGTTATCACGGGGTTAGATTCGGTATTAATCGCGCAGGCGACTGGAACTGCATAGAGGGGGTGGCGTAGTAGGGTGTCATGAACGAACCTTGAAAGTACAGAGCTCCGCTGGTGTTCGTGGTGACCAGGGACCGACGCGCTGAGATAGTAAAGCCGACTGGAATAATTTGGCAGTGATGAGGGGCCAAAGGCGATGTGACGGGAATGGCTGCCTGGACCGTGGAAACACAGTCCAAGAACGTTATGAGCGTGGCCTGGGTTGGTGAAACTGGAGTGGGGTGTATGGCTTCTGTACGAAGTACAAATGTACCAAGAAGTCTCGAAGGCTTCCCTGACCCAAAACTAAGGGCAAGGGCAAATCCTAAGCNGGGGGGGGGGTGGCAGAGAAGTTAGCGACTCCCGATCTGAAGGCAAGGCTAAAGACAAGACCGATACTGGTCGAAGAATGTCTACCCAGAAAGGGCATGCAATTTTGTCGGGATCAAGACCTAGCGCTCGACTGACATGCAAACCAACGGATGACTACCAACAGAAATATCAGATTCCACAGGTAGGGATACCACTAGCAGGAGGACGCCCACTGGTTAGCAGTTGGCATTGGAATCACTAGACCGTTTGAATGTTTTATCCTGCCTCCGCGTGAAGGCCGAGCCTCACGTATCATCTCAATACATGCCACCATATTCTGGTCACGTAGACAGATGTTAGTTGTATCCGCGTCTCAACCTGATACGCTCCTTCAAAGAGACTAGACACACCCACGCTCATAATGGGAGGGAGGCGGGCCAACGCCCTCCCTACCCAGGTATAGCAAAGCGGCACTGTCGCGAGTACACTCATCAGGTGGATCCGCGCACAAAACCCACACGATCTGGCGCAGGCTGCGAGTCATCGCGCTCGAGAGCATGGCAACATCCACTTCCCCTGGTTTCGTGGAGAACAAGAACAGCATCCTGGTAGGGGTTCATCGCCTACCGCACGAGCAAAATATCGGGTAAGCTTAGACCGTCTCCCATTAAGCTCATCGCCAACCAGGTGCCAGAGTATGGCACTGGTGGTTACCTAAACGTCCAGGCGGCGACTGAACACCAGTTCAAAAGTATTCGCTCAGGAGTATGGTTCATCTCATGAGCCGTTAGACGTAGTAGAAGGACGAAGGACTGGGTGCAAAGATGCCCATCTTGAGCTCAGTGCTGATCGCAATGGCATGAAGAGTTCCTAAATATCCTGGGTATCAACCGCCCCAGACACTCACAGTGTCCCACACAGCTCGTCCTCGTGGTTACTTACCACTGAACTCAATTGCGTCCGTATTGGTGTCATGGTTAGTGGGCCCAGGTGCCAAATACGTGACGAGCCACATGAGGGCTTTTGAACTGATTAGAATACGAGAAGTCGATTAAAGCAGGACATTCAACTGAAATATTATCATTGTTTCGTCTCTCTACGTTGGGCAAAGTAGCCGGTGATGAAAACTAGCTAGTGTTACCACCATGGCCACTGCTCAGTCGGTAGCAGTCAAACACGGCTCCCACACGCCCTCCCCCGAACGATCTAGAGATCATGATTTGCTCGTCGATGTCCTAATCCGCGCGTTCTTAGCCCCAGGCGTTGTTCTCTGCGGGCTCAGCATTATCCCAGGTGTTATTCTCTGCGGGCTGAGCGTTATCCCAGGTGTTGCTCTCCACCTTCGGGTCCGGATTTTCGGTCGACTGAACACCGCTCCAGTCCTCGTTCAAAACATCTCCGAAGTTCTCGGGAGTGTCGTTGTCCGCCTTCATAACCTTAGTCCAGACCCCTTCTTTCTCCTCCGGAGCTCGGCGACGCCTCCGCTTCCTACTCGATAGAGAACGTGCGCCGGTCGTGTAGTCCGCAAATTCATCCTCATTGCCCCCCCCCTCATCTTCTTCCTCTTCGTCCTCCTCGTAGACTTGAGCTGCTCGTGCCTCACGCTCAGGGTCTGGCTGCTCTCGTACCGGCAGGGTTGGTCCCTTGTCGAGAACCTCGTTGAGCAATGACAGTACATCTGGGCTAAGCTGCTTCGCCGGTGCCTTCGCCTTGCGGCCTGGCATACCATCGGGCATGCTGCGAAGCCCGGTGACATCCGCTTGTTCGACTCCAATCTGAGCGGGCTCGTCATCCCGCGGCTGCCCTGCGTTGTCTCCAGGCTGCCCTTCGTTCTCCCCAGGTGGGTCCGCCTCTGTCACGTGGACGGGAACGAGGTTGATCTCGTCAGGATTTATGAATGTGTCCATACGACGACCCTTTCTGCAGTTCCGGACATGGTGGGCCTCGTGGCAAGCGAAACATGTCAATGTCGTCTTGCAACCTTCACCGTGGGGCTCGTAGCAACGCATACACACGCTGTTCCAGTCCCTGGGATCCGTGATCTGCGCACCGTTTAGCTCCTGCATGTCACTGTAATGACGGATGAGCCGCGATTGATGACCACGCGGGCTGCCGTAGAAAGTGCGGTCGAAGATGTCTACCGACATCAGCTTGGCCCTGGTCATCATGACGTTGAGGCGGTTGATTTCAGAGAGGAATCCCATGCTCTCGTCTCGGACGAAGGTAACAATTGTCACGTCCCACTCTCCTCCAGTTGCCGCAGACTGAGTACGGACTTCCACCAGTCCGATACAGATTTCCGCAGGTGACAGCTGACGCAAAAGTGCCAAGATTTCTTCGACTTGAGCTGTGTAAGGCGCGATGATGCAGATTCTAGGGCGAGTGACACCGTCGGAGCCGGGAATGTGAGATTGATGAACCCAGGCGGCGATCTCGACAGCTAGCCGGGCCTGCACACTGCTGGCCGGACTGAGTCCTCGCCTGGTCATAGACGAGGAGCAGAGCACCGTGATGCGGTTTCCCGTGAGGAACTCAGCGACATACCTGTCGTCCTTGTGCGTCTTCTTGCCACGAAGGCTTTGCATGAGATTCTGGGCGAATGTGTGCCACGTGTGCTCAATGGTGGTTGGCTCACGAGCGTCGTGAATTGAGCGCATCTCGCCATCGTAGAATAAATCAGAGGGGATCTCGCTCAATCCACCACGGGAACGGCGGTTTTCGGTCAAGAAAACCATGCAGTCAGGTCGACTCGCCATGATGCGCTTAGAAAGTGGGGTGAGAAGCTGCTGGATGTGGAAGTTCTTCTGGTCGTCATCGTCGGTGTATCTACCGTTGATGAAGGGTTCGTCCTGTCTCCAGTCTCCAGTGCATAGGAGGATTGCCCAGGGAATCGCAGTCTGGACCCACCTGACGTGGAGTTCCGACTCGCGGGATACTTCCTCGAAAAGGATGATATCTGGGGCGTAGAGTTTCTTATGTATTAATGACTGGACAACCACGACGGTGCCGATGACAAGCTTAGCGTCGGCGAGAACATCGCGAACCAGTTCGTCAATGTTCTTGTCCATAGCGGCCATCTCCTCCTTCGAGAACACGTGATTCGGGTCGCCAAGTAGCTGGAGCTGGCGGAAAAGTGCCGGTCGGCTTCCTTCGTGAAGCTCGCGCAACATGGCATCTTCAAGTCGCCAGGTGCCTCCGTGTTTACGGGGGCTGAATTCGCCAGTGCGATTGACAAAGTCGTCAAGCTGGCTCTGGTCGATGCCAATGTGCACTAGGTCCGCCATGGTAGGGACCTCGCGAATATCATCCGTCCGTTCCGGTCTGAAGCCTTTCTTCAGAGCCTTCCGCGCCAACTGTACGTTTGTGGCTCGTATGATACGCTCGTCGAATCCCAGCCTCTCGTTCAGGAGCGTGTCCATAAGCTTTGCCGAGTCATCTCCGTTCGTGTTCTGATTCGCAATGATAAGGGTTTGCGGGTGGCACTTCAGGTTGGGAGGAGAGGACCGGGTATCACCATGCAGCTCCTGCATAATGTCCTCCGTGGTCGCCGGCTTCCGTTTACCGTTGTCCTGGGCCTCTGACTCAGGCTCAGGCTCGGAGAAGAACTCAAGCTCCGGTTCTCGAGACAGGGTGGACATTACCGAGGAAATCCAACGACTCCAATGTTGATCCCGCACGCGAGCGAATTGTGTCATATCCACCCTGTTCGAGTTCATCCGCTCATAATTGTGACAGTACGCATTATGGATCTCGGTGAATAGCTGTGTCCCGAACGCCTTGAAGTCATTGGTATTCGCCGTAATGGTCGACAGGATGTATCGGAACTGAGAAGCCGTTGGACCGAATGCGAGATGGGGAATATCGTAGCAGGCTGTCGGGTCCAACTGCTCGCTTTCCTCTGTAGCCTCAGGAACCACATTAGTACCCGTGATCTTGGGCTTGATGGGATAGTCCTCCGAGTCGTCGTCCCAATCGGACTCGCAGCCCAGCAGATCGCCATCAGGTACTTCCTGCCGTGTGGTGACCAGATCCTCGTTGATCGAAGAGTACATGCATCCAAGGAGAATTCGATGAGCCAGCCAGGTCTTCCCGCTCCCAGGGACACCCTCGATCCATATCTGGGCAAACGGTGCATTGGTGAGCATATGCAAACATTTCTCCTGATCATCGGACAAATTGCTCAGGTCCTCGAGCAACAACTGAGTGACGATCGTTTCACGCTCTTGGAACTGGCGTCTGGTCGCCTCAATGACGTTACCTTCCTGATCCCTCAGGGGCTCGGGGTAGAGGTGGGTGGTGTTGTCGTGTTCAGGTGCAAAAGGCATTGCTGGGCCGTAATGGCGGGCGTGCATGAGTCGCCTGAGGACGGAAAATATGTTCGTCAGGTCGGTAGTAATAGGATTGCCCTCGAAAGTGGTGAACCACTTGACCAGGGGAGTTGCCCTGAACTCATGCATGCGGAGGAGGCCCTGCAGCTTGGATCTCGCGGTAACGTCGTCGTCTACTGCACAGAACCGGATGGGGACGAGGTATTTCTCCTCAAGCCGCTTGTTTCCTTGTCGGAATAGGCTGGCAAGGTGCTCCATGTTGTGATGTTCCGGCAGACGAGGCTCACGCATGTCGAGGAATGGAGCTGGTTCGACACCAACGTCTGATCTTGGCCAGCCTGGTTGCCTAGGACGAAATGCCACGAACTGGAAGTCACTGAGATTGCTCATGGGCTCTCCATGGGCCAGGCGAACTGCCATGCATTGAGGAACAAGTGCATCGGTGTTCATAGGGAGCCTGAGGTGCTCGCGGTACTTTTCAACCACATCAGTGGTACGGGCATGGTGTTCCTTATGGGTCTCGCCCCGTCTCTCTTCGTCCTTGCTGGCTCGGATCTTCTGTAATTTTCCAGACAAGAGGTAAGCGAAGTCATTCGCCATCTGTTCGGGATCTTTGACCTTCTCTTCCTCCTTGAACTTCTCGACATTGACATACGGCCGAATGAGGGCAGCGTAATCGTTCGCCCAGGCCTGCTCAAGACTATGCCGGTCTGCATCGACTGGGCGGCGGTGTTTCCAGAGCTGCTTGTGCATCATTTTTGAGATCAGTTCGACGATCTCCCCCTCCGATTTATGCGCAACTGGCACGGCCTTCTTGCGGTAGTTGATCTCAACTTCAATCTTCGACGTAGTGTTCAATGGCGGAGCCAGCTGCAAAAACTTTCCATCGTTGGATGTCTTAACGACAGAGAATGAGTAGAGCAAAGGAACCTCTTTCTCCCGGCCTGATTTGTCCTGGATGACGCACTTCTGCTTCCCGACGGGCATCATGATGGCATGACACTGGATCTCGGACAGTTCCTTCACGGAATATTTCTCGTACGCGTGCTCACGGGCAGCGCCGTCGCCGAGGACAGTAACGGCCTCGTCCACGTCGCGGAACTTCATCTGCGCCGGTATCCGGCGGGCGGTAGCTGCGGCCGCTGCGACATAGTTGCGAACCGTGATGGGTTGCCCCTTCGACTTGGCCTTGAGGGCTGCCCTGGGGTCATTGAGAGACTCGGCGAAGAGCTCCCCCGTGCGAATACACCAGTCACCGAAGTCCTCCCAACTGGTTGTGACCAGGACGGAAAGCGTCGTCGGGCCACGCCGGAAACAGCTGGAAATGTGGTCCTGCAAGGCGGTGACGTGTGGCATGCGGAGGGCTCTGAGGTCGCGAAGCGGCCGCCGGTGGAAATCGATGAATGTATGAGCGTTTTCGGTCTTGAGGGTGAGGAGGAAAGCCCCGTGGTCAAGCTGGTGATCCTTGGGCAGTCCGAGATAGGGCTTGAGCTCCTCTGGGTTGAGCCGTTGGACTTGAGGTGGTCCAGTCAGGTCGTCCATGGGTATGGTAACCTGTGCTATCTCGACGTTGGTGGCGCCATAGGTCACGTTGACCCCAATCTTCAACTCTGTACGCGTGAAGGGTCTCGCCTGGATCCAGACTCTCGTGGAGAAACGGTTGCGAGACGTGTCTCCGAGGGTGACCACGGTCTCGCGGTGGTAATGGCAAACGGGTTTGCCGTTTGCCAATACAATAGATATGAATTCGGGTGAGGTCTTGCTGTCCTTCTTCTTGGATTTGGCGTCGTCGTCCCAGTCCTTTTCTGCCGGGGGCAGACCACGGCGAATGCCTTGAGCGTAGACAATCTTCCTGCGGTCGTCGCGATTGAACTGGCCGAACCATTCGTCGAAGTCCGCGATGTCGGGAGAAGATTTCTCACGCACGATGGCATCGAGACCGAAATCGGAGGACGAGTCTGGGTCGGGGTCCCTGGGCAGAGGAGGGTGAAGGGATGGGAACAGGAACCGATCACCACTAAACGTAAACGAGTCCCGATCGCCTTGTGCGTCGGGTTCCCGGTCAAAGGCTCGATGTAGTCCATTGAGCAGGGGACCGGGGCCAAGGGAGACTGCCAGGCTTGCGACTTCATCGGGAATTTGGAATGCGGCGAGGCCGGGCGAGCACGCTTGCGGACTGAATGGGGCTTCAAATTTGACCTCGCCGGTCTTGCACGAACTGGGGGTAGCTGCTTGACTTGCGACCGCAGGTTTCTGACTGGGGTTCATTGAGGCGGAGGGGGCGGTGACATTGCCAGGCTTTGGGCTAGTTTTTGCTGTCGCAGGCTTGCTGTAGTATCCAGCCGCGACCTTGGACGCAAAGTCCACGGGCTGCTGTGCTGCGATGATAG
The DNA here is from genome assembly GCA_000800745.1 of Diaporthe longicolla. Taxonomy (NCBI): domain Eukaryota; kingdom Fungi; phylum Ascomycota; class Sordariomycetes; order Diaporthales; family Diaporthaceae; genus Diaporthe; species Diaporthe longicolla. Next base: position 147,371 of record JUJX01000073.1, read on the forward strand.
GCTTGCCCGAGTGAGGAGAAAGGCCGTCGTAACCGGTGGCTTGACGCAAAATGGCGTTCTTTGCCGCTGGATTGTCGAAGCGACTCTTGTAGCTCTTGTCCTCGAGGTCATCTAGCACAGACCGGTCGGGCAGCTTCTCGAGAGCACTTCCCAGGGCTCGAGGATCCACGGGGACGACGCTCTTGTGTCGGGGAGGGGAGCCCTTGCGAGACATTTTAAGGGGGGATAAGACGACGATAGGAAAGAGTAGATTGACGAGAAAATGATGATGGTATTGTGAGTATGATGCAAACGAGTGCTGGTAATAGAGGACTCGAGTGTGTTGATTGATGGCAGAAAGGTGACCGTGGTGGTTGGTTGTTGTTGCCTAACGGTAGGGCGCCTTTGGCGAGTCGCGGTGCGCAAGATTGAGCTTCAAAAAGTTTTCAACGCTTTGGCTTACCCCCAAAAAGGCAGGTTCAGCGAGCTTGTAGGCTCAGTTCCTGCTGTATGCATGCATCAAGAGGTAAAGTTATTCTGCCAGCACATGCTCCCTGTGTTGTTCTGGCACGGTCGTGGGACCGTTCGTCCGGTCAAGCGCGAGCACACTGCCCATAAGGGTCTTGGACTGTCAGCCTTTTCGAGACCGTGACGCTTGCGGTACTCGCTGACGAGATTGTGAGAGGTTGAGGAGGGGAATTCGTAAGGACTAGGATTCGTAAGGGTTCGAGATCGTGCAGTCGTAGCCCCCTCACCTGACTTGATGGTAGAGACCTATCGTCTCCTTACTGATGGCAAATTGGGTTGGCGACTTGTATGGTGTGAAATGCGGTTTTCTGTATCAACTGATAGACATTGTCTTAGTGCAAGCTTTTCGATGTGCTAGAGGCCACCGCCAACCTCGTTCCAAGACTATGGTCGAGCAAAGCAAAATCCATCGAGCTGGACCCTACATCCCATCCCATTACATGCCACTCTTCTTGTGAACTGGCCCAAAAATGATTTGGATGGCAACCTCCCCTGCTACGGACAATTATGCACTTTGTCCACTGTGTGCCATAAAAGCCATCAGATGCGAACCACAAGTCCCATCCAGTTAGACACCGCTCTTGCTGATCATAAACTGGTTCAAAACCGCGGTGGTAGGCAGCCTTCCCTCGCGCAGGCCATTGCGCACCTCCTCCATCGCGCGACGCTTCTTCGAGGACATCCGTTCCTCTGGCAGCCACACATGGTCAGCGTGAGTCGCAATAGACATGGCGAGGCGGGCCAACACAAGGCCATTCCAAAAAAACAGATCACTCGTATCGGATTGAGTACTTACCAATCCACTTGCAGTTGTCCAACATGAAAAGAATTGCGCGACATAGGACTGAGTCTTCCCATTCTCTGTGATGCCTCATATGCATAAGCCAATCATAAGCACCCTTCTTGATTGGTTCGCCGGCCTGGGAAGGGTTTCGCGTCTCGGGGTCAGTGAGTTGGTAGTAAATAGTGGACTCGAGGATGCACTGCATGCCTGTGCGGTCGCTTCCACGACCCCATGTGTTCATGTCAGCATTCTCCTGGATCATCTTCCGACCGGCTGACGATTTGATGAAGCGTCGGATACATTCGGTTTGACAAGCAGCCAGTTCAGAGCTAAGCGCTTCGGTGACACTGGGGTCCTGGTCCCTGCCATCCTCGACCTCGAACCGGTTTGCCTTGCGCCTGAGTACCAATGCCCTGACTGTGTCCTGGAACTTCACATCAGTCTGAACGGAATATGCCAATGCAGGCGCGGAGGAAGGACTTTCGGAAATAGCAGCCCGCAGCTGAGACTTCTTCGAACCTCTAAGAGGTTGGCGGCGACGTGGAATGTCATCTTCTGACTGTTGCTCGGGTTGGCTGACATTCGAGTCGTCAGTGGCCTCGGAGTCATCGTCTGCTTCGAAGTCGTCGGGCACACTGTCTCCGGCATTCTTGGCTAGGTCGCGGCGCGGCCCGTTGACTGAATCGTTGACCCGTTGTAGCCAAATGTCACGTAGCCTCCTTTGGGTGACAGGTACAGCCCACGCCGACTTGTGGCCATCGTCCCCTTGTTGGATTTCCACTTTCCACGTGGTGAACACGGCGTTCAGAGTTTCAATTGGCAGGGTGGCCATGCCAGCCAGGTCATGGAGAGGGATTTCGCTGGACGAGGCGTAGTTGTTGGCAGCCATCCACTGGTAGGTCATAACCTCTTCGTCGTTGAGGGCCGCGGGGCCCAAGAGACAGTGGGGCGCGTTGAAGCACCAGCATCGGTCAAGGGGGAAAGACCCGCCGTTTGCTACGGCATGCTTCAGTTTCGAAATGCAGCCGTTCCGACCGACATTGTTGCGGGCCGCCTCCGCTGTAGGCATCGTTAGCTGACAAGCACACCAACCACAAGTCGGGAGGTAGACCTACCCAGTATATGCCAAAAGAGATCATAGAGCCTTTGGTGACAGAGGTGCGAGGCGTTAAGGGGCACACCATTCGTAAAATCGCTAGTGAACAAGGTCCGTCCGCGGGCGATGGCCCTACAGGACTCGGCCTGGCGAGACTTGCGGCCAGACGTGAGAGCCTGTGCCAGAGTCATATCACGAAGGCCCTTTACACCGGTAGAGCACATGAACGACTCGTTCGGCACAAAGTCGCCGCGCTCGATGGCAGCAAAGCATCGATTCTTGAAGTCTTTGGTGAATATCGCCCGCAGCTCCGAGGACTCAAAACTGTCCTTTAGCACGCTCTTCATGAGACCCTCGATAGTTGATCGCATTCTTTCCATGTAATCTGTCGTCTCGTGAGACAAGGCGAACTGGATGTGCGCAGTGGGGGGGCTGTCGTGCTCAGACTCGTTGTCAGGCTGATCCTCTTCATGGTCAGGGGGGTGAGATAGCTCGTCTTCTGAGACCTGGCGCCGGGGGGGAGGGCGTGAGGTATAGAATGAGCCGTGGTCATCATCCGGTCTCGTGCGCTTGTTACTACCGACGGGAGCGCCCTGATGAAACGCAGAAGGTACCAGTGGTGTGAACTTTGACGGGGGCGACCGGCTGTCGGTGGGAAATAGGGCATTGGCGTCGTGATTTGCAGTGTACGGACTGCCACTTTCCAGGGTGCGTGCGTGTATATTGTCAGACACAGAGGGGCGAGCGAATGTCGGGGCGTAGGGCACAGGGTTGTAGTACCGGGGAGGCAATGATGGCATCGCGAAGTCGCCATGCATTTGGAAAGGTGAGTGGGCCTCGAGACCAATAGAGGATGATGAATTGCGGGCCTGTCCATTCGGCTGCCAATCGATTCTGTCCGGCCCCCAACCGGTAGAGTAGGTGCGATGACCGCCCTGTACGATCACTCCAGAGGGCATCTGCGGGCCGTAGAATCCATCTGGCCCCCAACTAGTAAGATGGGGGTGACGATAGCTCTGTCTGATGCCATCATAGGATGCTTGCGGACCATAGAACCTATCTGCTCCCCAGGCGGCGGAATGCTGGTGATGACCGTCTTGTCTGGTGCCCTCGGAGAATGCATCTGGGGCGTGCGAGGGCGGGATGCCGGGTTCAGCGGTGCCCCTGCGGTGGCCGGGCATAAATCGTGGATCCATCTTGCAAGCCAAGCCTCGAGGTTTCCGGTTGAGTCCGTGCTGGCAAAGATGGCAGAAAGCCCCGGCTTAGGGAATTGAGATTAGAAGAACGTGGCTGACTGATGTGGTAAGGGAGGTTAGAATGAAGAGTCTCCAGGTGAGAAGCGGATTCTCCATTTTGTACGGGGAAGGTACAATGGCAGTGCTACCCTACACTAGGCGTCAGTGGAGTCCGAGCTTGGTAGTGGTGGCTTCTAGATATGGCAGGAACACGCCTCGCACTTGGCCAAGGCAAACTGTATTCCCTTATTGAGGGGTACTCTCTATCTAAACTCACCAAATTCATGCGTGTGTGGGTTTCCTGGCCGAAGAGGCTTTCGAAGGTTTGTGAATCAATTGACGAGTAGAACCGACGGCTGGAAATTGTCGGGGCTGCTGGGCCAGTAATTACTTAGCGCCCGGTGAGCAAACTGCTCGTCGATGGTCGTTCAGGACGTCACAAGACATCCAGGGCCTCCAGCCGACCAGGCCAGGTTATGAAGGAGTGTTGAAAGAACATTCGTGTGCTTGATGGAATCCTGTCGCATCGACGGTGGCTGGCAGTTGAATGCTGCGGGAATCGATTCTCGGCATGAAAGCGATGAGAGACGAGACCAGATTGTAGCTACCATGTCACGAGACACACGGAGTCTTCTATATTCAATCAGGGAACCGTAATGGGTAAGTTTGACAGCCAATCAATCGAGGGTATACAAGTCGGTGTGTGTCGTCAGGAAGCTTTTAACGTCAGTGGGCCTTGGCGACGACCATGGTGTTTTGGCTGGTTCTGGTGTCTGATTAGTCATCAGCGCCACCGAGTCGAGTGGCACCCCCAGTGCTTGACTTCCCATAGCAAGACGTCCTAGCGCGCGCACCCAACGGTCTCCTAGTGTAATAAGCCCTAAGCTAATTTCCCTAATGCCTTATTAGATACTACCAGTGGGTCTCGGTTCTTCTTACCCACGGCTAGCGTAGTAGGTGACACAATTACGCAACACCCTAAAACCCTATAACACCTATTGTTAGGGCCATGGGCTGAGCGCACGCAGGACCTAGCCAGTAGGTCCCTGCACCCTGCTTAGCTAATCAGCCCAAATGGCTGCTATACCTCCCACAACGCTAGATCGCAGCTTCGCTGCTCCTTCCTTAGAAATCCTTAGGCAACCATAGCTTTAAATCAACGATTCTTCAACGACTATTTGAGCCCCTTTTTGCCATTAGGTCTTGAGGACCGTCTCACCTATAAGGGTTTTCCTTATATAAGACTTAGCCTTTAATCTACTATAACTTTTTAATATAAACTTTTAATAATTTAATAATAATACTACTATAATCTTTATATTATAAAGATTAATTATAATATATATATATAATTCTAATTATAAAGATTAAAGTTTTAAGTTTTTAATAAAAAATAAATTACTTTAAAATATTAAATTTTAACTTTATTAATAATAAAGTTAGATTCTTTAAATAATTTTTATATAATACTTATAATTTTAAAAAGTATATCTTATTTTTTTTTTATTATTATATAAGTTATATAAAGAAATATTTTAAATTTAAAATACTTTTAATAAAAAATTTAAATTTAAATTTATAATTTTAATAGTATTTTATTATTACTCTTTATAAAATAAGGATTATAATAATATTATCTTTATATTTTTAGAACTTTATATGAAAGAGTTATAGTAGGTTAAAATTAACTTTTATATAGGGAAAACGCTTTATAGGTGTTATAGGGTTTTGGCCGTTGTGCAATTGTGTCACCCGCTACGCTAAAGGGCGTAGGGGGGGGGGCAGGGAAGGCCTGCCCTCCGGGTAATGGAGTTTTCAAGTTCGCCCCGGAAAGTGGCTGTGGTGGGGCTGTCACTGTCATGCTCCATGATGCGGCCACTCCCCGAATGCGCATTTGCCGGCCAAAGGGCAGCCCGTGAGATGATATTGCAGGCCATGTCGACCGAGCACTATGGCGCCATTCCGACCCCGTAGGCATTATCGAAAGTTCAACACTGCGGTGGGGCAGAGTCTTCTTCCCGGGGGGAATGGTATCCACCTGCCGACTGATCTAACCGACGCAGTCGAAGTAAACAATCACTCTGCTGTGATTTGCTCCGGAAATGAAGCCAGACCCACCTGGTTGATGGCGGCGAACGCAAGAGGCACTGCCCCCCCATACTGGGCCATCTGCATATCGCCGCTGCCACGAACCGTACTACAGGCGAGCCTATAAATCGGCCCCCCCCCCTCCCGGCACAGCCACTGAATGGGGGATCACTATAAATTCATTCATGACCGTGTTATAAGCATGGCAAGGGTTTATTTGTGTCACAATACTATCTGGACGCCGGCTGCTAGATTAGGCTCGTCGCAGAGGACGGGCGTCGGCGAAAGAGAAGATAGTCTCGGCCGGCAGTATGTAACAAGGTTCCGGAGAAGCCAAAGAGCATTGTCTAGGAGGGTATATCGATAAAGGCCACTTTGTGCCTGCTCAGGCCACATTGTATGGCAGAGACAGTGACCCCGAGAGGGACCGATGGTGCGGCGCCGGCGAGTCCGTCGCTGACTGACAATATGAATGTGACTCGGGGCTACTCCAGAGCCAGGCCCAAATCCTCAGGCGAAGGATCTGTTGTCGAGGCTCTCCGCCTATAATACATGGGTTGCCTGGAGGCCGATCGCTATCGTCCTGCTAACAAAGCCCACATATGACATTCGGCACCAACAAGAGCGACGAGACCTACCTGTAGTCTAGACACTCCAGGCATCCGGCCCCATTCGGCATCCGAGTCGGCAATGTCGATACTAGCTGTAGCAATCGATAAGTTCCAAGATTATAGCAGGGCTACTCCAGGAGGTCCGAATAGCACGTTCCAGAGACATGTCCCCGCTTGATCGCCTAATTGAGCTGGTAATAATAACTACGAGGGGGTAAAAAGGGGTAGTGAACACAGTCCACGCCAATTGATCCCCCACTCTGATTTAATACTGAGTGGATGGCTCCGGGAATGATTCCTTTAGGATCATTGTCGTTCGCTATGTGGTTGGTAGGTCGACGGCGCAAATAAGAAGGTGAGCGATTCCGCTTATACCAACCATACACGGGCTATAAGGCTGAGGCGATCCACAGCAGAGGACGACAGGGGCGGCTCTGTCGAAGGAGAACATTATAATTTATCGAGAAATGCGCTCGAGACCAAGTATTTAGACAGGGTGGTAGCACGACTGATTGGGAGGTCTGCTCTGCCGTGGGCATAGGGCTGCTCCGGCTACAGGAGAATATGGTACATGTATTTCATTGACCGGTAATCACCGCCGACCATTCCTGCCCCAAAAATTAAGAGCAGTGTATTTGTCAGTGCTTCTTAACTATTCCGTCCTAGACTTTTTGTGTGGCGGCTCCTGTTCATCTCGGACTGATGCTGTGGGAATCGCCGTGGTTTGTATTCGTTCTAGTCGTCTCGGAATTTTCCGTTCCGGCGGTGGAACACTTTGTTTTGGTTTCTCAGGGAAAAGAGGATCGTGGCCCACTCTGGCGTATGCTTCCTTGAAGTCAGCCTCAGATACATGATGCGGGCGCTGCAGGTCATCATCCCGAGATACGGCTTCCGGCGAGGGCGGATCGTTTCCAATTGCTATGTCCGCGTCAGTCTCGGTTCACTCATGTTTTATTGCGTGTTCATTGCCTGTCTCCCGAGTACAAGAGTGGACTAGATGACGGACGGGGTCGGTGGGGTGAACTCATACGTCTGTCGAACGGGAATTTTATGACTGATGGTACCCAGGGTTCCTTCTTCCTCGTCCTCATGTGGTTCTCGGTGCCGACCGCCTCGACGCCGAGCGATATTCTCAGTTCGTTTGCCTCTCGCAGAACCTCGGAAAAGTCGACCGTGCGTCCCTGCGCAGCGAAGAGAGCTCGTATGAACGACCTCGCCGCATGGAGCTGGTGATCATCTAGTATGTCGTCGGCTGACTGCCTCGGTGGCAGGTCATCGAGCCAAGCAAGAGCGATCTCTTGCTCGAGCTGGCCAATGAGCTCATCCAGTCTGGCATCTGCAACATCTAGGGGCTGAGAAGGTGCGGTGTGTTCTTCGCGACCAATATGGCCATTTGAATGGAACGATGGTGCCGCCGTCGCTGGAGCTATCACTCGACTGATTTGGTCGACGAGACCACGCACAGCCTGTAAATGTGCCATGCTGCCGATTGGTTTCCGGCTTCCTTGTGACGAGGTGTTGACCAGACCGATACCTGTCGAGCAGCGTCACAGAATTGGCAAGGGTTGCGTGAGAGGGGGGCGTGGCGACTAAGCGCGCAACCGGACAGCCTCTGATATGAGGTGAGTCCTCAGCTGCACAACAAGACGCAAACCGCGAATGTGCGAGGGTGGACCTCGGGACGTAGCCAGACAACCTGACGTTTTGTTTGCTAGGGCCGCCCGCAGGTCGCCTCAGCAGACTGAGCGTCAATCCAGCTGTTCTCTATTCTCTCTTCCCTGTGACAGAATTTCGGGTGTTTGCGTATGGGTGCCGGACAAACATGTGGGTACTGTGCCTGGAATCAACTTGAATTTTCATCAGGTTTCGCACTGCCTGGCGATTTCCCAACCACCCTAGCCAACAAGTCACTTCGCCAACACAGTACAGGCGGAAAGGAAACCCCCACCAATTACGTCTCCAACCACCATCAGTCGTAGCTACGACTGGATCTATTACCTTACTCGTCTTTGCGTCACACCTCTTAACTAGCACTCGCTTGCACAAGGCGTGGACAGTCCCAACTTTTCCCTTCACCCGCCCCCTTCCTGAAGTCCGCCCTCCACCCAACCACCACGAGTCTCGCATGAACTCCAGCCCACGTCGCCCATGAAAGTTCCACCATGTCCGTACCACCCGAGAACGGCCAGCACAATGGCCCCAGCCCAGCCGATTATGCGTTCACATACAAGCTCGAAGGGATCAAGCTCGTACCCATGGAGAAGGAGCTTGCCGGCCTGGTGGTTCACGTCAAAGCCAGACAGCGAGCGAGGGCGAATTCGGATCCCTGGGAATGGAAGCGGGACTTTCAACATGTATTGGATAACGCACTCGAAGCCGGAACGGAAGGCACCGACAAGTGTGTTTGCATTGGCCTGCGGGTGCTCGACACAAATAAGGACATCGCCGACGAGGGCGATCAGACCACGGGCAAGAACAAGAACGCCGACGGCAAACACAAGAAGACCGCTGGGAAAGCCAGGGCCGCCGTCAACACAACTGTGAAAGATTTGATCACCAGTAACAAATGCCCGATAGAAAGGGCAGATAACGAATACGTCACTCAACCCGTCGTGGCCAACACAGAGAGCAAAAAATGGATATATTGGGTCCTCACCGTTCGCCGAGAACCTGGTGGCGCTACGTGGCTAGGTCATTCTCAGGTTGTAGGACTGGACTCAGTGTATCTGTTCGATGAGTTCCGCAACGACGGAGCATGCACGAACGATGCGCGCAGGGATGGATATCTCAAATCGATATCCGATCGCTTCCCCGAGCGCAACAAGCCATCACCTGCGATGAACGATCTGGGGATAAAGGCCGAACAGAAACGAGCCGCGCAGGGCGCCAGGAATGGTCTCATAGCTGCCACCGGTCTTCTAGGCATCCTAGGAGATCCCGAGGCCACACAGGACGTGAAACGCGATGCTATTACCACTGCGACTCAAGCACTCACAAGTAGCACAACATCCGGCATCGCCTCAGAATATCCAAATCTCACAAGGATATTTAGGCTCACATTTGATGGATCGCCCATCCCATTTGGCCATGTTGCCGACCCTGCTGACGATACAGACGAAATAGGCGACTGCTTGAGAGAAATCAAAGTAGGTGCACGCATCGACGTATAGACCGTGTGACCTGCTAACAGCAACTAGCAATTCAACCCAAATACCTTCGACGAGGATGCGACACGTTCTAATTCACAAGACGATGGGCACGAACACCCTGCTCAAGGTCGCCGAGCCGTGTGTCATGCGATCGACTATTTTTTCGAACATGGAACCGCAAGCATTGAACTCGATAACCTGCCTTATTTCATGTCAGAGCTTGCGGATAGACTGGCAGGCACGGAGGGGGGCGAGGAAGCCATCCAAGAAGCCATCGCTTCGATACTCGAGCGCCACCGACGCATCTACAGGGGAATGCCCAGATCATACCACAAAGCACCTGTCTCAGCCGACGAAGGGGCTCGGAAACTGGATATCGGCGTTGCCGCTATCCAGGGCATATGCGACAATGCTGTGAGTGCGGCTCGGTACATAGAAAGCATGGACACGGGCGAGGAGCTTGGGAGCTTGTGGTCGCGGCTTGGGCGTACAGATGACAGCGAGCAACGCGACCGCATCGCAAAATCCATCGAGCGCAAGTGCATGGCGGAGGGTGCAAGGGCCAGTCGCCCGGAGTCGGATACCTTGCGGAGCGCATTGGCGTTGCTCGTTGATGTCCAGAGGACACACAGGCCGGCATCACCACAGACAGCAGTCAGAAATGCGTAAATAGGCGCGGAATGGAGAGGAAGCAAATGAGAAGCCGGAGCGTGCTCGCACAGTCAGGGCCGGGTAGACAACTGCTCACCACATTCGGTGCGTTCATCTGAATGGATCACTGACTCATGGATTATTGACATCTGTCCGAGTAACTGCTTTACGGTCACCGTGACTGTAATGACTGGAATGATAGCCCCATTGGATGCTCAGATATTAATTGCGTCATTGATCCGGCGTCCGCTGCGTGGCCACGGCATCGGGGCAGAGAACGGGCACTGCTGTGATAAACGGGACTGTATACCTGGATAGATACAGGAGAATGGCGAGAGTAAAGAAATGGCTTAGACTAGGAGGCGACGAACAGCAGGGGGGCAAATGTCTGCAGGATGTAAGTCGGCGGCGGATCGTACAGGCGCAACACGCATGTACGACGGATCAATCCCAGTGCAACATATTGCGGGTCACCATTGCGGGGTCGGCGTGGTTTCGCGCAAGTATCTAACTGGGGCGAAGTGTCTACATTTCACTTCCGATGAAGCAGATCCAGGATTTCACACAGTAGCCGCGCTGTCGCGGGCACCCAGCTTCCCGGTGCACTTCCTCCTAGCCACGGCCGGTCTCGGGCCACCGATCCGGACAGGCTCATCAAAGGCGCACGTGGCTCGGGAGCGCTTCATCGACCAAGGTCACCACAAAGCAGCTTGCGGCAAGGCATAAGGCGACCCACTAGCTGTTGAATGCTACTGCAGGGATCGAAGGAATGGTAATTGAATGGCAGGCGTCATACGTGTACGGAATGACTATTAAGTAAGCGAGAAGCCATCTGTTAGGTGGCGAAAGTGCGGCACAAGGCTGAGGCCACGTGCCCGTAGACAGGCGAACTGTATCGACATTTTATTGTAACTGGCATTGTTTTTTTTTTCTGAGCGCTGGATCTTGAGCGCTCACCGCTGTATGAAGGCACCAATTTTATATGTATGGGGGATTGGAAACGCAACCGCTAGGTGGCGAAAGTCAAAAGTGTGGACAGGCAAGATGTTCAATCACAAAAACAGCAGCTATGAGCTCTGTGCTTCTTGTCTCTCTTCCTAATCGGTGCCCTTGACGACCATCACATCGCGCCACTGGTCTCCAAGTGGCTGCTTATTGGCACCTTTGATACATCACTACCTGGGCACAACACCGCTCCGCTCCTTCCTCCCTCAGCCAGCCGTCAGGACGATATCGTCGCATCCGGCCTCCCCTGTGTCAAGCACGGCAACAAGCTCACAGGTGCATCGCGACTTCAGAACCAATTCATTATTGCAGGGTTGGTCTTCTCAACAACCCTGTTTTATCTCTCCTACCTGCTGCGAGGCACCTTCCAAAACCTGGCCGAGGAAAGTTTCGATCACAAACGCCACGGCCCAGGAACAAGCTCCCAGACTTGCCAGCGCTAGGCGCATCTGAGAGTGGTCTGCTCTGGTCATCACCAAGTCAGCATCTCCCTGCACATTCAGATATTTCTCTCGTGTAGATTACTCATTTCTACTGATCAGGTATTTAACTGAATCCTCTCAGCCAACACTATTCACAGCAGGGCATTGCTTTTCCAAGCCACTGGAACAGTACACGTTAAGATGTCTGTCATCACCATCAACCAGGGTCACTTCCAGACCGCCGAGCTTCACCCAAGCAGTGACGCGAACACTCGTGTCTTCACTGTCAGCGGTATAACTTATGACGCCGTGTTCATGCCTGCCAACACCCCGGGCAATCGACTTGAAGCTGGTACCCGTCCCGACGCCGATTCCCGTATTGTGACTTTCCAGTTGAAGCTGAACGTCTTGGACCCCAACAACCCTGCAAGGCATGATGGCGTCCTTCGTGACATCATTCTGGGCCAGAAGCCGTGGATCCTGGCCAAGGAGAACTGCATCAAGCTTCAGCACAGCATGTGCCCTCGCCTCCTCGACAACAACCGCGCCGATCCTCTCAAGGTATACCATATTATCATTCCGACATGGTGCTGCATACTTATTAACCATATATTTTATAGGTTTTCCTTGCGTATCAGATTGGTGGAGAGGGTGGAAAGGGGCTTGTTGATGATGTGATCAACAAGGACCTTCGCGCCGCTCGTATCCTCGACACCGTTGACCAGCGCCGCCAGTTTGACCCACAGTGGTTCGTCGAGAAGAAGAAGGCCGCCAAGGAGGCTGTCGTGAAGATTAAAACCGCGGCGAACCTCCAGATTCAAGAGTTCAGGCGCCTCCGACACATCGGTCAGCTTCATACTACCCCTCCTGTTGTCCAGGGCTTCAGTTGGGAGGAGCAGCTATACCACATTGCGATCGCCTGTACTGTGGCATGCTTCAGCTACGACCTTGACGTCACCGTCTAAGCCCATGGGGCTTACCAGTGGGCTGTCGCAAATTTAGTCCTTCCTTGGCTAAATCGTAGATGGATTGCCTTTTTCAGGGAGGCGAGTGGGTGGTTTATTACCAGTGCATCAGCACTGCCTGCTATTTCTTCTTTTTGGAAGCCTTTGGAGCCCATTTGGGCGAGAGCGCGGCGTTGGCGTTGCTTTATGGAACATGCCCCATAGGACTTGTCTCTCTCGTCACGTACATGCGTAGCATGTCGATATCCAGTTTAGAGGGCCATAATTTTACCAATCAGAATGATCGTTAATTTGAACACACTGTGATGAGTGCTAAACTGTTGCGCATGGATGTGACAGGACCGGTGCCTGTATTCTGAGAGTGGCGCAGCGCTGTTTTGGATCAGCGAGGATAAACCCTCGGTTCATCCTGTAAGTGGGCTTTTGATTGAGCTCGCACCACTGGAAGTAATGCTGTGGTTTAATTGTGTGTGCTGGGCTTACACAGTTGTTGGGCAAGCAACGATCACGCTGGATGAGAGTTGAATGCAACGTTGAATGTTCTCCAAGCGGACCTACTTCTACATTACACCCTACTGGCTCCGTCTTGGTGGGCATGGTCAGCTGCTTCCCAGTTCTACACCTACCTTGACAAACAGAATTTAGTTCTATCACTGAACACAGGTCGCGCTTGCTATCCAACCAGTCTCAGATCGATGGTCGGTTTGCACTGCTAATTTCTAACATCCACTCAACCGTACCTATCTGTCTGTTTGTCATCTTTGGCCTATTAAGGCCGACCTTTCATGGTGTCGGTGTTGCCCCGTCGTAAGTGATCACTACCCGTTAAGTGGAAGGAACACCACCACCGGCGTTTTAGACACCGCCCCTCCATTACTTACACCTTATCGCAGCAAGAACATTCACAACAACCTCACCCAACCTCCCCTCTTATCCCCCCTCTCCTTCCTTTCGTCGAGATGGCAAACCTACGAGATCCTGCTACAGACGGAGGAGATGCTGCCATGGCAGACATCACTGACCTACAAGATCCTGCTACAGACGGAGGAGATGCTTCCATGGCAGACATCACTGACCTACAAGATCCTGCTGCAGACGGAGGAGATGCTTCCATGGCAGACATCACTGACCTACAAGATCCTGCTACAGACGGAGGAGATGCTGCCATGGCAGACATCACCGACCTACCGCAGGAGCTCTGCGATCAAATCAGTCGATACTTGCCCCTGTCTGACCGTGTCAAGTTGCGTTTACTGGCGAAGACGATGGGAGCTTGGTTTTCAGGTGAGATTTTCAGGGCAGTCCGAATCCACGACGTGCCACAGAGAGTCATTCAGCAGTTGAAACTGTTTTGCGATGTGGCAGAGGAAGAGAACCGAAACCGACCACAGGACCGAATCCCCTTGGCCGAATTCATGAAGTAGGTGCGATCTGATTGACAGAGCCTTAATAATTGCGCTAATTCAATGGTCCAATCCAGGTATGTCAGGATCATCACAATCGAGCCCGTCCAGTACCGTCTTCGCGCCGAATCTCCGACCTGGATGACTGCATTGAATTACCCCAAGGGAAAATTCTCTTTGGACCCAGCCACGTCATCCATTATCTGCCGCTCTATATCCCTGATGACCCATTGCACTCATCTGGAGTTAATTCTCCACCACCTCGACCATCGCACAGAACAGAATCTATCTACAGCTCTGTGCAGAACGGCAAACCCCTGGGGACAGGTGACGAGCCTACGTGTTTCTGCACGGGAAGATCTAGTGAAGGCCATCATCCGTCGCATGGTACCTAACTTGGAGTCCTTGCAATTCTCAGGTTTCACAAGTGGTTACGAGAACATTGATGATGATCATAGCTCTCTACTACATCATGCCGAGGCACACACGAATCTCCAGCGGCTCCATATTACGATCCGCAGAGGCCGACATGTGCCATTCGAAATCTTTCCTCCAATTCATCTGTTCAGGCGTCTTGTCACCTCCTTCCCTAGGCTTCAGTGGCTAGGGGTTAGCGTCACAGGACGAGTTACTGCGGCGCGCCCTGTTGGTGACACGAATGACATCCTGGTAAGTCTTAGCCCTAGCTTATAAGATAATAATCTCTTAGATTTACCACCAACTAATTTACAACCTACAGGTACAGCATGCGACTGATTTAGGTGCTGTCTTATCAGGCTTCAGCCAGCTTCAGCGCTTAGCGGTGACTGTGACATTCGGCGACTTGGAACAGGTGGTTGGTCCCTACGCGACCTCTGACAACCCTTGCTGGGGACACCTGTTCAACGCTCTGTCCTCTAGCCTCCCTGAGAGGCGCGAGGTCAAGTTGGCTATCGTTGAAGACTGGCCCGCTATGTACTTACGGCACTGGGACACATCCAAGTCGAAGTTCAGGATCGCCCTTTACCTTGCGCAAGACGCAAAAGGTTGGCCCGTGAGCCTCTGCGAGGAGGAAGATGATCTTTCGTCCCACTTCAGATTATACGTCGATGACGGCGAGTATGACGACGAGGATGACGGCGAGAATGACGGCGAGCATGACGGCGAGGATGACGAGATTTGATGCTGCGGCAATGGAGGTAGGATGCCTGCTGTGTTACATCATTTGGAACAAGACGAGCGAATTTGGACTACCCATTAGCAACGACCTCGTTGCAAGCCTCACGCCCTGACCCAAGCCTCGCCCTGCCCTATCATCTGGACCTTATCTGGGTCTTAGGGTAATCTGTTTTAACGGATCCGTCACTAGGAGGGAATGGGGGAGCAGGAGGACATTGGGTGCAACCTCTTGGCACCATGCAATGCGTGATCATTGGAGAGGGCAAAGCTCTGGATCAAATGCCTAGGTAACGGCATACCGTTCAGATTCCCGAGGCTCTTTACCATCTTCAGCATGGTCATTTTTTGGCTGTCAGTTATCCATTCTTTCCTATGGCACGTCGGTGTCTAGCAGTGGACTAGAGAGCTCCATGGCCCAGAAACCATTCGATCAGATACGAATACCGAATTACATTCTCTGTCCAATCTATCCGAATATGCGTGCTAAATGGAAGCCATGTCATCATATGCACGGTTTGCCAGTCAGATGTGCCCACCTGCTCATCAGAGCAATCACTCCTCCATCGGCTCCCAGTCGGGCGGATACCCGTTTCCGTCCCCGACTCGCATTCCGTCTCTCAAGAGAGGGGCGAGCGCACTGTTGGATATGAATCCCATCCTCTCGTCATTCCACATTCCTCCGCATTTCTTTGAATCTGTCCCGCTAGCCCATCGATCCACGGTGTCACCAATCTCTTCAAAAAAGCGTGATTGTCGTTTGAATTCGTCATCTCGAGCCCACAAGTGCGTAAACGTCCCAGGTAAGAGCATGCGGCTGATTGGAGAATCTTCGAATACGTTCTCGCCATACCACTTGTGCCACACGGAATCAGCCTTCAGGCGCCACTGCTCGAGGAGGCCTTGACACCCAGACAGGACCCCAAGGTACGGAATCGAAACTTCCCATGCTTCTGCGTGGAGCGAATTGCCGAGGCATCTGAGTGCTCTAGCGGTGCTTGGGCGCTTCTTGACCCGTGCCCCCTTCCCTGCCACTTTCTTATTGACCTTTGGTGTCATGACAATGGTCCCGTCCTCCGTCGTCGAGGGAACCCATTTCGAGTCTTCTAACCCGTTCATGATGACTGAGGGGGTCCAGGCACTCCGCCTATCGTCTATCAGCACTGCAAACTGATTCTTGAACATGAAATATATTGGAGCGAGCTCCCTCATCCGTTGGTTGCTGGATGGCAAAAGTATGTTCCAGCCCGAGCCGATAGTGCCAGTGTTGGAGAAGTTGGTGCCTGTCTTGTTGCCTAGTACTAGCCCCAATGCCGTCCATAACTTCCTCTGGTAGCAACGAAGTTGTGCCTGTTGCGTGACCGGATTATGTAGCTCTGCCGGCTCACCACCAGAGAAGAAGCTATGATCACCATGCAGCCGGCGCAGGATAGTGAAGTCGTTTGGTTCTACATGCGAACATCCTGTCCGGATGAGAAAGTCGCAGGCGGAGATCGCTAGAGTGATGAAGGGGTTTGCATTGCTCAGACGAACGCCGAGTTCTTGTTGTCTGTACCGCACGTGCCACAGCAAGAGTGCACACAGGATCGGGTGTACCTTGAGAAGTCTGAAATGGACCGGGCTCAGACACCTGCATGTTTCGCCACGGGGGCGGCTGTGTCGGCCCCGACTGAATCGTGCGTTGAACCTTCGGCGCCAGGATATACGCCTCCATATCAGAGGTCTGAGACAGCTTGAATTCAGGGGGATCCTTTTATAGCGCAAAGATCTGTCCTGGAGGACATGTCGGAGCTGATATTCTATCGGCGTGTCGCTATCCGGCAGAGTGACTTCCCCCGCACATCTGCGACTCAGGCCCCAAAGGTCCTGAATCTGGGATGATACCGCCTCGCTGTATGAAAATAGCTCGTTGAATGGGTCTTTGATATCCTTACCGAAGATATGAGCGATATCCAGGTAGATTTGTGCTGCATACAACACCCACGTGGGCCATCTTCCGTCGCGGTTTTCGAGCAGCTGAATATAATGATGCAGTAACTCGTCCACCACGAACCCACCGGTGACATGCTGCGAGTGTAGAGAACATTCCGCGAAAAGGAGCATCTCCTTGTGTAGTGCAACCAACCACTTCTGGTCCTGCTCGTAGCGGAGTTTGGCAGGTATACCTGTGTCCCTCGAGACGTACTGGAGCTTTTTCTCATGGGGTATGAGGTAGGTGATGCCACCGTCATCTTTTCCCAACGCTGAAGTAGCATTAAGTACCCGATAGTGATGGATGATGGCGTATCCATTGTCAAGAAATCTGTCGTAGTCATGGACAACTGTCCAGCGTTCTCCGTCCAGGACCGTGTCGTCTGTTGGCGGGATCTGAGAGGAAAGTGGTGCATGATATGTGTCCCAAAAGGCAGACATACCCCCAAAAGAATTGAGACTCTCGTTTATGCGCTCCTCATGATCGCGGGCGAAACAAATAGCAGTATTTGCAACTACTCCCGCGGCACACATGTCGAGTTTTTTATCTCTGACTTTCCTCCAATCGGCACGGCACTGTTCCCGCATTGTGTGAAGCTCCTGTTTGAACCCCTCAAAATCGTTTATTGTGCGGATGAGCCTGTCAGCGAGCTCAGTGCCACCCTTTGTCTCCTCTGGAGACTCCTCGATCTCAAATTGAAGCCGTGGGTTGGTCGTTGCCTCCTCTTGAGCCATGGCGGGTTCGTCGAGACTGAGTACGGAATATGAATTGTGCATGTGTGTTGCACCGCCCGCGTAGGCCTCCACGGCAGCAACTCGGTGGCGCAGGTCGGGTACTGCAAACACGCCAGCTTCTTCAAGGCGGGAGTGGACATCCCGAAGGTGATCGCTGAACCACACGTGTCTCTGATTCGCGCCCTCGTCTTGTGGACTGCCACTGTCCAGGTTCTTGTGTTTCCCAAGGAGTTCTGTCACCTCATCTCGGAGGTCCACTGCGTTCTGCAGGCTCATTGAAACCGAGTATGGGAGGGTGATAGGGGTTCGTATGACTAGATTGATGCGTTCATCGAGCTCTGCAATTGACATGAGGTACCTTTCACCTCCCCTAGCTGCATTGCTCCGTTGTGGGCTGTTGTGCTTCGACCTCGATGGTGCTTGGAACTCATCACCCATCGTGGCCTCGTAGATTCCGAATAAGGCATTGCCGGTGTGAATCTTGTAACTCGCGACCCTGTCAGCAATGTATTGGAGTGACATTGTGTTTGCTGCATGAGGCTGATGGTCGCCGATGTCGACGGCCAAGTGTCGATGGACGCCGCCCCGTAACAAGCAATTAAGTACTGAGGCAAGTGGTGTCGTAGAAAGAGGCAATAACTGTCGATTGTACGGCACGGGCAAATGCTCTGGTAACGTAGGGGCTCGTATCTCAGGGGCTGGCGGTTTTATCCAGACGAATCGAAAACTCCTGCAAAGCCCTCGATTGAAGATGATGAGCTGTTTGGGGGGTAGGCGCTAAGTGAGAGAGAAAGCACAGTGTGTTTCCTCGCAGTCAATTGGCACAGCCGATGCTCTGGACCCTACTGCTGCCTCCTGGTAATTCACGTATGATTTGTGTGATCCTTTGGATTCTTTTTCTTTAGCTAATCATGGAGGGCTTAAAAGCCGAGCAGCCCTGTAGGATAACCACCCGCAGGAGCTTTCGTCCCATGTTCTACAGCAACGGCAAGAGGACAAGACACCCAGGAAACCGGGCGCTAAGGTCTAAATTGCCAGGAGATGCTAGTTGGCAAAGACTCCATCATAAGATAATAATCTTCCAAGACATCTATAACCCTAATTTAATACTAAACCTATAATAAAATAAAAATGTGAAATTTCATTAAATATATAGTAAGCTATAACAAGGTTAGGATTCTAATATAATTACTTTCTATAAAAGTAAAACACTGTAAGCAGTGCATAGAGACTCTTATTTTTTCAATAACATTTCATTCTACTTTTCTAGAGAAGTACTAATTATTTATCAACATCTGCCTATGCTCCTCGCCTGGGCGTTCTGATATGAAAGTCCATAGCATGTGTCCTCGCCGGCTGTGTTCCGTACGACATTAACTGGTCACCCGGGCTGTAAATTGTATCATTGTCTCGTGGATGCTTGATTGACCTTGGGTTATGATATCGGAACCTGCGTCCACCTGCTTGAGCTTGGCCACCACCAGTTGATCATACAGGACAGATGGAACTGCGACACAGTAGAGCATCGTTAAACATCCCATCTCATAGTTGACCTCGCACCATTCGCACATCTTTAAGTTCCTTTCAGTTTCCATACTGCTGCCACTTACCCAGGTATATTCCAGCTGTCTGCTCTAATCGTATATGATTATAGCGTTCAGCGGCTGGGTGACCCGTGCAGGTGAAGGGCCGGGGCACCGCCAGTGGAATCTCAAGTGCTGGGTTGTGGGTAGTGGTGGCAAGTACCGGGACAAAATGGACGAGGATGTGAAGGCCCCGATGTGTTCTCATACATACTGGGAAAGGTCCAAAGGAAAATGTGAGCTTCAGGAGTCTAGTCCATTGCACTATGTTGAGTAGACTTATTGATGAGTTGCCGATGCCTGGGGACTACACAAGCAGCCCAAATATGCCGACTATGATTGCTCTTTGAATCCCGCGGAAAACCAAAGAGACTTGACCCCAAGGCTTCCAGCGCCGACGAGCCTCGAACGAGCCAGTCAACCAAGAAGTCATTTACCGCGCGACTGGTTATCTATTATGGGCTCATCCAACCGAGATACGCCATATTGCGCCCATGTCCGCATGTATCGGCTCGATAGCGAGTACCAAAAGGTATGGAGCGAAGTCTTTGTGGCCCGGTGGCCAGTGGCTCGGGTCTCGTCATCAAACGTCCACCAACCCCCCCCCTTTACTCCTGCCTAGATATGTCCTCCTTGGTAGGATCCAACCCTTGAAAGTACTCAGTGTACTCGGCCATCATTTCAAAGTTGGTAATCAACTTCTCCTGCTCAGCGGCCGAGTAACTGTCCCATCTCATGGCCCCATAATCCGTGACAGTTTGCTGAAATCTTCCTGCCGCTTGCTGGAGCCGACTGAGGGCCGGCACGATCCGCCTCCTCCTAGACTGGCCGCCCTCGTCGACGCCGTCGTCATCACAGAGCCGCTTACGCTTCTTACCGACTGCCTGTGTAAGATCTCCATCACCATCCTTCTCGCCGTCTGGCAAACCCAGAACACCGAAAGTCTGATTGTGCTGTTCGCGCACTCTATATGCTAGGCTTTCTGCCAGTGGACGGAATTCCTCGGAGAACAATGCCTCCGGCGCGCGCATACACCTGACGGATGGATCGGTCCGTTTCTCACACCATGCGTCTAGCAACACAAAGTTCACCCTCGCTGTCGCTTGCGCAACTGACAAAGTAGGATTCTGCATTGCGATGCCGATGAAGCGAGCAATCCACGTCTCTGGTCGATCACGGAACGTATCACACCATTGCATGTCGTTGGTGTCAGTAGTGAGGAATCTGGAAGAGGGGGGCATCTCTGTGCTGTGCCCGTTCCATGTCAAGTTGGTGATGACGAGTTCTCGCTGGTTGCAATCGTCGATTCGCATGGCTACCGTGTTCCTGGGCAATTTCTCACCATGTGCCCAAGAAGGCGGCCCATGTGGCCAATGTGTCCCAGATGTTCCAGCCTTGGACGCATAGATGGCAGACCCAATAGTCTTATGGAACACGCCGAGCTTGATATACATCCGGTTGTTTTGGATAAAGGCCAGTGAGTCCGACCACCCCCTTCGCGACGCGGCACACACGTGGAGCCTGGATTGGACAATCTGCGAGTGGCTCGGTGGACTCTTTTCAGGATCATGATTCGAGTGTCTCCATCGAACAATCATCTCTCGTTTCGCCATGAATGAGGATCCGTATCTGGTATGCATCAGTGCAAGACGGGCTTCACCATACGGCAGGCAAATACGCTCCATCTGGTGTTCCTCCCACTCATTGCACGGCTCGGCGTTGTTGAGCTCTCTCGGATGGTCCTCCAAGTATCCTGAGTCATGCCGACGCAGCCGGATGTGCTTGCTTCTGAACTCACGGCCGCGCACGGCCTCAAGAGAGGTGGTCGTCACCACAAAGTAATGGTGCGGCCTGGCCATGAAGGACTTGCTGAGTGTGATGGGCCCTGGCACCTCGATAGAGAAGATAGTATAAGGCACCTTGATGCAGACACACTCCGCGTCATCTGTTTCGTCGGCGCCTCGACCGTCCGGCGCCGTGACGGTGACCTCCCACCCTGCCGCGGCCAGCACCTCCTCATCGTCGATAACATGTGCCTGTGGGATCTCTTCAGGGGATAGGAAATGCATCGTCGAGGGCCACGATGCCTTCATTACTCGGGTCACCACATTCGACCCCGGTTTGGCCACACCAGGAGACTGTCTGTCGGCGTACGCCGTCGCGGCATGCACCGTGGACAATGGCATCGTCGAAGCGAAGCGAACAAAGTGTTCAATCCATTTCCGAGTCTTGCCTTTGAAGTTGTGCACGCAGGTCAGATCGTACACACTCGGGAATTGGTCACAGAGAGTCGCCATCTCCTCATCCGTGAAATTCCACTTCAGCTCCGGATCGGGGCCCCATGACCAATGGGAGAGTAGCATCCTGAGTTCTCGCTTCTTGCCATCCCGCCAGTCGATACATCCGAGGACAACGTGCTCCCTGTACGTGCCGACTGGTATAAAGATAACCCAGAGCTTCCTCGGCCCCTGCACCTTTGGCTGATGGAAGATGGACGTGACAAATGTCTGGCCCTGATTAAGGTACTCCGGCGGCGCTATCCCCACGGGCTGTGGCTCGAAATCGGGTTCAGTTGACGAAGCAGTGTTATCCCCGGACGTGGTGCACCGATTTGGCCCTTTTTCGAATGGAGTCTGGTCCATGTAATGAACGGATAGGTGCATGGCCCACCTGTCTTGAGCCTTCTCGGTTGCGTCCTCCTCATCTTTGTTGGCTCCATTCCGCACACCAACATCGACAGCCGGCTTCTTTCCGGACCTTAGCTTCCGCACGTCAGGGTTGTTGCAGAACCGATCGTCCCACGAGGTTCGCTTTCCAATGTGATATCGAACCCGCCACCTCGCGCTGAATCTCTCGCTCTTGCCGATACGTGAAACTGCCGTGTTCATTCGCACCTGGAAGTCCTTCCCACTGAGTATCGTTTCCGAGGTGACCTTCCTGTCTGGAGGCACCACACCACCCTGCCACGACTTTCCAGTCTTTTGTTTCTTTGCCTTCGAGGTGTTGGTGCCGCGGCCGCGACTCGTCGGCTGCCTGGACCTTGATGGTGGCTTGGCGCCGCGGCCGCGACTCGTCGGCTGCTTGGACCTTGATGGTGGCATGGCTCTGACGCCTCGAGACTGAGACTGCGTGTCAAGGGTGTTGCACAATTGTAGATCACTCAAAATCAGCGCAGGGTCTTGATTTCAATGATGCCACTTTCATAAAACGGAGGCCGCAAAACAGCAACAGGGAAACCGAGAGAGATAACCCAGTGGGATGGTCGAAGTGACTCAGGCGGGATGATAAACAATCTGCGACCAAGTCCTGAAGCGGGCTGTCTCCGTTGATGGCCAAGGGTCCAGGTCCTATTTGATTTTCATGTAAGCTACTCAAGTATGCAGCGAGGAACATGGATAAACCACCGCCAGCTCAGGATGTGACAAGGTACCTTACAAGATAAGATGTGCTAGATGAGCAACGCTAAAATGGGTGGGAACTCTTGTAGAATGGAATGATCGAGTGCGGCGTGTTCGAATTACTGATAAATGCGATGCACATCAATAGTAGGATTGTGGTTGTGCATGTATGGCATAGATGGCCTTACTCAAACAAAAGGAAGGGAAAGCAAGAGAAAGGGACACGCGTAAGTATGGCGCTAGTGGGCAAGGCGCCCAGGATGATGACGGAAATAGAAATACGATAAACGTGGTGTCATTCATATTAGGACTACGAGGACCTGGCAAGGTGCCCAGGATGATGACGGAAACAGAAATACGATAAACGTGGTGTTATTCATATTAGGACTACGAGGACCTGGCAAGGTGCCCAGGATGATGACGGAAACAGAAATACGATAAACGTGGTGTTATTCATATTAGGACTACGAGGACCTAGCAAGATGCCTAGGATGATGACGGGAATAGGAATACGATAAACGTGCTGTCATTCATATTGGGACTACGAGGGGCTGGTAAAGCACATGGCTTGGCAGTACAACTTAATATGGCATATAGGAACAAAGAGATATAACCCGAGATTCAAGTCACTGGTGCAACTAGTCACTGGTCTGCCAATTTCAGCCCCAGTCAACTGATCACTGGTGCAGCTGGTGCAACTGGTCACTGGTCTGCCAATTTCAGCCCCAGTCAACTGATCACTGGTGCAGCTGGTGCAACTGGTCACTGGTCTGTCAATTCCAACCCCAGTCAACTGGTCACTGGTGCATCTGGTCACTGGTCTGTCAATTCCAACCCCAGTCAACTGGTCACTAATCTGTCAATTTCAGCCCTAGTCAACCAGTCACTGGTTCAACTGGTCACTGGTCTATTAATTCCAGCCATAGTTAACCAGTTACTAATTTACCTATTAATCTTAGTTCACTACTTACTACTATAACTAATCACTAGTCTAGCAATTCTAGCCTACTTAACTAGCTACTAATTTAAAGAAATTTTATTTTCATTACTATTACTAGTGGGAAACGAGTGCTACCACTCATGTCAATGCATGCGGGATCGGATTGTCTAACTAATTGATTATACGCCTGATAACTTATCTGAGAGGCCTAGGATCCAGCCACAACCAATGACATATTTCAAGGTTCCTTCAACGAGGTGGTTTCCTGAGATATGTAGCTTGGCCCATGGTAACTCCATGTGGTTGCATGAACGCAGAGGAAACGTTAGTAATTAATACGGCTTGGAATGGTCAAATGGATGCAATGAAACACCAACGCAATGAGCACCCTGGGCATGCTCAGGCTGGACGCTCATCATCACCGTCACCAGGCTCGCAGTCGTCGTCGCCTCGGCTGTCGTCACCTTCAGCAACAAAACTGCCCTCATCGTCCACCGCCTATAATCCAGTGTCGATTTGGACACCGGAGGCGAGGCCGCTGTGCCTGAACCCAGGACGCCGATATTTAAGTTTTGATTCAATTTGCCATCCTCGTACAACAAGACCAATGTACATCGATAGGAAGGATTATTGAAATGATCGCGATTCCATTTGAAACTATGAAAGGTGCGCACACCCGCTACCAGGCAAAGCATGCCGGTCCAAAAGGAGAATAACCCAACGGACGCTGCCGACGGGTGGATCAGGCAAAACTTGAATATCCCAGTGTAAGACCCGCCAATCCATGCAAAAACTGTCAACCATTGGGAAGCCTCCCTGCCAAACCCTCCAGGGCTGATTAGGATGCGCCGGAGCCAGCAAATTCGCAAGCGCCGACCCACGGAAGTCCAAACGAATCGAAACCTCCCATGTCGCGCGTCCGAGCCGTCACACCCCAGTTTTGATTCACATCTGTGCTGTCATTTAGAGGTCTGAGCATCCGGCCTAAACGTCCATGTGCCCAAAAAGTCATGGCCCTTGCCATGTGGCCCGTGCGGCCCAAATTGCTTAGTTCAAATGTTGCGTCAATACAGGCCATGGTGATATTATATGGGTGTGGGTGTACTTACTCTTCGCCATGATGGCGGAAGCAACCCAAATGTAGCTACCGCAATCCTTCATTGTCAAGCCACTGGCCAGGGCCACCAGAATCCTAGGACACATACGATCTGAGATCACCTCACTCGCGAAGGCGAGAATCCTGAGCTCATCAGTATCTGCTCTTATAATGCATTTTACAAGAGTGCGTACTCGCTATTCACAAGTGCGGCCAATAGCCTCACTATCATGACTCTCATCGATGTCACTGTCCTAGGCGTCTTTGCTCTCAGCACCGTGGTTATCGCCACCCACAGTGTTCTTGTCACTGTCACTGTCGACGGTAATGACGGAGGCGCTGGTATCCTCGGTACGCTTTCGCTTGTGACAAGACGGAGGCATCCGGGCTACCCGCTCCGTCTCACTGGCAGAGGGCAAGGTGTGAGCCTCGCTCGACCTGCTGGCGCCATTATCGCCCGGGCCATCCGAGGTATTGCCGTCCCGGGCATCGATGCGAAAGTCACAAAAGGCAGCCCTGTTAGCCAACCAGTAATTGGCACAACTATCTATGGTTAGGACGGCGTATGAGGACTGCGAAGAGGGGGGCTATACAAACACAAGGGCTTCGCCGTGCTTCCACCAAGCAATATTATTGATCCGCGGTATCTCTCGAAGGACATAACAGCCCTCCAGGACTAGATCGTCGATCTGGCACGCCTTGCATTCACTGCTTATGAGGGTTAGACTCACTCTTGTGGTGCTGATGGGTGAAAGACGAACCTGCCCTCGGGCACCTTTCCCCCCCAAAGAGCGATCATACTCCCCCTGACCTGGTGGGTCTGTTTGTTGTTCTCGTCGTATCCACCCTTGCTAGCCTTGAGGTACTTGGGGTACATGTTCTTCGATTGTGAGACTCCCCTTTGCGGCACGTGAAACTTGAGTAGGTTCTGGGGCTGCTTGGTCTGTGTACATGTTAATTAGCATGGTTGTGGATGTAATCAATGTCCCACTTGCACCTACATCAACAAGCATACGCATGGCTGCCTTGACGGTGTATCTACCGCGGTTGTCATAGACAACTCGGAGGAAAAACCTGGTCACCTATATAGCACGGTCAGCCTCTGTACACCGCCGCATGAAGGAGCCGTACTTGCCTCTTCTGCTGTGGCGGAAATGGTGGGCACGTCGGCAGAATCTGCGGGCAGGAGCGCGACCTGCTGGCCGGGGTATTGGAAAGCGTATATGTTGATGTCGCTGTAAATGGCGTCCGAAACGTCCTCATGAGCATCCTGCTTGGTTGGCGCAGACCTAGGCTTGCGAGTAGACCCCAGTTCCCTGCTATAGGAAGGGCATTTGGGGCCCGGCTGGGATGCAGCGACAGCCGCGGGCGCCGACTGACCCGCCGTACTAATGCGACCCGGACTCAGGACAGCCGCAAGCGAGCTGTCCTGAGATGTACCCTGGGCAGCATCGTGCATGGTACTATCGCCACCACCAACGATGTGAGCGCCCTCGGATCGCTTGTAGGCCGGGAACTGCTTTCGCAGACTCTGTATCTCCTTCTCCAGCTTCCTGATCCGATCCTGGTCATTCTGCCGCTCATCCTCCAGGTGCTTCACCCGAGCTGGAAGGCCGTTCGTGTGACGACTGATGATGGCATCGAGCTGGGACTTGATATGTGGCTTCTCCAAGAAGTCAGACTCGGTCGCCTCGCGGCGAGTGTACTCGTCGTTGTAGCCTGGGGGGTATGGCACATAGGGAGAGAAACAGCCGACCTGGCGGTACACAGCCGGATCCCGAGGCGTCGCAATGCCGGGATCGTGGGCAGGAGGGCGGTCGTAGCCACGATCCCGAGGCGCCACAAGGCCAGGACCAGGAGCAGGAGGGCGGTCGTAGCCACGATCCCGAGGCGCCATAAGGCCAGGACCAGGAGCAGGAAAGCGGTCGTAGCCACGATCTTGAGGCGCCACAAGGCCAGTACCAGGAGCAGGAAGGCGATAGTAGCCGCGATCACCACCATACTCGCCGATGCCGTTATGAATCGGTGGGAAGGGATGAGTGTAATTGGGGTTGACTTGGTCATAACGACCTCGGCCAGGAAAGGACATAGCGACACTGTGCCAACACTCGTGGTTGGCGAACGAAGGCAAAGCAACGGCGTCAGGGATGGGCCTATCCGTTCCAAGGTTGCTGGTTGTGTTAGCACTACAGCTAGCGGTCCAGGATGGGAGTGCTATCCACAGCTCGAAAAGATGCACTATTTCATAGCGGGTATGGGAGAATCAGGATCGACCAATGGGAAACGGCTTGGGCGGCGCATGGAATGACTTTGTTGGTAATGGCTTGAAGTGTGGGATGTAATGTACCTGTGTCTGAGAGGACCTCCTGAAAGTTACACTATGTAGGGGAAATTGGTGACGGAGTGTGTTGGGATGAATACGAGGACACTGCTTGGTAGATGATGCGAGTGGGTGCGAGATGTACCTGTCTATGGTAGCCCTGGAGACCCCGGGGTGAAGGTGATGCCTAAGGGAGGTTGGTAATGGACTATGCTAGGAAGAGACCCGCAAACTGTCTGGTGATCGGGTTTAGTGGATGTGAGAGAAGAGCAACGCCATTGAAACTCGGACAGGGGCAATGTGCTTCTTCGTATGACCTGATTGACTCAAGGGGGAGGGTACCACAGGACACGAGGCACGTAGCAGGTTTAGGACCAGTCTAAAGGGT
Source organism: Diaporthe longicolla (assembly GCA_000800745.1). Classification (NCBI taxonomy): domain Eukaryota; kingdom Fungi; phylum Ascomycota; class Sordariomycetes; order Diaporthales; family Diaporthaceae; genus Diaporthe; species Diaporthe longicolla. Next base: position 174,873 of record JUJX01000073.1, read on the forward strand.
GCCCACGTTCTGTGCTCAGGGGCTTATTTTCACTCACAAGTTAGAAAATGAATGTTGAGGTTTGTGATTGCCTCACTCGGGAAGGGGCGTTGGACGGAATGGGACTGTATGGCGACCCACGGCTGTGGTTGTCTTCTTGGGCAAAGTGTTGCAATCTGCCTGTAGCACCGAGCGTAGACCGAAGAATGTAGGATTTGGGGCAGGTAGCTCTAAGCATAGACGGGAAAGGTATGGACCGAAGTGGACGAGCCTTCGATTCGCATGTAATGTGTTGGTTGGATCGAGAAGAAAGGAAGGCCGGTCAAACGGGTGTGCAACTGAAATAAGCATGAGAGGCCTACTTCTGCCCTCGACCGAGACTTACGGAAAGAGCAGTCAAAACATTAGTTGGAAAACTAAAGTCTAAGGCGGTTATTATCCTGGCAACGAGACAACGCGGTGTTCCGGTTGTGCCCCATCCCGGAGCCACTAATCAACCCTCTACAATCTATCAACGCTCAATATGATTCACATCTACTTCAGAACTCCCGCGATTACATCAGGCGTAGCAGCTAGCGAATAGGTGGGTGGCCCGGGAAGGCATTGACGGAAGTGACGAACGAGTTGAGCGTCGTGCATCCACCGCAAATACTTCAATATACATTGATATATTAGTAAGGGTGCATAATACGGTTTAGCATATTTCTAATATGCTACATGAACGTATCATAAGATATAAGCAATGAAGTAATCCGCATCATAACCCATCATGAGGTACACATGGATAAGAGGGGGAGGAAGGAAAACTAGCACCCTAAAAATCAGTTTCGAACTGACGTGCTCTCGCGGAATAAGTCCCCAGGTACCTGAGAGGCTGCCTCGTTTGCCAAACAGCTTTCGATCCGTTTTCTTTTCTCAGGCAGAAGTGGTACCAAACAGAGAATTGGGACGGAGACCGTGAGGAAAGTCATCTCGCGTACACACACGCAGGACCTATCAACATTGGGTTTTCCTTGCTCATATTTCGTTCTTGACTCTACGTCTGGAAGTGAGAGTCACACCAAACCCAGCTAAGGGCGAGATTTCACAGGCTCAATCTGAGCCCAAGCCCCCCCCCCCTTCGTCTCCGCCAACCATCAGACACTCAAAGCAAGAAGCGCATCACAGCTCTGGATCTGCCAACCGCTTACTACCACTTAAAATATTGACTGAGGGCATCTGCGATACCATCACCAGCGACCAAGGCACAGGCCATCGAGTAGCGTCCAGCGCTGTGGAAGATCAGACCCCTTGAACTGGACTCATCGACAAGGTAAGTACAAGCCCCTGACAATTGACGTACAAGTTCATGATATGGTGCCGGCACAAAAGTCTTTGTGCCATATGCGCCATGGAAACCTGCTCGATCACTGCTACACCGACTACACATGCGTGCACCTTCCCGACCAGTTGACCCATCTTTCTCGACACAAGAGCCTCGTTACCAGTCACAATCTCCACTTATTTTGGCATTGCCCCATTCCCATAAGTAGCGGACAGGAAGCACCACCCAACGTCATCACCTAACATCGCCGTTGCCACCAGTGAAGTTCTACAACATGGCTCCTGCCCCCAACCCACAGGCCCAGCCTGCCCAACAGCCCGTGAAGCTGGAACACAGTTCCCAGCAGCACGACATCGCGACTCAAGCCAATGCCTTCCCGAGTCCAGGCAGCCAGCACACCCAGTCTACCCAGAATCCTGGCCATTCTGACCCCAATAGAAAGCCTACTGGGGCAAATGGGGCATCGGGTCGCTCCAGCATAGCGGGCGGTGAGACTGCGCAGAATGGCACTCGTGTCTCAGTCGAGTCGGGTTCTCCCGCTTTGGGACGCGATGTTTCTATGGACCAGTCGGCCTCGCTCCCCCCTGGCTCCAGCAAGAGCAAAGCAGCGGCTCGAGCCACAGCCCCCCGCAGATTAGTACCAGGGGCCAAATCCTTGCTTTTGGAGTCTGATGTCAAGAGCATGAAGGAGGCGGCCATCAAGCGGATCAAGAAGATCAAGTCTGTGGATTGCACAAGCGATATCAAGATCGAGGCTAACAGGGTCATCCAAAGCATCAAAGACTACGATACGGCGAGTGCTCCTTCAAGCTTCCGAATCGTCCGAAGGTTCTACAATGTCCCAAAGAATGGAGGCGCCGTCAGCGCCGGAGAGATGGTTGCCACCTTGGCCTTCTGGAATAAGATACCACCAAACCTGCCCGAACGCACACAACTCCACCCTGATGTGATGGACTTGAAGACTATGAATCAGTGTGCGAAGTGGCTCAACCTCCCCCCTGCGATAGCTGATCCTAAGATCAAGGCCGTCAGCAAGAGGCCGGCTAATAAGAACGCCACCACCAGCGCCAACAGCAACTCTACCGACACTGGTGATGCGGATGGTACCGCCCTCGGAAATGCGTCCTCCGATGCCTCCAATGTCAAGACCCTGGTTCCCATCGGCAACAATTCGAAGACCCTCACTGCACGGCCTACCCAGGACCATGTTGGATCGGACAACAGCACTGGCGCCAATGATGCAAGGCCGACCCGCCGATCGAGTCCCGACCATGCACTTGGAAGCAACAGAACTGCGCCAGAGCCACGTGACGACAGGCGCGCATCTGCTCCCAGCAACCACCCTGACCTACGTGATGATAGACACGCATCTGCTCCCGTCATCCACACTGGACAACATGAGCCGACTGGAGCATCCCGCCCCCGCGACGGCTCATCGATCCAGGCCGCCATTGAAGGCGACCGAGACGCTCAAGACTCCAGCCACACCTCACCATCCGACGAGAAGCAACCTGATGTACTGACTCTCATGGATCAGCGTGATGCCTACATGACGCAGAGCAGCCATATGATCCGCGTCAAGCTGAATGCCGACGCTGCAGAGAAGGACAAACTGAAGCGCAAGATCCAGGACTACGAGGAAGTTCTGCGCCAGGAGAAGAAGGCCAGAACCGATGAGATCGAACTCAAAGTTCAGAGGCTCGAGGCTCAGCTAGCTCGCCGCGATAACGACATCTCTTTTATTGAGAACCAGTACTCCGCCCTTCAGGAGCGGAACTCCACTCTCGAGAAGGAGAACTCCACTCTCGAGATGGAGAACTCCAGTCTCAAGAAGGACAAGTCCACTCTCGAGGAGGACAAGTCCGCTCTCAAGAAGGAGAACTCCAGTCTCAAGGGACAGGTCGCGGCTCTGAAGGGCGGATGCAACGGGTGTCAACTCTGAGGGGCGGATATAACAACGTCCTGACAACGTTCAAGGGAGGAATGCTCGCAGGTGAGAGGCGAGTCGAGACGAAGAGAGCCGCAAGCGAGATGCAACTGCCCAAGGACCTTCCAGCTACCACGGTTGAGTAGCCTCTCGACCGGTCGTTGAAGGTGTAGGACCCGGTTGGCGAACGAGCCACATCGAGACCATAACAGCGACTGGTCACTGAACGTCACGGTCATGGAAGTGCATAGTTGGATGCATATGATGACCACAAGAGGGTGCTTCTACGGATCCTTTTTTTTTTGTTTGGACGGCATGCGACAATTGCCCCGATGAATACAACCGAGCAACGAGGACAGTCATCTTCAAGTACTGCCTTATTCCTCGCCACCCCCAGTCCTGCAGATGCACCTGGCGTCTTGCCACCACCCCCATAGGCCCCCCATGGACCATACCTATCAGAACCCCTGACATCACATAGCACTAATCAGTTCAATTCCCTGGACACAGCACGTTACAGCACACCACATCTTTCTATTCTGGGAGGTAGATCCATGGCTAGGGCATCAGACAAGTTGGAATCGGTAGGCGGTGGTTTACATAGCTAAAGGTTAATCGCTACTCATTCCGGTCCTAATATGGTGGCCCAGTCGGTACTTTAGCTAGCCACATCCTTTCAGCCAAGCAGATCAAATGACAACCTCAAACTACATCATGATCGTTCTACAATGTCTCGGTGACTATTTGTTCATCTGAATCTGGCATTGTGCAGTACGCAGTGTTACGTGATGCACCACCAATGTGTCAATACGTCAGGGAACTTAGGCATCTCTATTTCCTTGCAGGGGATGTAGGACGATACTGGTACTGAACGGCGTTCCTGGGTGGACTTCACCCGGCCCCTCAAGCTCAAGTCAGTCAATGACATTACGGAAATACCAAACGCGGCTCGATCTACAAGCCACCCCTATCCCCCCACATTGCAGCCGCAGGATTTCGACGCCCAGGTCTGCGTTAAAATCTGACGTAGACGGCTCTCTTCTTGTCCTTGTTGCCGGACTGTCCAGCAGCAGCCTTTCCTCCAGCAGCCTGAGCGGTGTGCCCTGCAGCTGCCCCCTCAGAACCTTGTCCCTGGGCCTCCTGCTTCTGGGCGGCTCCGGCTTCAGCATCTCCAGCCTCGGCATCTTGTCCCTCGGCGTCCCGTTGTGCAGCCCCAGCGTCTTGTTCACCAGCGTCCTGTTCACCAGCGTCTTGTTCCTCATCAGCAATTTGTCCCTGGGCGTCCTGATTTCCAGCCTCGGCACCTCCGACTGCGGCATCCTGTTCCTTGGCAATCTCTGCCTGGGCGTCTTGGCTCTCAGCATTTCCCGCATCAGCAGCCTGGTCTGTGAGCAGTCAGTACATGATCGTAGTTACCACTCGACCCATTGCTGATGGAATGGCTGTCACCGGTGCTCCGGTCAGACGAGGGGATACGGTACGGAATTGTCCTTCCATCCATGCGACCCGAAGAGAACGTCAACCACGCGGAGAACAGTCCACGGATGCACAAACGTCCATGGTGATCGACGGGGCAGTACTGTCCGGTGTCTGGGAATAGGTTCGAGTGAGTGCCGGGATAGACTGCGCGGACATACCCTGGTTCTTCTTTCCTTTGCCAGCCTTGGCAGCTCCTGCAGCAGCAGCAGCACAGCCAGCCTGGGCCGCATCTCCTGAGCACAAAGATTAGCACACTTGGGTTCTCCTGCGGTGACGCAGTGGGCATGGTGCTACCCGGGCTCGTCCAGAATCGGGTGTGATGTGTTGTTGTGATGGTAAGTCGGTCGCGGCGCCGCGGAACAGTGCAGGATGTCATGAGACACCACGCCCCCCCCCCTGACATCGAAAATCACCTACCATTCTGTTTCCCTTTACCCTTGCCTGCTGTGTATAAGTCAGCAGGGCTCGCCCAATGACCAGAGACAAGCGAGGGACATACCTCCGGCCTCGACAGTGGCATTGCCTGCGGCAGCTGTTCTCGGTCAGTGGTGTCCTCGTCTCCCAGGAGGTGATGCGTCTATCTCACCCCCGGCCGCCGCTTCAGCTCCAGCTCCGGCAGCATCTGTGTGGCATGGTCAGCGGTCAACCCTCGCGGGGTTCGATGTCGAGCAACTTACTTCCGGCCTCGCCCTGCGCGCCCTTGCCCTCTGAACGCGATGTCAGCGACACGTTGTGAACCAGCAGACACTGACCACCACTGGAGCCCATGGACTTCCAACACTACACTTACTTCCTTGCCCCTTGCCACCTTGCTGGGCTTCTTCGTCGTCTGCTTCGGCTCCGTCATCCTCAGCAGCCCCTCCCTTGGCGGCTGCGGACAAGTTAGTGAAGCTGTCTCTCAGAAATTTAGATGAGTAGTCTTCTTACCTCCGGCCTCAGCGGTAGCGTTGCCTGCAGCACCAGCGTCTGTTTGTGCAATTAGCCTTCTGTCCTCTGTGAGCGGCAAGGTGGTCCTCGTGGAGGTCCTGAACTTACTGGCAGCCTCGCCGCCAGCCGCAGCCTCACCGGCAGCAGCGGCGCCTTCGCCTTGACCCTGGCCCTTGCCATTGTTCTTGCCTTGGCCCTGGCCCTCCTCCTCATCGTCGGCCTCGGCATCACCGCCCTGAGCGGCTCCGCCCTGGGCATCCTCCTCGTCGTCCTGGCCGGCCGCGGCCCCTCCCGCACCGGCAGCTGCCTCGTTGGCCTGGCCCTTTCCTTGGCCCTTTCCGCCCTGCTCCTGTCCGGCAGCCGCATCAGCAGCGTCGTTTCCTGCTCCCGCCCCGGCACCACCAAGCAGGCCTGAGAGAGTGGAGAGCAGGTCCCGTTCCTTCAGGGCGTGCGCGTTGGGGTTTGGGAGGATGTCGCGGACGGCGTGCTCGCCACGGCGGACGTGGAGGGTGCCATAGTTGGCCGAGACGGCCGAGCTCATGACGAGAGCTGACAGGACGGCATGCTGCCACGAGAAGTTTGTGTTGACATGCATAGTGACTGTGTGTCTGTTGATATAAGCGGAAGGTCTTATCAAAAGATCGAAAGAAGCGAATATAAAATGGAAAAGGCAAGAAAGGAACGTCGTCTAGCCGGTAGACTGGTAGGAATCACTAAACAATCAGACCTGTAGGACGAAGAAGCTTGATGATGGCGGGACAGGTGACGGGGGAACGGTGAGATAGGAAATCTCTTGATATATCTCGACTATCGAAGCACGAGCCATCCATCTGCCTAGTTATGGTGTCACCGACGACCAGTGTGGTGTAGTTAGTGGTGCAACCCGCTTGCAACCCGCTTGCTACCGCTTGCTACCGCTTGCTACCGCTTGCCCCCGTTGGAAACGTTGTTACGGAAGGCTGACCCGAAACATGGCTAAGGACCGGGAGTTTGGCGATTTGCTAAACATCAACGGGATGATCAACGTCAGATGTTGATTAGGCTTGGATAGGCATCAGCTGCTGCTCAGTGCTCGATCAGTGCTTGGCCCGAGGCGCTGTTTTGGATCACTGCTTCAGGATCTCTTCTGCGCGGGTGAGGGAGAAGGACATCGCCAATGAGATCCGCGGACGATCTCAGGGAGATCCTGGGCCATGCGGTACCAATACCAAGTCAGCAGCGGCTCTGCGGAGACGTCAGGGGCATTGGATTTAAGGTTATTCCAAGGGTGTCCCACCCGCTGAAGCTTGGCCCTGTGGGCAGAGCAGACTGGCCCAGGCTGGAGGGGGGGAGACAGGAAAAGGGGGGTGGTCAAATCCCAGGCTGGAGCACGCAGTGGAGCACGCAGTGGGGCACTTTCGGGTGGGATCAGCAGGTCCGAGAGGAGCGCGCCAATTAGACGGGCAGCGGCCCGCCAAGTCGAGGCCCAGAAACAACCAGAGTCAGGGCCGATCAGTGCTTGACCCGCCACAGCGGGCACAGCGGGCTGGAGGCCCTGAAGGCCCAGCACGGTCTGGGGGGTTCCCAATGCCCGGGGATCTGACATAAACGGGATGCCCAGCAGTTTCACGTCGGCGTGCTGTGACAGCAGCTTTTCCAAGGCCTGCACCCCCATGACTGTCGTGCTGTCATGACAACAACACAGGATGCCAAGCGTGCGGTCAGGCAGCTAACAGGCTCCTAGTGTGCCTTTCAGACGATCCAGATAGGCTTAGGATCTGGGCACGCCGCCTTTGTTCCCCTTTCTCCCCCAACATTGACGACATCTTGACACCCGACATCAGACACGGTGCCTTTCGGGATGAACAAATCCGGTCGTCAGATTTTCATCCTGACTTCTATTTCTGTCCATCTCAAGCCGCCACCACTCCCGGGCCAACCCAGTCGCATTGCTCAGCGACACAAACATAGATTTGCAGATGTGCAATGTCTTCCAGCCTTGGTCCTCAACCCGCGCTCCAGCACCACGGTACAGGTCAAGAAGAGAGCCAAATGTTGGTTGCGATTCGCAGATCTAAGCCCGCCTGGACGCAATGCAGAAGCTATTTCAAGCCTGCCACGAAACAACGCGCCTTCTAGACCTCCAGACGAACTAGAGGCTTGGGTCACAGAACGGGGGAAGAAGAAGCGGCGTCCAAGAATAACACAATCTTGGTACCGGCACTTCTTGCCTCGAAACCATCAGAGCACCCACGATCGCACGGTGATCATTGTGCATCAACCGCACGCTTGTGTTCGTGACTGTGTGCTCTTGGGGAGTACACGTATAGCCAACGTTGGAACCTGCGTGTGCTTTGAATCACATGATTGGAACCTGCCCTTGTGGTCTCCAACGAATAAGCTCGAGGACAGAGAATTGCCGACGTGGAACGTGCTATGTTTCTAGGGCCGCCACGGTGTCGGTCAATAATCTATCTTTCTTTTCACTGACTCGGCTATTCCCACCCCCTTGCGCCACAAGGGAGACACTACTAGGCATGCAGAGCTCCGAGGTAGGATGATTGTATCAATTGCGGGCATCGGATCATATTTTATTATTTTTGACACCTGCGGCTGTTCTTGGGAGTTGGCCGGCGGCGCCGTGGCAACTTGTTGCCGTCTCTTGAGCGCGCCCGGCTTTGCACCCCACCGAGAGCCACCGCAGCATTTGTTCCATGACCACCTAGCATCCTTTCCTCAGCAATGCTCTGTTATGTGGAGTGAGGCTTGACATCATGTATTGGTGTGTGGCGAGTTCATTCTGTTATGTCACTGTTTCTTGTTGATCCATGACCTCCTTCTCTGGGCATGTTTCGGCCTCTGCAGGATTCTGCTATCCTTGCAACCCATCAACCACCACATATTCGCTCGCCATTGACGCTGCAATAGTGGGAGATCGGCAGCCCCGATTCAGTGTGGAGTGTTTGATCTACTTTCCTGTGTTGAAACCGTGGTACGAGGCGACATAGCCTCGACCAATTTGCCCTCTTCCAAAGACAAGTTGCATTCTGGCCCCTTAGCCCCTGGATGCTTGGGTAACGATCATATGCCCTCAGGGGCTAGCTAAGGCTTCTACTCCACTATTACTACGTCTCTCGTCGCCAGTATTGGAGCCTGCGCAAATCAAGGCTTCAAGTGTTCTCGCGGCGGGATAATTCGGTGTGTCTCCTCATGAAGCTGAGCCTTTGTCAACCCGAGGAGTAAGCGTCTGCGGAAGGCGCTGGTGTGTGCACTACATTTGAACGCATTTTTGACGAGCGCTTACGGTCAAAAACTTGGAAGGGCAGGCATATTCCTCATGGTGCCATTCAACAGAGCCGCATGTTTCATGTAGATAGTCAACTCAACACTGGAAGCCAGGTGGAAATCTCGGGAATCCGTGAGCCGAGAGTATGCTATTTCTCTCCTTGGTCTGGAATCTGGGATGATGCTTTGGTCAGCTCCTTGCAGTAAATTCTAGGCGAACGCTGGGAGTCATGAAGCCGTGGTCACATGTATGGCAATTGTTGTTCCAAAGGTTTCAACGCTCCACACATGCTAACGCGCATACGGACCAAAAATGGCGGGATGTGAGTTGTTGGCAGTCATCCGAGCATCTGATCTTTCAGCAACGGACCACTTCAACGAGAGTACAGGCGTTCAGCATTTTCTTCTTCTTCAGTCAACCTTGGATGCATCCGCTGTGGCCTGTGTGGTCAGCTCAGCACCAGGGAGGGACATTACGGAAAGGTCTATATAAGCATAAAAACTCGAGAAAACAACATAAATACCCAGGTGCTATCATGTAGGTAATGATCATGTCAGACAAAGAGGCAGCAAAGTCTGAGCTATAGCAGATCATCCCTAGAAAGCTTGGCCTGACGAGGGTATCAGCGGAGCTAGAGGATGATATCCCACAAAAGATCACCCCATCATAGTAGATCATCATATAGAAAATCATCCGCCTCACAACTCGTGTCCTACTGGTAATAGTGTTCTATGGAATGGATCGATTGTACAGAGATTATTCAAATAGAGGATTGAGGTCATTTTGCTGTTGGGATCGCACCACTTGTGAACTTGAAGACCCAGATAATCTTCATGGGTCGATAACTCGGCCAATTTCCAACTATTGTCATGAATTTAACGGCCTTGATCTTTCAATCATCAAGATGGGGCCACTCATGGTTACCAGGGAGAGAAACAATGACGCAAATTTTCTAGCTGACTTCCCAGGGTTTGCAGCTGATCAGTCAATAAATGAGCTCAAATCAAGAGAAACCACTGGCCCTATCCGGCATTCACCTCATGTTTCTACCCATCGCCCCAGTCTCACTTCTACAACTAGTAGCAGTAGACAACCCCACCATCCACCAGCAGCCAGGAGTAGTTCGCCCAAACAATGCCCTCCGCCGGCCGGGCCTTTGCCAGTCGTCGATGTGACCGGAGAAACCGGTGCTCAAAACATTCTTGTTCTCAAAGTTACGTGTGGACTTCAGGGTGACTAATTCATAAGACTATGATAGAGCAGTCGGAGTGGGTCTCCGTCTGTCATTGGTGAGAACGGAATCTGGTATGAATCATAATGATCCCTTCGCGCTAGTCTCTAGTCTAGCACACTAGCACTATTTCCTGACTTCCATGCAGAGGACGGTTGCGGAGAGCGTTGGAGATTGCCAGCACAACATATATGTGCTTTCACCTACGACTCCGGGGCACTGGACTGGTCCGTCCAACATAAGCTGGCTCTGGCTTATCTGCACCTACAGAACATGGCTCAAGATCACGCTGTTGTCATTGGTGCTTCTGGATTAATCGGCTGGGGCGTTGTGAACGAACTTCTTTCACAAGAGTCCATTGCCGCTGATGCCTTTGGTAGGGTCACAGCGCTTGTCAATCGTCCCATTAGTCGAGATCATACATTCTGGCCTGAAAAGCATCCTGACCAACCTGACCTCCTCATGGTTGATGGAGTCAACTTGATGGAGGATGAAGAGAAGATTACCAGCATGCTTAAAGATAAAGTGCCGGATGCCAATACAATCACACATGTTTATTACTTTGGTAAGCAGGTACCTCTGTCCTATCAGGAAGAATTTCCTAACAAGCCCCCAGTCTTCAGATCGAACGATGATGATCATGAAGCCGAGGCGGAAATGAACACTGGCATGATGACCCGCTTCCTCAACGCGATCGAGTCGATCACCCCAAAGCTCAAATTCTTCGTCTTCCCGGGAGGCACACGGGGCTACGGCATCTACCGCCCAGGGGGCCTCTTCACGGCGCCGCTGGACGAGTCCCTCATCGGCACCCTCCCCGCCGACTACGCCAAGACGGTCGCATACCCGTCGTTCCGGCGCCTGCTCGCCAGGGCAAGCGAGGGCAAGCCCTGGACATGGTGTGAGATGTGCCCTGACGTGGTGGTAGGGTTCGCGCCCAACGGCAGCGGCTGGTCTCTCGCCGCCCACTGGGCCATGTTCCTCAGCGCGTGGCGGCTTAGGAATGGCGAAGGGAGCGAGGTCACGTTTCCGGGTACGGTGGCCGCCTACGACTCCAAGTTCACGGAAGCGAGTACGAGGGTGCTAGGCCGCTTCGCCGTCTACGCCTCGGCGGTGAGACCGGAGGCGTGTGGCGGCGGCAAGACTTTCAACGTGGCGGACGCCGAAGGGCCTGGGACCATGCGAGAGCGTTGGCCGCAGATTGCGGCTTGGTTCGGACGTGAGTGAAGAGTTCAGATCTGCTCACCCCCGCCCCTTTACGTTCTTCTGTTGCATGCTTCTTGGGCGTCGTTCCTGCCCTTTCCCGTTCTCTTCCGATTATTTGGGCCCTAAGGATCTTGAGGCCGGATCTGCATTTCATTCGCCTATCCGGCTATGTGCAACGTCGTGCTTGGACACAGTGTCTCAGGGGAACGTGCATGATGGTGGGAGCCCTGCACACTACAGAGGTACACGGCTGGAGATGCCATGTGCGGTCAAGATGGAGTACCTGGTTTTTATCTTCCCGAGACATGATGACAGCGAATCTCTATCATTCTTGCAGTTTCTTTTGAGCGAATCCTTCCCTTGAATGAAGTCCCCTGCAAAAGAGCTGCTGCTGACTCTTTCGTTATCCCGCCAGTGAAAGGAGTTGCTCCACCGTCCGATTCCGCCCAGGGATGTCTACCTGGGGATTTTGTTCACGAAAGCCGAGAGCTGCTCGAATCAGCGGGCGTAAAAGGTGCCAGCGTTTGGAATACGAGCCAGCTCGACAGCTACGGTTACTGGCTCACATTTGATCGCCACCTGAGCCTTCGTCGGCTGCGACAAGAGGCAGGGTTTTCTGAGAGGAGCAAGCCGGAGGAAGGATGGTGGAATTCATTTGAACTTTTTCGGAAAGCTGGAATGATTCCATAGTTAAGTTGGATTCCTGTTGGCGTACTTGTTACACGGTCCTGAGAACTCTGCTGTCTGGCTTGGGATGCTCCCGACAGATTCGGGGCATCTTGTGCGACGAACATGTAGCTTTCCTATGAAACCTTGCATCTCGTAAATCTTCGACTAGCCATAATCGTTTTGCGAAGATGTTACACTATGTTTTATTTACATCAATTTATCGACCATATCTACTTACTTTCTCTGCAAGCACTGAAGTCTACAGTCGAGTCGGACTTGCTGAAATCTTCATCTTTGTGCGTAGGGCCTGTCTAAACAGCGCCAAAAGAGCTGCCTTTGGCAGCATTTTGAATCAGGGGTACCTGTTATCGGAGAGGGGCCATCCACTCACGAGCAATCCGACCAAGCTGGAGGAGTTAATGCCGCACAGGAATCTGGCAGGTAACTTAGTTGTAGTAGTTTTGAATTGAGTTCACAATGCATCCAATGACATGTTCAATGTTTCTCACATCCAAGAAAAGACAAGATCTGAGTTTGTAGGTCAGCTAGAGGCTAGACGGTGCCTGGGTGAATTGTGAAAAAGGAAAGGGCACATAAAGTTTGTGCCAGACGTCCGCAATTCAGAGTTGGTGTACTGCGCTTAGCTTTTGAATCTGTTCACAGAACTGTCTTCCATTTCACTCCTACTTTCATAGGGCCTGGCTCTGCGGAAGTAAGAAAAGGGAAAAGTACAGGGTGAGCAATCTGACTTGTAATAAGGGGCACACCAACGCCGACGTTGTGCTTTGCGAGATTGACCCCACATCTCCGTCCGAGCTGACATCTGTCCCGGTGTCCGAAGCACGCATATATATTTCACATGTAGGAGACCCCTACACAGCCCTGGGAATGCTCTGGGGGATTCAGCCCAGATTGGGCAACGTCTTTTTTCTTCTAACCCAAGCAAGATGGCTGCACGACATATTCGTCCATTCTCGTTGCGTTCCCAACGGCTACCGAAGACTCAAAAATGGAATTATAGTCTACAAAGCGGAATAAGATACTCGGCAACCAGAATTAGCAGAACAAATTCAACAATAGCGAATAAAAGCACAATTCGGATAAACACAAGGACTGACTACAGACCATTGAGCAACGCATCAGAAGCAGAACGCTCAAAGGAGACCAGCCCTGGGGGGCGTGTGATCCGGTTCTGCAAAAATACACAGAAGAGAAGGCCGTACCTTTTTCAGATTTGCACTTCGCTCGCGATCTGGTTCAGCGCCGACGTGGTAGCCCAACAGGTTGGGGACACAGAATACGATGCGGCACAAACCGGACGCATGTTGATTATCGGAGGCTTAGCATCTATCCCTATGTATAAATGGTAAAGGCAAACTATGAATTAACAACTTGGATTTAGAGCACTACTAATTTCATATCTCAGGTTCTCATTTATTTCCACCCGCGTTCAGGTCAGGTCCGGGCTCCCCAGGGTCATCAACAGCATCCTCACCGCCACGATACGTACGTCCATTACGTGCTGCATCGTCACACCGACCATGAGTGCTTACTTCTTCAGCATGCATTCCATAATGTCAGGAAACAGTCTGGCAAGCACTTGGGAACATCTACAACACGCTTTCCCACAGAGTCTGAAATGGACGTTCCGATACTGGCCCGTCGTCAATGCCATGAATTTCGCCATATTACCTACACAATTCAGAGGCGTCTTCCAGGCATTTGCAGGGCTGGTCTGGCAAACATATTTGGCTTGGTTGAACAGGCGTACGATGGACATGGAGAAGGCTGAGGAGGCACAATGTGAGCAAACAGAAGAGCCCATTGTGGTGATGAGTCAGGCACCGCTGGAAAAATCAATTGAGTTTTGATGGTGGGCACATTGGCCTATGGGATCATACGCTTCGCAGTATGAATCGTAAAACCGTCGGGTAAATTTTCTACAGTTGACGTCAACGTGCCTTGACACAGGCATTTCGTGTTTTACAGCCCAGAATCGACAACCACCCAAACGGGGAACAGCGACATGGCCAGCCGGTATATAGCAATAGACGGGTTTAAACGTGACAAATAACGTACATTTCCACATGCTACCACAGTGCGTGTCTAGTTATAATCCGACGGTGAGTAGCCAGGGGTTGCAATTACTGCTTGGCGGGTAGTTCAGTTCGTAAAAAAACAAAACAAGTATCTGCCCGATGCTTGAGGTTGCCGGCGTGTCTCCTTGCCCACTCTGCGTTCATTCGTGCTGACTGGATACGAATATAAGGCTGTGATTACGGAAGGAATTCAGTGTAGTGTAGTAATCGAACAAGTAGTATTCCGGTATAGATATTAGCTTAGCAAGGCCCCTATTCCTCTTTTAGTAGTAGTTCTTACCTATAGATAGAATTATCTACTTATATATAGCTATACTAAGTCTTAATAGGTACTCCTTACTCTATTATAATCTCTCTATTAAATATAACTACTTTAGGAGAAGATTTATATATATTCTACTATTAAACTAGTATTTTAATTAGTATATAAACTAGCTAATAGAATCTAATATAATATATATATTAACTTCTACCTTATAGTAATATAGTTAATAATATAATTAATAATATAACTAATAATAATATAATAAATAATAATAGTCTTATTTAATAGTTATACTTAGTATTAATTATTTATATAGTTATATACTATTATAAACTTTAGAATTATTATAAAAACTAGATATAATCTCTAATAACTAGTATTACTAATAAAGGTAGTAATATATATAGGCTAAAAGTTATAAATAAGCTAATAAATAGCTATTTATATAGTAATAAGGTATAGTTTTATAATATATTTTAAATATTTAAGTCTACTTTTAAAAATCTTCTTATCTAGCTAATAAAGTATATAGCTTTTATAAATATAAGGTAATTAATAGTAATATATTAGTTAATAGTATTCCTTTAAATCTATATCTATAATAAGTTTTAATAAAACTATACTTATTAATTTCTACTATATTAGTTAACTATTAGTAAGATTATAAAGAACTATTTAAAGTATTTTAAATAACTATACTAGAGCTTTATATACTTAAAGCTAGTAAAGTAACTTAATAAATAGTATAAATTATAAAAAAAGAATATATACTTTAGTAGATATATTAGTACTATTAATAATATATATATTATAACTTATATACCTATAAAGAAATAAATAGGCTAAAAAGATTAAAAAAGGAGAGTATTATAAAATATTTTTATAATTATTAAAAATAATAAATTATTTAGTTTTATACTAATAGGTATTAAAGGTAGTATAAATAATTAGACTTTCTTTAATATTACCTATAAATAGAGTTTTATAATTCTTTTTACTAGATTTTATTTAATAAATACTAGATTTAAATAATAAAAAAGTATTTTAGTATTATTCTTATTAATATAATATTACTTATAAAACTAGAAGAAGAAGGAGAGAAAGCTACTTAATATAAAAGAATTATATAACCTCTACTATACTTAGCTTTATATTATAGTAAAGTAAGTATTTAATTTATTAAAGAAGAAATAGAAGATTATATAAGTTTCTATACTTAAATATAATATTAAAAAGTAGAAAGTTTTTATTTATATTTATATAGTATTTTAAAACTTTTTAATTAACTTAAAGTAAATAAAGAAGGATAAGGATAAAGAGGATAATTTAAAGAGCTTTTAATAAGCTATTCTATATACTTATTACTATAAAGTAAGGTAAATAGTATATTAGATAGATCTAAAGGCTTTAAGGAAAGTAATAGCTATAAATATATAGTTAGATTATTATAGGAAGTATTATAGTAATTATAGTTAAGGAAGAGAGAAAGAGTATAGTAATATAACCTATAAAAAAATATTAGTAATCTATAAATAAATAGTTAGTTAAAGGTTTAAAGCTTAACTTTAGAGTACTTTATTAATAAAGGTACTAATACTTAATATTTCTTAGCTAAACTTAAATCTTTTAACTTTAAAAAAGTTTTAAAACTATTTATTAAGTCTTTTTATATATAGAAATTAAATTAAAATTAAATTTTAGTTATTTATTAAAGAAATATAAAAGTTTTAGTATTTAAAGTTTAAATATATTTAATAATCTATAAAACTTTATTAATTATAGTAAAAAATATTAAAATTTCTTATATACTAGGTAATACTCTTATATTTCTTAATATAGAAAAGAAATAAGAATAAAATAATTATATATTAAATAAAGTAAATTATAAGCTATAAAATATATATTTTAAAATCCTAATATAATATATTTTAGGTAAAATATATATAGATATTAAATATAACCTTTAACTTAGTAAATAACCTTTAACTACTATTATATTACTAGATATAAACTCTTCTATCTTAATTAATACTACTTCCTCCTTTAATTAAACTACTATACTTTCTTACTTAGTAAGCTATTCTAATATCTTTTATAGTATTTAGTAGACTATTCTATATAATAATACTTAGTCTCTTTTATTAAAACTAATCTAAGTATACTATTATAATCTTATTACTATATATATTTAACTAACTATCCTTTTTTATATATTACTTAGTAATATTAACTATAGTTATTTTAACTATAAGGTTTTCTAATAATAACTAAATATTAGTTAACTTTATTATCTTTAAACTTTACTTTACTATCTCTATAATAAAAACTACTATATTACTATATAAAGCTTTATTACTAGTTATTCTAACTTATTAATTTATTAAAAAAAGAGAAGTTTTAAAGCTAATAGAAAATAATAATATACTATTAGTTTAAAAAGCTTAATCTAAATTATTAGAATTCTCTTATAAATTATAACTTTATTTATATATTTATATACTTTTAAACTCTTTTTTATTATATATACTAATATTATTATTTATAGGAACTTTTTTTAATATTATAATATTAATTTTCTTATTAAATACTTACTTTTACTAAAAAATATCTTTATATATCTCTTTATCCTTTAATAGAGTACTTTTAAACTAAGCTAAATTAAGCTAATAGTTTTTTATAGAAGTAAAGTTCTTATTTAAACCTTAAACTAACTTACTTTTTTTATTATATATAGTATTAGAGAGGTTTAGAAAGATAAGGAATTATTTATACTATTTCTTCTCTTTATTATACTTCTTTTTAAGTAATCTTATTAACTATAGCTAATATAGCTATTTCTTTAATAACTTACTAATTAGCTTATTCTATATAAGTCTCTATTACTATATATTTATTAGATTAAATAGTCCCTTTAACTTATATTTCTTTAATAACTTTATAAAATACTTTATTTACTCCTTTATTATTTTTAATAAAGGTTTCTATATTAAGACTTAATAAGTTATTAAAGAAGAGCTTAACCCCCTATTTAAAGTACTTAGTTACTTAGCTATAGATACTATTATTAATAAATTTACCTTTTACTTTTAAGTAGTACCCTAGGTTAATAGTAAGGTTTACTTTAATTCTAACTATTAATAAGCTTAACTAGTAAGTATAGTAATTAAGTTAAAAGTAAGGTTAAAGGGGTTATTATTAGAGAGCTTTTTAAGTATTAATTTATTATTTATTAGAAGGATAGGTATTTTAAATAAGGTAATACTATCTTTAACTCTATTATTAGTATAGCTAATAAAGGATTTAAAGTCTATTATAATAGCTTATTAATAATATTCTAGGTAACTAATCTATAATATAAAATAATAACTTAGTAGTATTAGCTATATCTATAACTTCTTATAGACTAGCTAGCTATACTAGAAGAGAAAGGTAGTAATAGCTTCTAACCCTAGTAAGTAACTTCTTCTTCTCTTCCTAAACAGGTATAATTACACATATAGGTAGCTTGGCACGGAAGTTACCCACACTAACTTCTAGCTACACTGACTTTCCTCCGTGATCACACCCTAATAAAGGGGAATACAAACAAGACTTCAAGTCAGTATGGCGCATAGAACACATGAACCTACCCTAGGGTAGCAGCCCAGCCCTCGTGCAGGGGATCTCGCGTTGGGGGTCGCACCAGATTGGCGAGGGCCGTTGTATTTACAAACCGTCCAATGCAAACAGGTGCAGATCTGGGGCGTTCGAAAAGCGAGATTGACAAGCCGCCGTGGCTCTGCAGTTCAGGGACAATGTCACCCCACAAAACATGTTGTCTCAGCCATGTCTGTCTCCACTCTGGGTACCGGTATGGCACACAACCACACCTGCTGCCCGCACCCACGCTGCATGTATCTCTGTTCTCGTGGAGGATGAATTGAGTTCACCGTCTTCTCATGCCCCTTGCCTGGTCGGAAAAAAGGAGCAGTCTCCCGATATCGATGACTCGGGGCTCTGGGACCAAACGTATGGGTTTTTCGGCCGTACCTGGCTGGTCGGTCGCCTCCACCTCTGTTCGCGTGGTTGCTCCACACAATCCGGGCCAGAAGTCGGGATGGCCACGGTTCCAAGTCTCGCGTGTTGGTCACCGCGAAATAGTGGTCGGGTCCACCTCCTGAAGAGAATTTTTGCCTGCCGCGGGTTCTACAATGGCGAGAGAAGTGAAAGCGGCTTAGCACCAGGGCGGCATCACGCCGCCATGGCGCGCCCTAAGCAGCACATGGCCTTGGCCCCTGGCGCCAGCGCCGCCTGTTCTTGGGCTATTCCAGCTTGAACATTGTGAGTGACGGTGAAGTCATTGTGGGGGCGTCTTAGTATTTGACCTTCCCCTGCATGTCCAAACAACCCTATTATGAGACGGTCTCCTCCCAATTGAATTACTAGCTGCGTCTCGCCAAAGCCCGTCCTCCATTGTCTCTTGGGTGACTGCTGTCTTGCGCCTTCCCGAGACATTGTCTGCGTCACCAATTCCCACCCAGAACCTGTCACTAAGGTACTTCACCCGCTCATGTACTGCGTCACCCAACGGAGCTTTGGGCCACTACCTCGACCATTGTTGTAACTCCCTTTGCCAGGCCCTCAGCTGTCACCTGTCGGACATTGAAAAGAAGACCTCGTCCCACCCTTTTGGATCACGCACGATTCGAGGGAGGAGCCCTGGAACAGACCCAGTGGGCAAACCGACCACAGGACGGGACAGAGTGGAAAGTAGAAAGGACCTGCGAGCACGCTGTCAGGAGGCCTTGTAGGACCGGTGCTGACTGGCCACTCTCATTCGTCACTTCTCCTTCTCATTTCCCCCTCGTCTCACAGAGTATGACCTTCGACTCCCCCGATGCAGAGGACACCTGCTTAAAAAACCACCCTTATAGACACACCATCTCGTCAACCCTCACCGGTGACGAGTGCACGCCGACCGCCTCTGGTGACCTCGAGAAGATAGATTCTCGTCATCATGAGGATGACGACCACATCGACGTCAACAGGGAGCACCGACGACACGGCGGGGACTTGAAAAAGCACGAACAGAGCGACCATGACGCCAACCACTATGACCTGAACCCCTCCCACCGCACGTTATCAACCAGTGCCTACGCAGGCCGGGCGCCGTCAACGCTGCCCGAGCGCGTCGCCTCGCGGATGTCGACCTCATCTTCGGCCCTGACATTCCCGGAAGGCGGCACCCAAGGATGGCTGGCCGTCGCGGGCTCATTCTGTGCCATGCTCTCAGTCTTTGGCCTCATCAACTCTTCGGCTGTCTTCGAGTCGTACTTTTCGGAACATCAGCTCGCTCACCACAGCGCCTCCGAGATCGGCTGGATCTTTAGCATCTACCTTTTCTGCGTCTTCTTCGTCGGCATACAGGTTGGGCCCATATTCGACCGCTATGGAGCCAGGTGGCTCGTGGCAGTTGGGAGTCTACTCATCGTGTTGAGTCTCATGCTGCTTGGGCTGTGCACAGGTGAGTGGGGCGTGCCAGAGCAGGCTCCATGGCAAGATTCCCGGTTTTGCTGACGCCACGCACAGAATACTACCAAATCTTGCTCACATACTCGGTTATGGGTGGCCTCGGTGGCGCCCTCCTCAACTCGCCCGCGTACGGCACCATCGCTCATTTCTTCAACGTACGACGTGGTTTTGCAACAGGAATCGCCACCACGGCCGGAGGTATCGGCGGCATTGTCTTTCCCATCATGCTGCAGAAGCTTCTGCCGCGGCTCGGGTTTGCCTGGAGCACTCGGATCCTCGGCTTCATCCTGCTAGGTTGTGCCGTGCCTTCGAATCTCTGGATCAGAACCCGGCTCCCTCCAAGGAAACAAATCATCAAGCCCATTGACCAATCTAGTTTGCGAACCAAGATAGCCAGCGTCCTCCCGGACTTCCGAGTGTTCCGCGACAAGAGGTTCGCACTCGCAGCCACGGGCATCTTCTTTATGGAATGGGGCCTTTTCATTCCCATAACGTTCATTGTGTCATACGCCGCAGCCCACGGAAAGGATGCAACGAATTCTTACACGTTGCTGTCGCTCCTAAACGCTGGCTCGGTAGCTGGTCGGCTACTCCCCGGCCTGATGGCGGATCGGGTTGGCCGTTTCAACGTTATCATCGTCACCATAACGTTGTGCTGTGCGAGTGTGTTAGGACTCTGGCTGCCCGCTGGTGACTCGCATGCCATAATCATCGCCTTCGCCGTCATCTTTGGATTTGCGAGCGGTAGCAATCTGGGACTCGTGCCTGTGTGTCTAGGCCAGCTGTGCGACGCGAGGGACTATGCGCGTTACATCTCCACGGCGAACTTCCTGGCAAGTTTCGGAACCCTTAGCAGCGTGCCCGTAGGAGGTGCGTTGCTCGGTGACGGTGGAAAAGACGGCTGGTTGGCGCTCATACTATTTTCGGGTCTCTCCTATTGTGTCGCTTTGTTGTGTTATTTGTCGGCTCGTGTTCTGGCCGTGGGATGGAATCTCAGTACTATCTTCTGAGCGCAGAGACCCTTCGTCATTATGGAATGGTTGCGTGCGAGACAGACTGGCCGGCACCGAGATTGTTCACCTCACCACCCCGCAGAAGGGAGAGCGAGTCACTTGTAGAATAATTGGTTCATAGCTAAAGCCTCACGGCACGAAGTATGATATTTTACAAAAAAGGTATATTAGATATTCCGCGAGTCGCCAGTCCCTTGGCTCTAAGAAGCGCCGACTGCTCTCAACAGTTAGGTGCTGTGGGCAGCTGAGGCTTCCAAGGCTGCCAACGTTGGGTGTTGCCACTCAAACCGTTGTGGTACAGCTTCAATACTCGACAAAAAATGGAAGCCCTCTACGACTTGATGCATGAAGACAAACTTCGCTCTGTCGTTTAAAGTCTCCATAACTATCAATTCATGATGCACATGGTGCACCTACATTTACATAGAAAGCTGTTACCACACCGATTCCGAGTTCCCGTCCCGGAAGTTCCCTGTTTAGATGATATCCGGACATCGTCACACTCTTCAACGGCTGGCCAAAACATGGGTCTGTCATCATTCGATCTACTGGCATGTCTTGCCTACCCACCGCATCGCGCTTAGGCACGTTGCATAACCCGTGTTACGGCATTTACTGTCACACTTGTGACCAAGCAAGCATGCACATGGCTCTGTTGTACGAGTCGTTGCCTGTTCCAGAGCGTACGGCCGCACGACCTCAATGTAGTATGTGGGCAGAGGGTGATTGAAGGTCTACGCTGACAGACAGGCCTTCGGGCAACAACTGTTTTCTTCTATATGACAGGAGATGTCTTCATATCGTTAACTCAGCGAAAAGGCACGGATCCCGATTCTGTGTCTCCGTGCCATGAGAACTATTGCAAGTTTGAGCATCTGTGACAGCTGCTCAGAAGCATTCAATGTTATCAAGTTGAGAATCGCTTTCAGATAGTGTCTAGTTCTATGGACCTGTGCCGAGACTTGAGGAGGTAAGCGAGGTGCACCGCATGCAACTAGGGCTTGAGAATACTCAAAGCGTGTGAATCCGATATTTTTAATGGTCCGATGGCTTCAGAGCGCTAAGCACAGCTTTGTATCCCTACAAATCCTTCAAAGTCTGAGAGTCAACGACTACTAGGCTTCTCTTTACCCCGCCCGGCAACTTCGAGGATTTGGTGGGTTAATGATCTTCTGTCAGGTTTGCTACACACGCCCAATGAATATCTGACACGGACCAGGACATCGAAAGTGAGTCATATTGGAATATAAACGATAGTAATACCATAGCGATGTAATCATTCACGTGTCCAGCTACGAAAACTTTCAATCACGAATGGCTGTGGCCTGGGTCATCAGCATTTGAGATTATAGCACGAAATCCAACACAGCCACATTTCTCTTTCCTTCAGCACCGTCCACATGCTGTCCAATGAAGATGGACAGAACGTTGTCCTTCTCCAATCTGGGGCCATCAATAAGTGGTTCGCCTGAGAAACCATTCCCAACCCAGACATCCTCGTAATCCGCATATCCCTGAGATTTTGCTGCCTTCAATATTCGTATAACCGGTGCACTTGTATGAGGCAGAATAAGCAGCAAGTCGCCGTCTTTCGTGACTGCCAGTCGACCTCGCCTTGGCTTATCTATAGGGCGGACAGCCCTCGATGTCCAGGACCCTATAAGGAGTGTCAATTCACATCCTCAGGAAACATTCAGAGCAAGTTGTTAAATCATGGTAACGTACCGGTAGGCGCACGGTAGTAGTGTCTCCACACATTGATACCTTCCAATGTGTCGCGGTTTAAGATGTGGACTCCACCGACTTGGTCTACCGCCTGCGCCTCCTGATTCATCAACCCGCTGCCCTTTGGGACCTCAAAAACCGCAATCCCCTCAGACGAGTTATCGATCGTCTCCCCCTTTCTCAGGTCAGCAATTACATTTCCCTGGCCGTTCTTCCACGTATACCCCAGATCCTCGGAATAAGCATAGCAGATGTTATGATTATTCTCCGCCCCGTTCGGTCCGGCCTGCTGTTTATGCTTGGTGTCCTTGGGGTCGTCCCAGCCTTCGTAGTGCACGAAGCCCCGATATACCCACGTCACATGAAGCCTGCCATCCCTAAAGTCCCAGCCGTGGACGTATGGGTTGCTCTGCACGCCTGTCAACGGCGTACCGACGAACTCCCAGAAGCCGGTGGAGGAACGGTACAGGTATAGGTGATCGGAGCCCAGGCCGGCTTTACCATCGCGTAGGGACATGAACATGGTGCTGTCGCCCAGTGCGCCGAGGCGTGGGTAGGTCACATAGCTGAAGTGTTTGTGGGTGCTAGGGAGGCCGGGCAGATAGTCAATGGTTGGCGTGAAAAGTGACGGGGACCACTCGAATGCAGCGGGGTCTTGGGCGACGCCGCGTGTCGAGTAACGATACCGTAAGCTATTATTGGTGTTAGGGCGCACGAGGTTGACGGACACATGACGAGAGACTTACACGTCACAGTGGTGGTCGTAAGAAAGATGGATAGTCCCGTCCCCGGGACAGATTCCAATTTGGACCGTGTTGTGGCCATCATCCGTAATTTGTGGATAGTCTTCGAACACAATGACTTCCCATGGCCCTGAGGGCAGCTGTCTCCTAGCAAGATGCACGAAAAGAGGCTCTGGAGCCGGGCCAGTGCTCAAAGCACTGTAGAAGACAGCATACTGCCAACCAATAAAGGATGTGATGGCATCCTGCTGGAATGCGTATCCGTTTATGGCATGATTCCGATGGGCTGGATCAGCCCCTAGCACCATGACTTCTGGATCCAGCAGCATGGTTCGCGACACCTGACAGGCTGATACCAGACGACGTGCAGAGGTGGTGCCAAGCCAATGGTTTCCACGAGGTACAAAAGATGGAATCTCTGCGACAGGGATCCGACTCGGTGAGGAGGAACCAAGCGACTAGGGAGGCCCACGGGACGGGAGCCAATTGTTTTCGAAGCCTGAGCTCCCGCGTTGGCACTTGGCGGCTCTTCTTTAGACTTTTTAGGTTAAATACCCAGGAAGATGGGGATGATCATAATTCGTGGAGAAATAAATCGCCGTTAAGATAGTTGCTCCCTGGATGCCTTGGCATATAAGAAGACTCTCAGATCGTCTCTTGGCCAGGTTTGCTTGATACCGACAGGACAAAAGTCCAGGAACACCAAGACGTGAAACTTGTGGGGCACAGCCGTCGAGGCTGTTGATATGGTTAAGACGTTGTAACAGCAATCCTGCTTGAGCCCTTCTTGCTCGCTCTGGCTCAGCCCGAGAACCCCGATGTGGCTCAACAGGCGCTGGGACAAAAACGACCGAAGTTCGACCTAGCCTCTGGGACCGACCAAAGTCTGCGATGCCCGCCGAGACGGGCCAGCGTCGCAGCGAGGCGAGAAGCCTCAGGGCAATTCGAAAGCAGTTGACAAGTCGCAGACATTTATTCCTCTGGAAACCTTATCATCATTACTACCTTCTATTTGTCCTTCCACTTTTCCGGCCCCCTTTTCCGAGGCAAAGACTTTCGCGAAGAGAAGACAAGAGGATCAATATGCGGAGACGCGATCCACTTCCCCAGATCTGCCCCGGATTGGAGAATTAGATGTGCGGAGACCAGGGGTCCATGTCCGCCAAGTCTCTAGACCCCAACGACGCTTACTGGCAACCTTCCGGCTAAAGTCGCCTGATTGGCAAGCCAGTCGGGTGTATGGCCCTTTTTGATACTGAGCTGGTGTCCTGTCCGACTGCTGCCAAGGGTAGACCGCTGAGGCGAACAGCAGGAATCAGCATGGCTGATCACCGTAACCCCGGGATATCATGCCATCTGATCACAGAAGCGCGCTCAGTTGGGGTACGCGTGGTTCTGGTTGGATCTGGCTCGTACGAACCTTGGGATCTTTACGCCTCCCTGATCCTCCTCGTCCTTAGGGCAGCGCGTGGCTCTGGCCAAACACCCAGCTGCCTCTCTGCCTCGTCCAACAACGCCAAGGTGGCTTAACACTTGCCCCGATCTGGAGATCTCAGCTGGGGTAACATTCAACCTCCTTGGTGGGAAATCAGCCAGCCGTCTTGGAACGAGGACAAGCTTTTTGCGAGGTGAGCCTGAGGATGAAGCCTCTGCCGCCCTCCAACGGCCTCGGATGGCGGCGTGCTGGGGGCGGCGTGTGGGGAAGCTGGCTGGGGCCGGCCCCCGGGACCACCTTGACTCCCATGTACTGGGCACCCAATTCATCCGGATGCATCGTGGGGTGGCCAGGCTCTAGGGTAGCATCTAGTGCAGGTTAGACACCTTATTCACCGAAGCGAGCTAGGCACGCCCACTCTCACACGCGTGGCTATATGAGACCTCGCATCTCCGGCTGCATATGTCTCGAAATTTGACCGCACCCCTCGAGATTCGATTTCCTGTCGTTAGCTTTCTCTTTTTCTTCTCACCCCGAGCAGTGAGAGAGAGTTCGGGTCGTAATCCAACCTTTATTGGTCAGATATTGTGTCGATTGAGACGTACATTCAACCCCTCACCTCGGTCACACAGACACAACCTCCTTCCAGACCGACCCGCGGCAGCTCGCTGCCCACAGCCGCCAAAATGTCTATCGGAGTCAAGATACTGCAAAAGATCGTCAAGAATGAGGCCATGGCCCATGACCCGCCGGAGATCTACGGATGGCGCGTATATCTCCTGGCCTTCTCAGCCTGCTTCGGCGCCATGTCGTTCGGTTGGGACTCGTCCGTGATTGGCGGTGTCATCGTGATGGACCCCTTCATCAAGGACTACAAACTTGGTGACCCCAAGAGTCCAGCCTCAGCCAACCTGTCCGCAAACATCGTCTCCACCCTTCAAGCCGGCTGTTTCGTCGGTGCCCTCGCCGCCAGCCCTCTGACCGACAAGTACGGCCGCAAGTGGTGCCTCATCGGTCTGTCCTTCATCGTCCTCTTCGGGGTTATCATGCAAGCTGCTGCGAGCGGACACTTGGCGCCCATGTATATCGGTCGATTCATCGCTGGTCTCGGAGTCGGTGCCGCCTCGGCCATCAACCCACTGTACGTGAGCGAGAACGCGCCGCGTGCCATCAGGGGCCTGTTGACAGGCATGTACCAGCTCTTCATCGTGACTGGTGGTATGATCGCTTTCTGGATCAACTACTCGGTCAACGTCCACATGTCGGGCAAGGTCATGTACATCTTCCCGCTCGCGATCCAGGCGCTCCCAGCCCTGCTGCTCTGCTTTTGCATGCTCCTCTGCAACGAGTCCCCCCGCTGGCTGGCCCGCCAAGACCGTTGGGAGGAGAGCAAGAACGTGCTGGCGCATCTGCGCAACCTCGACACCTCGCACCCCTACCTCGAGGAGGAGTTCACCGAGATTGTCGAACAGCTCGAGCATGAGCGCCGCCTCGTCGGTGACGCTACGGCTGCGAATCTGCACAAGGAGATGTGGACCATCAAGGGCAACCGCAACCGCGCCCTTATCAGCATCGGCCTCATGATCTGCCAACAGATGACGGGCACCAACGCCATCAACACGTACGCCCCGACCATCTTCAAGAACCTCGGTATCACAGGCACGTCGACCAGTCTCTTCAGTACCGGAATCTACGGCATCGTCAAGGTTCTGAGCTGCATTTGCTTCTTGCTGTTCCTCGCGGACTCATTTGGCCGCAGGCGGTCGCTGCTGATGAGCTCCATCGCCCAAGGCGTCTGCATGTTCTACATCGGCCTGTACGTCCGGATATCGCCACCGGCCGAAGGCCAAGCTGTGCCACCTGCAGGTTACGTCGCGCTGGTCTGCATCTTCGTCTTTGCCATGTAAGCAACCCCNCCCCCCCCGCGGAGGCCGATTAAAGTCCAAGCAGGAGCGCGCAGACTAATCACCGTGTCGCAGGTTCTTCCAGTTCGGCTGGGGCCCAGCATGCTGGATCTATGCCTCCGAGATCCCGACTGCCCGTCTCCGATCCATGAATGTCTCATACGCTGCGGCGACCCAGTGGCTCTTCAACTTCGTCGTCGCCCGAGCTGTGCCCAGCATGCTCGTGACCGTCGGTGAGCACGGCTATGGGTGAGTTGCGCCCCCGAAAATCCCTGCGATTGCAAGACACCACTTCTAACAGTACTTGTGAATACAGCACGTATCTCATTTTTGGAAGCTTCTGCTTCTCCATGTTCTTCTTTGTCTGGTTCCTGGTCCCCGAGACCAAGGGCCTGTCGCTGGAGGCCATGGACGAGCTTTTTGGTGTCACCGACCACAAGGCTCCTTCTCTCGAAGACGGAATCGGCTCGCGAGATGAGAAGCCCCACCCCGTGGCCGAGCAGTCGGAGATCCAGAAGGAGGTGTAGACGAGGAATTAATAAGGGGTTCACGTGCGCTTCTTAGTAATGAAGCAGGAAGTCTAGTTTCCAATTTGACAGCTCTTGGGTATCTGTATTCAAAGAGATGACCGGTGCACTCTATTGCCGCTGTTGCGACTCCGAAGCCGGGAGGGGATGTGCTTGCACAAGAGTCCCGATCTTCATCTTCTCTCGTCGTCGTCCTGACCAACCGTATAACCTCTGGCCACGCCGCTCCTCCCTTCCTCGATGGGAGCACTTTTCTCGTCTTCGAAATCAGTGCCCAGTCCTTGCCATGTCCTCTGCGATCGCAGATATTCTGCGCCCGGGCTAAACACGCCGTTGATAGTTGCCAATTCCGATTTCGCCCGCATAGCCAGCGCATTTGATTGCTTGGCGGTTGCTGGGGCACTGTCGTTCTCGTGCTCGTTCTTCGTGTCGTCCTTGGCTTCGCGAGCCGCGCGAGCCGCCGCACGCATAGGCCGAGCATTGGACACAAGCCTGCCCGTGCGAAGGTCGAACACCGGTACATCGTCCTCGTCGTCATCCGCCTCCACGCCTGCTTCACTGTCCCCTTTGGCCTTACCATCCGTCTTGTCCTGTCCTCTGCCTTTAGGCTTGTCTTCAACAGCCTTCACACTCTCAATGCCACCCCACCAGCTCAGTCCCCAGACCCGTTCCTCATCCGGCATGAGGGCCACTTCCAGCTCAAAGGGCGTCAAGACGGGCCTGTAGAATCCCGCGTCCTCCTCCACGAGGCTGCTCTCCCAGCAACCGACGACCACCCAGCCGTCCATCTCGGCGAAGTTGGCCAGCTTGGCCGAGTTGAGCTTACCGACGACGACGGTGTAGCTCTTCTTGCCCGCGGCGGCGATCTGCTTCCTTATCGCGTCGATTGACGACAGGTAGTTGGCCACTGACAGCGTGTTGACTAGGATACCTATTATCCCGGCGGTGGTGAGGTTCAGCAGCTTCGCGTATCGGCGGCCGAGCAGCGCGCGGGTTGTTCGGGCGGGAGAGTAATACGAGGACGGAGAGTCGGGAGTCGAGTAGATGTGTAGAGAGGCCACGCGGGAAGAAAGTGCCAAGAGCAGGGCGGTAGGCGGTGATGAGACGTGGAATATGGAATACTGCTTTAGGTCGACTCCGTCTGTCTCATCAACAACCACCTGGGTATCTTCCGAGTCTACAATTATTCGGTTCGGTATGGGACCTAAAGGATCGCGCTGTATCCTGGTAGAAAGCAGCTCCTTGTAACCTCGTTCCCGAGCGCGTCGATACAATTCGGGCACATGGTCCTGGTACGCAACGTCTGCCATCAGGACAATCTTTGATTCCTTATCCGGGAGCTCGGACTCAAGGGACTGCAGGGCGTCATCAAGGTCGAAGGCGTGTTTAGTAAAGACGTAGATAACCGGCAGCCTCGACGTTGGTGACAAGCAGGAGCGGCCAAAATGAACGACAACGTGGGCATCGACATGCTGGGCGGCTATCTCGTCGACACAACATGAGCTGTAAGAGGTGTCTGCTAGGATGTATATCTTTTCCTGCTGTTGATCCTTGCTCCCCGAGGATTTCTTCCCGCCGTCCTTCTCTCCGGCTTGCGGTGTACGGTCCAACTCTTCTTGCAACAATGTCACCACCTTTGAGGCATCGCCCAGCATGTGATCGGGAAACTGAAGTGCGATTCGCCTGTAGGCGCCGTGGCGGACCTCTCGGGCAACTCGGGCGACTTCGTATGTGTCTTGGATCTCGTCGTCTGACCTCGGGCCGCGGACGTCAGCTGCTGGTTCCTGGTACTCGAACAGATGATCGTCTGGGGTAGAGAGCACCGGTGCTGCCTTGAGTTCGTTGGCCATGGCGCTTTGGGGCCAACCCTGTGGTATGTCTTGTCCTCAAAGCCGGTCGAGGAATGCGCCGTGTTGAAGCTGTGGGTTGCAATGCTGCGCGAATCATGGTGGGGGCGGGGTAGGAAAAATTTCAGCAGTAATTGATGGAGATCCCAGGGGTCTGCCTACCTTGAACGGGAGGTACTCCGTAGTCTAGGCCTTCCGACTCCCGCAAAGCTTGGCCTTCAGCCCTACCTACCACATGGGCTGGTGTCTCCCAAGCATGAGCTTCGTTGGGAAGTCTTGGAGCAGATATTGGACGGACATGGACTTGGCCGTATCTGCTGAGGGGGACAGACACAGACCAGCTTCTTCCCCATGCAGCAGCAGGTGCGATTCTCGTGGTCAGATCTCGTAGATCAGAACAAAGATATGATTGTAACGGACACGTTAGCTTCTCCCTGCAACCGGTGACATAATGTCGTGGCCCTGTTCGTCGACCCGTTCCCATCATTCAGCATTTTGCGACATCTCTTCACGAACAAAACGTTGCATTCTCACTCTTCAGTTCCAAGAGCCAGTCTAGGTCCTCCAAGATATCGCAATCCCTTTGACCAACACCCCAAGGGCTACCAACAGAACCAGGCACAATGGCTTCTTCCAAAGCGCCCAGTCCTGGACCACCGCTCGAGAAGCCCTCAGAGCCGATGGGAAACATGAGTCTGGACGGGGTCTCATCGAACCAGCTGGCCTCTCCTGAGCACAACCAGGACCACTTGGATCGGGATGAGAAGACAAGCAACAGTATCGCTCGGTTTTTTGGAAATATGATGGTTGCCAGGATTGGTCGTGCTTCATGGCAGTCAATGGAATCCACGGCCAGGCTCCCCTTTTACCTGTCCCCATGGGGTGACAACACACCCTTCCACCTCCCGAATGTCCGCAAGCGAGATCTTGCTCTTGCAGGAGTTTCCCATTTCGGACTCGACGCCCTGGGTGTCTCGGCCGTCACCATCCTGGAAAAGGCCGTTGAGGAGACTGCCGAGCAGGGAGTCGACGAGGGCCTGGCCAAGATCACGGGTAGATACGGCAAGAGACATCAGGTCATACGCAAGATCGGTGTGAACAGTGTCACACTGAAAATCAGGCATAAACTCTTTGGGGAGGGTGCCGAGCTCGTCTTCCAAGGAGTCAGGAGCACCGATGACTGGATGGGCTGCGCGAAGGGCTGGTTCTGCCCATACTTGGTAAGCAGCCCTTGGATATACAATCTTTGCCCCTCAGAGAACACACATGTACCTTCTCAGCCTCTACAATGAATACCCTACGGTTTGCGGTCTTGTAATAAAAGCTATGATCCTGTGGGAGCCAAGCTACTTCTTCGGTTCTTTGACAGCTGACTCCACATGCTGTAGTACGCCAGCGGGAGGGAACCAGAGATACCAAGACGCAAAGACTTTGCCATGGCACGGCTTTTACGGCCGCGACTGGCGGCGGACGCGAGCATTGCGCCAACATTGCTGAGCTCATTTACCGACGCAGACACGCCAATCCTGTCGCCGCTTGGTTGCCCTTGGGAGGACCCGAGTTTCAAGCCCACAGCGCCAGCTTACCCAAAGTTCAGGCGAGGGGCTATCTTTATCACAGGCATCTCGCCGTACCGATATATCACCACACAGACGGCATGGTCGCACTGCAGGATACCCAACGAAGCAAAGCTGACCTTCCACTTGTACACACACGTCCCTGCCATTATCCTGCCGATTAGAGACCAGTCGCCGGTCCTGGCTTGGAGTCCCTGGACGATCGCACAGATGTTCCAGAAGAAGACAAAGTACGGAGTTGCCATGCATGTCCAAGAGCTCTTGGACTTCATCGAGACGGCCATAGACGAGAAGGTGGCCAGGGAGAACCCAGAATGGCGAGATATCGTGGAAGCTGCCCTGAGGTCAATGCTTAGCTGTGTTCTGAGCGTCCCGGATGCTATCCATGAGGCTTCTAAGAAGAATTGTGAGCTCGAGAGAGCTGGTGTGGTTTTCTTCAGGTATTAAAGCTGCCTCGTGCGGCACCACATTCTCGGTTGCACATTGGTCACGGATCACGGCACAGCTCTCAAATGTGGCTTGACTCAGGTCCACTGATTCGTGGAAGCTGGTCCAGTCAAGGCCAACTGTTTCGAGAATTGACAGATATCGCATGGTCAGTGACTGCTTCGACGCTGTTTTATCCTTAGCGCGAGGGAATCTCCGTCAAATAACTTGATATTGACACGAAGATCTGGCTGGGTGTAGATGCCCGAGTTTCTTTGCAGCAGGCGGCCTCCCTCCGGCGACACCTGTCCAGCCAGCCAGCCTTCGGAGGCCCTTCTGATGGTAACCACATGCGTTTCAACTTCTGGGTAAAAAAAACATTCGAGCATTACACGGCTTGGCCACCGTGGCACCCTTGGCCTGCAGTATGGCGACCGGGCTCGTAGGCCGTCAGGGTCTCGCAGCTTCAGCAAGCGAGGACACAGCCACCTTGCTATACTCACTTGGCGCGGCTCCCTGCAGGTAGGGACCCTTGACCCACTCCAGATTGAAATGCACCGCAACGTGTTTGTCTGTGATCCACATGTTGACTAACGAAGACCATTCTCGAAACCACTCAGTAGTCCCCACTGGGCATCACCAGCCCTTGGCGCCCCATGATGAGGCGGCTGAGCCGCAGCTTATTCGGTGGAGATCACAGGTCACCGCCCACGAATTGACGTCAAAGTCTCCCCCTCGCGAGACGAGTCCCCCTGAATCTCAGTGGATTCGCGCGGGGACGGACTTGCAATCCGGAAGTCGGTGAGAAGTTGATACGTGACCACATGGCAGAAACGACGTATAAAGAAGACGGCCTTCCCCGCGAAAGGCAGCATATTCTGAGCCTGAAACACCATCTCAGAAAACAAAACTCATCTCAAAGTCCAGTCAAGTTATCTCTTCACCAAAATCATCATGTCTAACTTCCACCACACCTGCGAGATCCCCAGCATCCGCATCGACGATGGCCACATCCTCCGATGCCGTGTTGCCCGTGAGGACGGCGAGTACGTCGATGCCGAGATCAACCTGAACTCGTGCATCGGCAACGACAACGGTTAGTACAAGGCTCCCTGTCATCAGTTCGTCGTGTATGGATATGAAACTAACGGAAGACAGGCCACTTCTCATGGGGCGGCGAGAGTAAGACGGACCCCTGGCGCTGCCAAAGTGCGCAACTCCATCCGAGTGGAACACATACTAACGAGGCCTTCCCAGACTTCCTCGAGACTGCCCAGGATGTTCGTTTCCACATTGAGGGCGACAACCAGCCCATCCTGCGTGCCAGGCTCCAGACTATCGATGGCGAGTATGAGGACCGGGACATTAACCTGACCGAGAGGATCATGAACCGTGATGGAAACCTCTGCTTCGAGAACTAGAGAAGTCATGAGCATGTCAAATCATTGTAAGACTTGAGCATCCTCTTGAATTGGGGAGAAGCCCTCCAGGAGGAGCATGCTCCATGTCGTGATGAGGTCCGACAATAAAATTGACTTCCAAAGACTCGATTCGAAATGCATTGTGACTATTGCGGCCGGATCCCCTTTTCCTAACCCACCGTAGTTTTACCTCAATAGCTCTGATCATCTGAACCCCTATAGATTTCGAAATCCTATCATTGTGAATGCCGTTCCCAGTAGGTAGGAAACGTAGCTGCAAGCATACATGGCACTGCAATTTAGATATCAACGCTGCGTGCTTCACCTATTCCCCTCGTCTTCATGACGTTCTTCAAAGCCTAGTCAATTACTGCCTTGTTCGGCCCGTCCCATTCAGATCTTACGCTCACGAACCACGAAGTGACGGCGCCGATGAGTACAACACCGAACATTGGTCCGCAATAGTTCATATTTGCCGCCGTAACAGGTAAATAATTTGGGAACGGCAAGTTTCCATAGACAGCATAGACCATGGCGAAAATATTGAGTAACATCCCTGTCCGGCCGAAGTTCTGGACTGGAATTTGGATCCTGTCGTTTAGGCGAGCATGCAGCGCGACTACTAGGATGACGACGTATCGAATATATCGCCACCGATGCCATGGACACAATAGCACTCAGCGCGATGTAGGAACTGCTGCCTATGTTGAGCAGGGACAGCCAAGTACGGCAATCGACACTAGAACAATAGCTCGGTAGGGACCACAGCGCTTAGCATCTACATGGCCAGAATACTGCGGTAGTCCTGGACTTTGGGTAAGCAATCGTGCATAGCAGAGCACCACGGAGTTGTGGGGAGCATCTAAACTCACCGCCGTCCCATGCCCAAGCCCCCGTGAGACGTGACGCGAACTAGAGAACGCCCATATTTCCAGAGTTACCAAGAACAACTACCCCAGAGGTCATTACAGTAGTCGCCCTTGTGGATCCGGTAGTGTTAAGATGAATAGGTACGATCGGGCTAGAAGCATCCAGGAGTTTGTCGGTGGAGGGCATGCGTATCTTTCCGCCATCTTTTAGTTGCAAGACTCAACAAGGTTGAAAGGTTGAAACAGAACGATCACATGAGGCTTGCAACCAAAGTTATGATCATCACCAAGCCCAGTACAATGTTGGTCGTAACGGACCATAACGGGGCTCTTGACACGGCATGCTTCGCATCCAAATGTCTTGTGTCTCCTTTCCCATGTGAACAACGCTCTCAAAAGCTAGCACAATTAGACAACCGTTCGTTGTCTGTTTATGAAGGTTTTGCGAGCTTACCGCAGAAAAGCAAAATGCTCGACAATGTGCCAAGATTGGCGGAAACAAAGTAGTTGGCCCAACCGGGTGCGATGTTGCTGACCAGGAATGTATTGGTGCTGTACCTCGGGGAATTCACCCATAAGACGACGAGGTATACGAGCACCGAAAAACTGTTTAGGGTACCGCTGAGGAGCACTGAGTGTGTTCAGTGTAGTGTGCGGCCACCCTGGCTGTAGGGGACCTTCTCGCCTGCGAATACCAGCTGTCCAGTGCCGAATTCCACTCGAATGATCGTGATTGATGATATTGATCTTTTCATCACTTCCACTGTACCCAGATTGAATATAAACCGTCAAGAAGCCTGAAACATATTTTTACAAGGCGTTTAAGCCGTAATTACCAAAAAGCTGGGTCCTGGAAGTCCGGTGGAAGGTTTTGGAAGGTCAGCCGGGTTTTACAAGTCCAATGCGGCAGAGCATCAGTGCAAATCATAACTTGATCGCTGTACGTGTACAGTTGAGTATTGAATGGTCCGATAATATAAGTTGCCTTCGATCTCAACAAGTGAATACCTACTGGGGGACAGTTGTGGTATCAGTGGGTGTCAACGATGCCATCAGGAAAGTGGCTGTTTGCATGTGGGGCGACACAGCTTCAAGTTTGTAACGAGGATTGATTGATTGAAGGAATCTGCCACAGCCTCCTTCTGTAACAGGTATTAGATTTGATAGGACCGCGCCCAATAGCTCTTATTATGTTCATCTATAATTATACGTGCTATTCTGCTCAAACAAATCGCGAATCGCGTGTTCGGAATGCACTGCCATTTCTAGTTAGACACTTGCGAGGCTGTTCTCGGTTAGTCGAGTACGAGATGCTCACCAGTACACCAATCAACAATCGATACTGACCAACGCTTGTCTACTATGGACTGGGTCGCGTATTCGTTGCAGGTTAAGGTCGACGCTTACCTGCTTATTTACATGCTGTCTGATCCTCCCAGCCTAGCAGCTTCATAGTTGAGCATGCCTGTCAGCAGCTCTGAATTTCGACTTCCTGTGGCTTGCGTGGACCGTGTCATACCAGTCCCGAGAATGAGACTGGCCGTCGGACTGCCTCGTATGAATCTAGCCCTTTTCGAACTGGTATCGTGAGCTGGAAAGGCAACTGGGCATGCCCATACTAAGAGTTGATGTCGAGATTGCATTTTCTGGAGGTTATATATCATGAGACTGGAAGACCTTAATAGCAATGAGCCCAAACAATATCCAACAATTCCATTGAACCGTCCTTGTAGCCACCAAACCGTCACTTCGTCTTCTTCTACCTCGCTTTACACGCCAGCTCTCGAGGTTTCAAATTTACAAACTTGCAGTCAATACAATGTCCGGCCTCTGCCCTCTGCAAAGCAATTTCAACTGCACCGTGGGGACTTGCCCTCTCAGCTGCGCCCAGGTGGATTACTTGCCAACGCTTGCTGGCAATGCTGTCTATGCTGCTGTTTTTGGTCTGCTTCTGATCATGCAGCTCGGACTGGGAATCAAGTACAAGACCTGGGGATTCATGGTCGGTATGATTTGTGGTCTCGTGCTTGAGGTCAAAGGTTATACCGGCAGGCTTCTGCTGCACGAAAATCCATTTAACTTTAACAATTTCATCATGTAGGCATTCTTCTCCTCCCACGCACCTATTACTTATTCAATTCCAAGAAGAGAGTCCTGACAACCGTCACAGCTACCTCGTCCCGTTGACAATCGGCCCCGCCTTCTTAACCGGAGCTCTCTACCTCTGCCTCTCGCGCATAATAATTGTTTACGGCCGGAACGTCTCTCGCTTCAGCCCGCGCACCTACGCCATCACCTTCATGACAAGCGACTTCATCTCGCTCATCCTTCAAGGCGCTGGCGGCGGGCTCGCAGCAACAGCCAATACTCACTCTGCGAGCGAAACAGGAAGGGCCACAACGGTTGCCGGGGTGGTGTTTCAGGTTGTCTCGCTACTTATTTTTATGGGATTGTGGTTGGAATTCATATCCCGCCTACGCAAAACGGGCGAGAGCGCCACGAACGTTCACTTCATCGAGCTGAGAGATACGAAGAGGTTCACTTGGTTCCAGTGCGCACTCGCTGCGGCTGTGACGCTTATCTTCATTCGTTCGATCTACCGTGTTGCGGAGCTGCAGCAGGGTTTCAATGGGCCAATCGCCAATGATGAGGTTTCTTTCATGATATTGGAAGGGCCGATGATCATCCTGGCAGTGCTTGTGTTGACGATTTCTCACCCTGGTACCGCTTTTGGGGGGCTGTGGAGCAGCGCAACTTGGTCAGTTCGGCAGTCGACCAAGACCGCACTGGGCACGAGCGGCTCGTCTATGCATTATGTGCACTTAAACGGAGGCAAAAGTCTTGAAGAC
This sequence comes from Diaporthe longicolla, assembly GCA_000800745.1. Taxonomy (NCBI): domain Eukaryota; kingdom Fungi; phylum Ascomycota; class Sordariomycetes; order Diaporthales; family Diaporthaceae; genus Diaporthe; species Diaporthe longicolla. The sequence goes on from JUJX01000073.1 coordinate 211,091, forward strand.
ATCGGGCTGAGGTCGAACGTGGGAATGCTATCTTGACTGTACCGCGACAAATTTGGGCGAGGTGCATGTATCAACTCATCCAGCAATAAGATTAGGAAGGCTGCGGATTTTAGGCACTAGATTTGCTACCGCTGTCCTTTGAAATCTTGCTTCTATCTCCAGGGTCATTAAAACAATGGGGTCTCGCGCATTCATAACTTCAAAAACTCCGTAGTTGTCTGCCACTCTCCCAGTAGGCCCCACGGCTTTGTGTGAAACACAAACTTGATCGTGCCTGGGCAAGCCGGGCTGGGCACTATGGTGTAGTCAACATTCCTAAATTCAAAAGGCGTCTTGTTGGGGTTATAGATCCGTGACTCGTCACTAGGGAGAGGGAGCCCATAAACCCTCGAAGTCTCGGCTGGCAAGCCCCGCTCGTCGAGATGCATTTCTTCCAGCTCGATTACGCGTTTGGCCGTCACATACGCGTAATGTCCATTCCAAAGCCCTTCCCTCCGAGGCGCAAACTTCAGCAACTTCAGCGCACGTCCTCGTATTATGGGATGACGGCACTTAAGCGCGGCAAAGTGAAGAGGTCCAAGAATCTGTATCTCAAAAGACAGTGGTTGTGGTGCTGGCCTTTCCGTGTCTGGCTTGGCGAATTGTTCGGCATAAAGCACAAGCTCTTCAAAGTCCTTGTGGTAGTTGTCTGTGGCTGTCTCGCCAGCTATAGTGCACAATCGTATCCATATGTAAATGACCTTGTAATGCACTAGAAGTAGGTTGAGCGCGTCCTGTTTCACCAGCTTGCCGGAAACCTCCAGTTTTTCAATAAGCCTGTTCAGCCGGCTACGCCATGCGTCTAGCCTTGTTTGAAGTTTGAACTGTTCAACGAAATCTTCCATCTCCGTTTGGAAGACAGCTGCTTTGGAGATAGCATTGTGCATGAATCGAATGCAGATATCTGAGATCTCGACAAGCCTCCGTCTAGAATCCGTAAGGTCTTGGTGAGGAGAGTCTTCTGTAGCCGTAAGAACGTATATTGGCGGCATCATTCTGGCGGCGAGAGAGCAGAGTACGTTGAGACTTGAGAATACCGGAACGATGTGCTCTTCAATGGCTTTCGGGTCATTTGGCGAGATAGTGCATATGGATCCAGGGGGGGCGTCTGTATGGCTGATGCGATAGATCGTAGCTAGAATATTGAATCCGCTTTGAGCGTGGAGCAGAGAATATTCAATGTTGCCCCTAAGAAACTCGATGCACGTGAAGAGAAGACAGCAGACCAGAGATACCAGGTACGAGTTGGGATGCGTTCGAATCTAAGTTGAAAGGTTGTTCACTGCTGCTGTCCATTGCCGCTGGCCCTCAGGATTGGCATCAACATAACCTGCTGGATGTCGCAAAGATGATTCGACGTCTTGATATGTGATGCTGATAGCTGATACGGCATTTCGGACCGCTGGTTCGGAGTGCGATAGTTGTAACACAAGCTTGCTCCAGAACTGTGAATCAAATTGTCCATGCAAGTTTACAGCAAGGTTTTGGTGAAAGAAGCAAGTGCCGCGGTCACTTTTGAAAAATCCCGGTTGGATTTCGACAGGAGGCAAATACACTGTAAATAGGGGGTGACGTGGTGCTGCCACACGTGCGGTGCTGTATTCGCAATTTCGACCTCCAAGTGTGCACCGTTGACAAAGGGGCTTTCCTTCATCACATTTGACTCGACGAGCTTTACAGGTAATGCATCCAGTGCGGACTTTGGAGGTGCTTGCTCGGATTCTCTTTGGCGCAAGAATCAATTCCTGTGTCATAGTGGATGTTGCTAGGACGAGGGGCAGACTTGGGATTCCAAGGAGGACCAGATAAACTAGAAGTAAAGGTGAGGCCGCAAGGGAAAGACGAACAGGGACTCAAACGAATAGACCAATTGACACCAGAAGCGACTTGGGGAAAGGAGGCGAGGTCAAACGGTTCACTTGAAACTTCCCAGGGTTGTGTTGTAGGCTGAGGAAAGGTGTGACTGATGACTGATACTACATCAGGTCGGAACAAGTCCATCAAGTGCTTTCACATGGGGACAACGCGTTCTTATGTACTGCGCCACGGGCCTCTATAAGCACTAGTCATCAAGGCGGAGTTTAAAGGTGCCAAGAATGGATTGGCGCACACGCACATCTTCGTTGCTAATGGCGCACAAGATTGCAGAGACAATCAAAAATGCAATTTGACATATTGAGAGGTGTATCCATGTTCTGTATTGAACCATCCGGTGGTACCCTACTAGGGTACAGGAACACCAGTGGAGTTCCAATGTTGGCGCCGCCCATGATACTTAGGCCATCTTGCTCATGTAAGGCCTCATAAGACCATCTCCAGAGATACCAAAAATCCATTTGCTGCACATTCTTAAATTTCTTTTGGGAAAACTAGCTTAGGAGATACGATTGATCCTATCTGGCGTGGCGGTAATGCAACCGGGAAAGCCGTTCGTGCGGGAGGGGCGCATAGAATGACTTGGGCTTCTTGTTCAATTCCCCTATTCATCGTCTCGAGTAATCGGGAGTTGAAACAGAAATAACCGGTATTGTAGTTTTCTAACGCTAGGTCTTTGAACATTTACCTCTGTATGAAGGGACCACAAACGTCCCCGACATGTGTACGGATTAAAAGCGAAAGCCGTGACACAACAATCTCGGGACTGGGTGATAGGAAATGTGTTGTCAATACATATCCATTAGCAGGGCTGGCTTAAATGGTCACACAAGCATGTAGATGAGTACCAAGATCTCAGAACTTCTGGAATTTTTTATCTTTTCATCTGATCAACAGCCGTTTGGTGGGGTTAGGTGCGCTAAGAGCTCTGCAAGACTGCATGGCAAATTACATGCAGCTTGCCGCGCAAGGCACTTGGTTTTGGGTCAAACGAAGGAAGGTGAAAAAGAGCATACAAATCACACCTCAGGTCAGTCTGAAACTACTCTGAAGCTGGTAACAGCATTCTCACAGGGTGAATAGGTTGAGGGTAAGCCTTGCTGGCTCAGGTTGATCAGCTACGCAGCAGAAGGTCAGTTGCTGGATGGCAGTGTTGTCACAGCGTGTGTCTATAAAAGCTCCTGCAGACAACGACTTTCAACCAGGGTGGCAGCTGTTCCTGTCACTTTTCAATCAAGCCAAGATGGCCATCAACAGCAGAAGTATTGGCCGATTTGCTAATGGAAAAGTTCTTAAGCTAGATTCACCGCGAATACCCATTCCAGCCCGTTCCAGCATCACTGAGAAAGATGGCATTGGACATCCGCCATCACTGGTGTGTACTTCAATCAGCTAGTCATGATTCCTTTGCCAGTGCTGACAATAAAAAGCCCTGTCTGTAGCAAGAAGGGCAACAGGCGATGTGTCAAGCTAGGACACCTCATCGAGTGTGACATTCACAAAGGCAAATATCATAGCCGACTATTTGAGTGTGTGTCATGCGCTGAAGCCTGTGCCCGCGAGGAGAAGGCCACCAAGAAAGACCGAGGCTGTTGCAGCGGCGAGGATGAGGACAAACAGCAGAAAAAGGATCGGAAAAGAGGCAAGGTGAAGTCCACCCATGAAAAGACAATTAAGCAGCTCAGGCAGGAGTTGAGAGAGGAAAAGAGAAAATCATCCACCGACTAGGAAACGGGAAACACCATCAACATGCGACCACGGCAGTAATGACAGCCTTAATGAGATACAACGACCCTGCGACGTGCAAAAGATTGATGGAAAGACGGCACGAGCTATAGAATTTGAAAATGGCATCACCTTGCCTAGAGAAAAGCAGCGCGTTGGAGCCAGGCCGAGGACCGGATGTCCAACGTATGTGAAACTGCAAGGCTAGAATTCAGGGCATGGCCGAGCCAGCGCCGTCCATCTTTCCCCGCATGCTTCAGTGATCATACCGTAAGTTCGAATGCCCGATCTTTCTGACTGCTGCCTCTGTGGTCGAAATGCGGGCTTGAAACCAAGAAAAGAGCGTTTCGGACAGGTTCTAGCCCACTGGGGGCGAGGCGGCCACATTCGAGGCCGCCTAATTCCTCGGCTCTGCATCCGATGGATTGGAGGCTGAGCCCAGCGATCTCACCTGGATTTGAGATTCATTGGCTGGCAGTCATCAATTCTGGTCGGCCCGGCCTGGAGCTGTAATGATGTGGTAAGGTTTCTCCTTGTGCCATGTGGGCCAAATGTCAGTCATCCCAACCCAGGCACGAACGACCATGGTCCACTTTGCCGCCCCGAGGTGGCCGCCACACAACACCACCGCTTGACCAATCACTGTGCGGTTCCTGAATGATCTTGCCCGAGGTTGTGGCCGGCTCTGACCATATGATTCCATGCGTGGTTTCAGACCAGGGCTTCGCCGGCTGCGACGGCTACCGTTGTTGGCATTTTGTGGTCGCAGAGAAATCTCAAGACTGTAACTTGAAGGAGTGATTCCCAATTATAATAAGAGCGCCGATCCCCTCATTACTCAACCTCTCGTTTATTCTTCACCAGCACCACCCACACTCATTTGATACCAGTCCTTCGTTTCCTGGCCGCATATATCTAGGCCCTTCGCCATGCTACATTCCAACTAGAGTCAATCATTTGGCCGCGACTGATCTGCCGCGACTACATGCACCCTCGTCTATTCCTCCCTGCCGTTCGTTAAAAGCCTGGGAGCTACGACTTTCCCTCCTTCTTACTCATCTACATAATCAATGGAATTGTTGTACCACGATCATTTTGCCTCATTTAAGCAACCGACCATGTCAAACACACTCTTTTCTACATGTAATAGACACATCTTAACACCGCTCGTTATCGAACACACTCGTTATGTCAACTACATCAGGACCAACCAACTATGTTCAACCATTTTCCGCACCCTTTGAGTGTGTTCTCTGTACCTGGACCCCCAAAATTACCCTATTCTGCATCCCCCCGGCGTATACTTCGAAGACCTAGCGGCTTTTTCGAAGCGGCATTTGACTGCCTTAATTATCACATCTCCGTCAGTATGACCTGAACATGGTTCTCAATTGCAAGTAGTTGATCGCTAATTCTATACAAGGCTATCATTTTCCAATATGGGCATTCCTTCGTTTAACTTCAGCTCACTCAACACTCTTTCTAAATCTGCTGAGAAACAACATCCTGTATGTGTCGGTGGCCATAAATGATTTGAACGACGTCAGTCCACGCGCGGGCGGTGAACAAGGTCTGAGTTCCACTGACTCTGGTCTTTCTAGAATCATTCCAAGACTTGACGACCTGGTTTTCTGCGTCTGACGTCCTGCATATTTGCAGTTGCACCCATCATTCATTACTCGCATTCACGTTCATATCACGGCTCTATGTTTATGATTCACCAACTGGCGACGTTCCTCCTGGTAATGGATAATGAATGATGCATTTTCGTTGGCTTTCTTGCGTATTTTGGGACTGCGTTAGTATAAGTACTGATCCTAATGGCATTTCCATCTGCTTTCAGCCGAAAATCAACGGTACATACCACACTCGCTTGTATATAGTCGCTCTTTATATATATCTACCTATTGATGGGTACATACTTCCTCTTCAGGAACATGATAGAATTCATACGAATATACGCATGCCTTTCTGTTTATATAACTTAAACCTTGGTAATTAGTTGTAAAGAAATTTTGCAAGGGTCTGAAATCTCTAGAACGACACTGAGTCCACTCAGCGGCATTACCAAAACGAGAGCGGAGACCCGATTTGGTCAGTACCTGGGTTTTCGTACATCAAGTTCGCAAGCAAACTTTGTATCTGTCACGCATCTCTACCGTTCCTGGAAGCAGTAGCATATAATCAGTTGCTTCAGCAAAATCGGATCTACACATGCAAATCCCGATAACATACATAAGGAATAGAAGGTACAGACGTTCAGGCAAGGAGAGGTATTGCTCATTTGGAGTGAAGTTGATGTGAGGAAGAGGATTGTTCTCTGAGAAAGGAAATATTCAAGCTAACATTAGCTTCTTGCGGGCAATGCGACTGGGACATTAGAAGACCCTTCCGACTTTCCGGTCGTGACACGCCAAGATTGAACTTAAGACGAGCCCCAACAACAGGTGCTTATGAATTCGGCGATATGGACAGAATGAGAGGCTCTAATTGACTTAATTCGCTCCTAGTACTATAGCACTTAAGGGCTTTTCTAATTCAAGCTTGCCTGAGTCAGCCTGCTGTTTGAAAGAAGCCGATCTTTCTGAAGAAATTGAAGGGCTTGCCGCGCCGTGGCCTGGGATTTCATATTGATGGCCCCGAGTCAGAAGTTTGCGCAAATAGGTGTCTTGGTATGTATCATCCACGCCGATGGAGTCCGCAGCTTTATTCATCGCAGGGGTGGAGTGACGTAGGCGGCCGAAACCGTAATCAAATACAGCGTGCATAAAAGAACCATAAGACGTCCTCAAGCCCATCTATCCTAGCGACGACCGTCCACCAAGTCACAATCAAACTCCATATACCATTTCATTCATCGCAACAGAATCTCGACTTGGAATCAGAGTCGTCAACATGCAATTCTCCAACCTTTTCGCTCTTTTCGTGGTCGCTGTTGGCGTCAGCGCCAAGTGTATCGACCGTGGGGAGACGCTGTGCGGTGGAGACTTCTCGTTCAGATGCGCGATAGGCGGCGACCCGAACCAAGACCGCTGCTGTGACACCCTAGAGTGTGTCTGCGAGTCTGAAAACTGCATCGATGCCTAGGAGTAAGCCATTGAATCTCATCACGGAGTACTATACAACACTAGAACTTATACTGACCAGTGTTCGCTCTAGATACAACACAGTGAACTGAGGCCGCTGCCATGATTACGTATTCAAAGATGGCAGGAGAGGATATAGTGTACACATGCATGACCAAGCGCATTCCATTGCGGGCTTTGTCACAGCTCGTGCAGTCACTAGGGTTTAACTTGAAAGCATTGAGGGATGTAAGCGAGATCAGAATTTCTGGATGACGGAGCTTGAGACTGCCCTAGGCCTCGAATATTAACGGAAAACCACTCTCGCAAATTCAAAGACACAAGGAAAACTAATTCTATAGTATTCAAATAACATTCTCATTATTAAACCAACAGCATTATCTCAAATAATTTTCTCGACACCTCTGGCCACTAGTTGAACACCGTAGAGGCTAGTTTGCCTAGGTATACTTCTAAACCCCTACTTTGTTCTCACTATGCCTCAATAGCCAAATGGCCGGGGGTCCATAACATCAAAAGAGCTCTGGGGCGCTTGATGAAGATATCTGCATAATTGGGTTATGCTCTCCACACTTGGTCTGTTTTGTAGTTGATTTACATTATCAGGCCCTGGTTTGGTGCTGGACTCCCCAGTCGGTTCTCATATCGGCCGGTTCAAGGCTTTGTCATCTTTTATATGGCTATCGGACTTCCATGTCTTTCACATCTATATTAGCATTTATACTGATTAATAACATAAGCTCTTTCATTTTTGTTGTCCGTGAGGGGATGGCTTAGGAGTACAGAGGCACGTCGATTCTCCCCTGTGTTCGCTCAAGATCAATGCATCCTGTTGTTGAGGTTGAAGATCCCTTTGATGACATCTCTTCTACCCTACAAGTTTGCCTGTGACTCTTTCTACAAGCTTGTCTTCTGCTGCATTTCAAGGTTCATCCTGCTTGATCCAAAGAGGTGCATGTTGTAGGTGCATGGCCTCGAGAAGTGGCCACTTGCATCGTCCTCCTGCATACGCCACTAGTTCTGAACAACCTATGGCTCATATAACGAGTCGCCATGGTGGAATTGTCCGGGCTTGAGACGCGGAAATTGGCCGAACCTTGTTTCCCCTTCCCGTTCTTCTTCATGCTCAAAATGCCAAAATGTCTTCTCTAGCCTGTGGTCTCTGACCTGAACTTATTAGGTAGCTCCGCAGGTCTTGCACAGTCTCAAGTTTCAGTACGAGCAGATTAAGGGGCTGCTTCTTCCCACAACTTCTAGAAGCATTGCGGAGCCTGAGCCCCTGGAGGGCAATGTGGACGCGTCGTCTATCTTGTCGACTTCCGATACTGATGTTTTCGTATCCTGTTATTGATTTTCAATGGGTCGTTGTGTATCACAATACTCATATCGGAAACATCATATTTCCATCAGTAGGTATCTGTCTCCGTTAATCCAGAAGAAGAGAACCGGTGTAGTGGCCGGGTATTTTCTTAGCCACCATTGGTGGACAGCGCCATTATCAACTCCTGATGCCAAGACTGACCCAATAAACCAAGACTGAATTGATTAACTTGGTGGCGCCATTGGTGGAGAAACCCTGCTGGTGCCCACTTAGGCAACCTCAACTTCTGTTCTCAAACCGTCCTTTCATTTCCAGACTGAGAACGAGATTATATGACAGCCTTCAAGACTCTCAAAAATCGCCAGTATCGAGTGATTCCGCCGTAGTTTACCTAGTCAGAACCCTTCCACCATGTTTGAAGCCACAATTGCCCTCCTCTTGCTGGTCCCCTGCATTTCAGGACACGGGGTCCTTCAGAAACCAGTTCCTCGCAGTGTATGTTGTCGAAGGGACCCCGGAGATCATATTTTCTTGACAAATCTAACTTGACCGGTTGACTAGTCCGGTGACGCTACTCTGGCACTCTGCGGCGAAGCGGTTACGAACAAACTCGATTCTGGTAAGACATATCCCACGCTCAAATCGCCTTTCGGCTCGATTGATAACCCCCCGAATTACCGTGGCAGCACTATACTTACTCGGTCATACATTCAGATCCCGCCGGCCCAATCGAAAACTCGGTCAAGGTTGCAGATGCAGATTATAAGTGCAACCTGTACCAGTGCCGCGGTTACCAATACGAGGACAATGTCGACAATGTCCAGATCTACGCAGCCGGCGATGTAGTGACATTTCATGTCGACCTGGTGGCAGCTCACAAGCCCGGCTGGGCGGTAAGACTCCTATACTCTATATCGTGCTTTGTACCTATCAACTTGCCGAGACTGACTATGAGGACAGAATGTCTCTGTAATTGATCTGGAGAAGAACACTGCCATTGGTAGCCCCGTGAAGGCATGGGATGTGTGGCCAGACAATGTCCCCGGCGGCGGAGACGATGGTGCGTCGATATCACAATCTTGCCAGAATCCGAGAACAGGGTCACTAATAAAAAGAGCTTCTAGTTGACTTCAACATCACAATCCCAGACAGTCTTGGGTCCGCATGCAATGTTGGCGGAAAATGTGCGCTGCAATGGTATTGGTGGTCGAACAGTAACTCTCAGACCTACGAGAGTTGTGTCGATTTCTATGTGCAGGAGTAGCTTTCAATGTGGCGACACAGTAAAGACTTTCCATCTTGAGAGCTCCAGCTGCTACTTGTTCGCATTGGCTTTTGGTGCGACCTTCTTTACTTAGGGAACAGGATTCCTGTTTTAATCCCTCCTTCCCTTGTACAAATGTTTCTTAGTGCCGAACACACGCAGCATAGCTAGTACATGTGCATACAACACGACATTGGGTCACTGTCGATCAGCTTGTGTTCCAGCTGCACTTCCCCGCGCCCCAACGACCGAGCACCGGAATCGCGGACACGGTCACCCTCGCCCAGACACGTCCGGTCCGGTGCTGCAAGCGTTACACGAGTACTTATGCATTTATAACGTATGCTATTTGCGTAGCTCATGTAGGGTCCTTTTGATTTTCGAGGATAAAACATCAATAGACCATCAACAAGTATCGCCTGCACGCACCCTCTCGGCTCCGATCATCCTCATCTGGATTGTGCGGAGAAACTCGAAGACGATAGTCCGTCCAACCAGAAATAGCTCGATATAATGACTACCGAACGCTCCCAGCTGACTTCAAGGGTGATACCCTCGATCGTTCTCGGTGATGGTGCCCCAGGCACGCCGTCAGGGCCGCCGCCACCTCTTTCACAGAAGGATGCCCGTTCCAGGGCTTTGGAGCGATTCTCGGTCGCTGACAATGCCATTGTAACCGGGGGCACAGGCGACCTCGGCTTCACCGCCTGCCGCGCTCTCCTCGAGCACGGAGCCAGCGGGCTGGTGATATTTGACCTCGATGAGGCGCAAGGGGCCGCCAAGGTCAACTTGCTCAGGGAGAGCTTCCCCGACGCCAAAGTCGAGTTCATGAAGGTTAACGTTACAGACGCGGACCGAGTTAACGAGGCCGTGCGGGAGACGGCCAATTTCCTCGGCGGCGTCGATGTACTGGTTTGCTTTGCGGGCGTTGTTTCGACCGTTCATGCAGTTGATATGACTCCCGAGCAATTCCGCCTCATCGTGGACATCAACCTGACGGGATCTTTCCTTTGCGCTCAGGCAGCAGCCCGGGTGATGATCGAGCAGAAGCGACGAGGGAGTATAATAATGACAGCCTCGATCTCGGGCCACAGACCGAACTATCCCCAGCCTCAAGTCAGTTACAACGTCTCCAAGGCAGGAGTGTTGGCTTTGAAGGACTCGTTAGCTGCGGAGTGGTCAGTACCATACTTTCCCTCTTAACAATCTTTGTCTTTCGTATTTATGTTTTTGGAGTATTCCAGATTGCATCGCTCCAGTGTCCGTATCAGGTGATTAACATGCACTAGGGGAGTTTATGGGATTAGGGTTAATACGATCTCGCCGGGATATATGAACACAATCCTTAATGAGGGCTCGATGCTGGACTGGCACAAGACTCAGTGGTTCCACAAGCACCCCATGAAACGCATGGGTGAGCCTGAAGAGCTTATGGGAGCTGTGGTTATGCTAGCCAGCAGGTCTAGCACCTACATCACTGGAGAGGATATCAGGATTGATGGGGGCCACCTTATCATGATGTAGGCTTATTTCGTGTGTGCCATTTGGGGGACTTATTGAAGCATTGATGCGATGCTTCAATATGGGGATTAGAAACGAAACCACTAATGCGATGATCCTGTAATGAAACATGTACATTCCTACGCTACTATTCTAGGGACTCGGATGACACCTCTGCATGGGTCAGCAACCCGAGCGCACTTTACTTCCTGCTTTCAACCTGTCTTCTTTAATAATGTCGGCTGCCCTCTCGGCCACAGCGTAGACGGTTGACTGAATGTTTCCCGCAGGCTCGAGTGGGAAAACACTGGCATCGACAACGCGCAGATTGCCGACACCATAGACCCTGAGTCGTGCGTCAACAACGCCACCAGCATCCTTGGGACGCACTATGACATTCGGAGTCAGCGGTAAAAGAAATCAAGGGGTAGCAATATGCCGATACAGCAGAGTAGACCATAAGGTAGCTATAGCCTGTCTTAAAACCTGTAGCTCCTTAAGTCTTTTCTGTATAGGCTGAGAATAGGGTATGTTTGTTCTTGAAGGGGTGAGGCTTGTATCCAGAATCTGCTTACTAGAGGTACTGCCGCTGAGGTGGAAAACTGAAATTTGACGACTCCTTACGACATCCCTTGCAGACTCCAAATCGCTTCCATTGTTTTGGAGTCGCTTGCCGTTCGGCTTTAGAATATTCGAAAATGGTTTGGTATTGATCAACTTCTCCACAAACTGGACACCCTTTGCGAGAAGTTCCATGTCAATACTCTCGGAGTTATACTGCGGGTCCCATATCGGCTTATCTTCCACGTTTGGGGATACGATATGGCAACTACCACGAGAGAATGGGTGATTGAGAATGGTCATGACGGTAATGTAGTTCTCGGGTTCAGTGGGCGTGATGTAATCCTTCACAGAATGAGGGTGTTCTGGAATGATCAGTTGAGTGGGAAACAACATTAGCTGATAAGCCGGCTCAATTGTCGTCTGTAGGGCATCCCTGATCACCTTCCGGTCTCCTTCAGAGCATTGACTTAAAGTTTCGCTTGTATGGTTTTCGCCGTGCGAATCAAACAACTCCCTGCGAGCCTCCATAGATAGGACACCGGTTGAATCAACCACTTTGCATTACCCAGGTCAGCAAACCTCAACTTTGAGCTTATAGTCAGGATGTGACAACATACTTGGTACGTATGCCGAGGAAATGATACTCTGCCCCAAAGGTCCATCCTGGCTGATTTGGTACTGAGACACGACCGCCTCAAGTAGACCAGGGTCCCGGAGGATGTCCCCAGAAATGATATCATCCGCTACCTCGAAGCTCTCACAGACGATGGGATGATCCTGCAGATTGCAACCGACATTTCGGTTCTCAATGATGACTGGGATGCCGTGCTTTGTCAAGATTTCTCTGTCTCCTATGCCAGAAAGCTCAAGAATTTGCGGGGTCTGGAGAGCGCCAGCGGACAGAATGACCTCGATCCCGACGTGAAGGCAACGCGTAACTCCATTCTTGGAGCGAATTTCCACTCCTTTAGCAATCTTTTGACCGGCCGGATCATCCAATTTCTCCAGAATGATTCGACAGGCTAAAGTATCTGTCAGTATCGAGAGGTTTGGGCGGGCTCTGACCTCTTCCTTGAGGTATGCGGATGCTGCTGAGGCTCTAGTCTTTTTGACCGGGTCGATGGATGCATGTTGCTGAAATGCGCCAACGGCGAGTCCCGTCCTTGGATCAGTAGTCATCTTCAGGCCTAGCTCCTCAAATGCATCCATCCATGCAGTGTTGTTAGGTCCAAATCCGTCCCCGAGGGACACGACTAGTGGACCTGATTCTGTATCCGAGATACTAGGGTCATGGTAAATGTCGGTTCGGCATGCTTCTCTTGCGATATGCGACGGCAGGTGTGTCTTTGCGAACTTGCGGTAATAGGGCCATAGAGTCTCAAAGTTCCAACCATGGTTCCCTATTGTCTCCCATGCATCAATGATGGGTTTTCCAGGATAAACCATCATCAAGAAGTTCAGAGCAGAGGAGCCTCCAAGCATTTTGCCTCTGGCCTGGCTGATGGTGCGATCGTTCAAGCATGGCTTTTTATTTGTTCAAGAGTGTGAGTCCAAGTTTGTGTAATACAGGGACGTTGGTAGTTGACAAACCTGTGGGACTGAGGAGAAATTCCAATCGTATTCATCATTCCCGTATAAGGCTCCCATCATTCCGGGTGTGACAACAGCAGGGTCTTTGCTCTTGTCCCCTCCTGCCTCGACTACAAGCACAGAAACATCAGGGTCTTCGCTCAGACGAGAAGCGACCACGAGGCCAGCAGTACCACCGCCAACAATGATGTAGTCGTACAAGTCACCTTCACCATATCGTAGAGCCATTTTGTTATTCGATGCGTACAACCTTCTTGCTATTTCGCTGTTGGGCTGCTTAAGAGTTGAGAGACATGAGGTACCCCAGGAAAATTTGGACTGGTTAGGATTTATGTGTGCTCTGAACGCACATGATCTGTCCTACGTCCCAGATGCTGACATGCATGCGTGTGGATACAGACATACGGCACTAGGGCCTCAGTCTGGCATAGCAGGTGGAATTCTGCTTACAACCTGCATCACCGCAAGATAAGAAATTCAAAGGGGTGATAGGCAAGCCAGCAGAGAGATCTTTGGCGCCGGACACACTTGTCCGATCACACATTTGGTAGTGTCCCGAAAAATGCTACCAATTCCGACGGGATGTTGGCGACCGGCAAAGCTAGATCTGCACAAGGAAGGATGCCTCTCGAGTGGGGCCCTTAGTACAACTGTAATGATCATGAGAAGGTCCCCAAGTAATCACATCCCTATTCAGACAAGCTCATCACATAGATTTCCTTCGCGTATTTGCCAGATGGCCGCAGCACACATGAAATAGGTCCTCTATAATCTCCTACTCAAAAAAAGTTGTTATAGAATAGTCTTCTAGAGAACAAGGTTGATTCTATAGAATAATATACTACTGAACAACGCCCTGATTAGCATTGTATCTTTTAAACGCTGGGTCGTTAAGCGTTTACCACTGTGTGAATGGACCGTACGCACTCGGCATCTATACGGATTAAGAACGTAACCACATAACAACCTCTTGTGCCCAGGAGGGATGAACACGTCTTATGGCACAACATCCCATGATATGACCTTCTATGACACAAAATCCTCTACGATATGTATAGTTATAGCCCTGTGCGAGTGTTGACGCCAGACCCCTGACCTAAGAGCGGTAGCACCGCAGCCCATTTGGCCCGTGCTTTTTGTGAAAGGGTCGCCGTGGAGAGCGACGGAGCCGGGGGGTCGCACGTCACCCTCCCTAACACATGCCAGCTGCCTCGAGCTTGTGACCACACCTTTGGAATGGGTGGTCGCTTCTCCAGCATCACCCTGCACAGCCAGGACTATTCTTCCATCGTTGCTTCATGCTAACTGTGATTTGCCTTACCCTTGCCGTTGCCGTTTCCGCTCCTCTTTCAGAACAACAAGTGGACCACAATTTCGCCTTAAATGTGTCCGTAGCGTGCCGCCCTCGACAGCTTACAAACAAGCCCATGCGATAAATCGATTCAAGATCAACGCAATCATGGCATCGAAATCTTCCTTCCTCCCACGCCTCTCCCTCTCTCGCCCCGACAGCTCCCTGCCCTTGTTCAACAGTCCGTCGCGCTATCCCGGCCTCCAAAACCAGCACAGCGAATACGACCTAGACGAATTATCACCACAAGCGGAGAGAGATGATCTCCTTCCGCGCGCATTTGACGGGCCTGCCCCGTCTAGTCTGCCCTTGAACCGCCGACCATCCTCCTCCGCCTCCGGCGGCTCTACCGATGCGAAAATTCGAAAGGAGAGAGGCGCCGGCAGAGTGATGTTTGCCGGCCCACCTCCTCCTATCGCCATGTCAAGGCTTATGTACCGTGACACTGAGGACCACTATATCGACGAAGAGGAGGAATCAGGGGCTGGTGCCGCTTCCTGGCTCCCGGGTACCGCACGGAAGGCCATCAGAAGCGTCATATGGGATCGCTCAGCCGTTGACACTTCGCGACGACATGACGAGGCCCCAGTTACCTACGATCGAAATTCGGTGTGGCGTAGCCTGCAGCGGCGTGAGCGTGCTATAGTTCAAGATGTGCAGCAGTTCCTCCAGATTCAGGAAGACATCTTGACACGCGCTCAGCCCGGCGACGATATCCACGAGCACAGCAGCGGTAGCGCCACCCCCACAAGTGCGAGCATTTCTTCGTCGCGGCGGCTACATCGGTCGATAATAGAACCTGTGACGAGGTCAGGGCCGGCCGGAGAAATCATCCCTGTGCGCCAGCCCCGACGAAAGAAGGCCGGGATCAGTGACGCGAGGAAAGGCATTGCAGGAAGCATGGCAGAGCTGGCGAACTTGAAGGTGGAAGAAGACGCGTCACTCCTGAGCGCATTATCCACAAGGAAACAAGCCCTTGCGAAGCTGCGCAAGTTGTCCACAAAACACGACAACGTTGCGGAGGAGCTGGCCGCACTGGAGACAGACGAGGCTGAGCCGCTTGCTAAAGAGCTTGAGGAGCTTGGGAGTGAGCACCGTGGGGTGTGTTCTGAAATCGAGCAGCTACAGAAGAGACTCACTGAGCTGAGGACAAGACGGCGTCACTTGGAAAGCAGGATGGATGGTGTCAGGAACCGCCGAGAGGCAGGGCTGAGCGGGTACAAGAACGCGCTCAGGGAGATCGAAGATACGACAAATACGTTCCTCGCACGACCGCCAGTGAAGCCCTTGGATGTGGAGGCACTCGCCGACAGCACTAGGTCAAAAGAGGTGTCGCCGGCCGGAGGTGCCGAGTTTTTGCGTTTCCGCCCTGAGCGGCGGACAATTGACATGGCCCGTGAATGGTGGGAAAATGAGATCAGTATTCTGGAGAAGCGTAAGGTACAGGTAGATATAGAAAGAGCCGCCCTTGAGGAAGGCGGTCGGATCTGGGAGGAAGTCGTCGAACTCGTCCTGGACTTTGAGAACGAGCTCCGGAAGTTGATGTCTGGAATGATGGCGTCGTCGATCCACGGCGGAAAGGGCGAAGACCACGGAATCCCACCAAAGGAGACGATCTTGAAACTACAGTACGAAAAGATCAATACTGTAATAATGGGTCTGGAACAGCGGCTGCACATTGCGGAGGACAACGGCTGGAACCTACTCATCGCTGCCATTGGCGCGGAGCTCGAAGCCTTTAAACAGGCGCAGAAGATCAACAGGGATATGCTCAAGGGATCCGGCATCGTAATGGACGATCTGGTCCCGAGCGACATACCGAGAGAGAACTCCGGTATATCGGCAAGCACCAATAATTCTTTTCATACTGTCAATGGCGGCAGCGCGAACCTGAATGAACTCCAGCAGCAGCTCCTCGACCTCCCAAATAATCGGGAGGATGACTCGGCCGAAAGCGATAACGAGGTCCCTGCGGACTTGTTAGTCACACAAGCAGAGAGTCAGGGGGAACACCACAGGGGCGAGAAGACCGACGAAAGCGACAACGAGGTCCCTGCGGACCTGTTGGTCACACAAGCCGCTAGTGACAGCGTTCCGTGATAGTAATGAGGCCACAATTGACCATGATTAAGAATTGGAGCAATGATAGCAGGAAGTAATGATAATGAGTATGATGCACTCGCCTCGAGTCTACCTAGATACCTAGGTAATTAGTTGTAACATGTTTTGCAGGATTCTTTCCACCCGTAGGTCTTCCCAAAGCAGGCCATTCATACTTGAGTAGGAGGATTCCCTCTTGAAGGTTGTCTCCTAAGACGGTGTCCTATGGCAGACTGTTGTGTCTCAAACGAGATGTGCCCTACAAGGTATACTAATACTATAGGCTAGTTGGGTAGCAGTGAGTGCGACGGATGTTGTGGCCGCGTTGCGGATACACGAGCAGAGCTATTGTATGATATTGCACAGCAGTTGATCTGTCGTGAATAGCACGTGGATCTTAAACGTGGAGTACTTGGATGATTTCCAGCAAGGCCAGGAAAGCGGAGATGGTCTCGCGCCATGGTATTTCAAAGCTGACTTGTGAAAGCAGATAAACAATTCCTAGACGCCAGCCCTCATAAACATATGTAGCATCCAAGACCAGTTATGGTCGTTGCCCCGGCTCGATGGTCTTGTGGAGGCAGTGGTCATTATCCCATACCATTATATTGCCTCCCTATGTCTACCTGTTCCGCTCGAACCAGCCGCTTTGGCCGGCGGTTACAACAGCCCAGTCCATCGCCGTCTCTCCTACAGCCAGGTATCGGCTAACCCATTTCTGTGTCTCGTTGCTGTCCCCTGCTATCTTCTCCGACTTGAAACTAGGCCTAGGAATCCCCAGCACGGGGCCAGAGTTAGTCTTGCTGTCTATCACTTTGGATTGTATTTCCCCATCCGGCTCGAGTTCTGCGTATAGATGGCGGCGTCTGGTTCGAGGCGTTGGTGTTGGAAAGGGGCCAGGCTTCACTCACGTCAAGCCGGTCGAGCGTCGGATTCCGGCGAGGATGGTTGAGACTGCGGAGAGGGCAGAGAGGTCAGCTGCTGCTTTCACGACGACGCGCGAGGGGCTTTGTATGCGAAGGGGACCTACTAAGGATGGCATCGACGCCATAGTGGACAAGTCTTCCCAGCTTCGACCACAGCCCCAAAGTCAGCAAATCGAGGAGCTGGAGAGATGTTGTTGTTTAGCAGCCATGGCGCATGTGACGATGCATGGATGGCCGGCCATTGGGCAGAGGAGGGGCTGGCAAGATCCATCGATTGAGGGTCCTGGGGCGGCACAAGGGGGGGGAGGGGGGAGTTGACCCACAACCATCTTGACGTGGCTTTGTCTTGACTCTTGTTTGTGAGGCAGACAGGCGAGAGGAGGCTTTGGGATGATACGCCGGAGGAGTTTGGGACGTCGAGGCAGGATTAGGAGGGTGGGCTGTTTGGCTCAGGTCTCGGCGTTTCTGCCGGAGTTATCGTTACTCAGGTTGAGAGGTCTGGATGGATGCTCGTGTCAGTGTCAGGTCCGGATGGCTCTGTCCATATGCCGCCGTGTCGAGTCGTTGATGCCAAGGGCAGGAGGCAGGAGGCACGAGACCCTTGCAGAGACTCCAGAGTGCAGGTCCCGCGAGCTGGAACCCCCGGTAGCTTCCGAAACCGCGGCAAAGCATCCGCGAGTACAGCTGGGCGGCCCTGGCGGCCAGACTGGCAGATCTGCGCAGGTACCGCAGTACACACTACTGCGGCCACATCCCACGGACGGGGATTACATAATGACAGGCCGCGCTGGTGCAGCTTATCACCGGCAGGCGTGGGTTATCGAGGCCTGGTGATTGGCGGCGTGGAGCTCCGTCCCCTTGGCCCCGATTATATTGGGGAGGAGGGGTCGCGAACCACAGCAGCTTCGGTGCCGGGAAGCAGTGGGTGGGATGTGGCTTTTTTGGGGGGGCGGGATTTTGGGGGTACATGAGTCTGACACCTGCTGGCATGGGCTGCATGGCATGTTGAGATGGAAGCCCGCTTCCAGGCCCGTAATGGAAGCAACGTTGAGGGACTTTTTTTTTTCTCTCTCTCTCTGTGCATTTTTTCCAACAGCTCCCAGCTGCAGCCGAGACAAGCCAAGCAATCGCAGGATTTCTAAACTCGGTCGCCCATCAGGTAATAATAACTCTCCTCGCGTCTTCCTCCTGGAGCTCAGGGACCAAGCATCTCGACACTCCCAAACTTTACCACAGCACAGCACAAACAAATTTTAGACTCGACAACCGCGTGTCGTAGCTGTTCAAGACAGGAAAAGGTGAGCTGATTCTCCAGTTAATTGCACCTGCCCCTTGGACCTGGCAGTGCCGGATCAGTCGTGGATGACGTTGGCCTGCGACTGTTGAGGCTCGCGGGCTGTGGGCTCTGCGGCAGGCCTGGACCCCGCCAAACGCCCCGGCAGCCTGTGCTGCGTGGTGTGACGGTGGCAGCATTCCCGAGACAGCTTTTTTCCTCGCCGATATAGAGGCTGCCCATAACCCACCCCGTCCTCCCTGCCTTCTTTCCTTCTGGGTCGCCATCTCCTTTTCTACCACTCGGACCCTCACCGAGCACAATAAATAAGTTACGGCACAAGGCTGACATTTAAGAGCCTCGCTGCACCAGACCAAACAACAATATCGGACCTCCGTTTGCCCTTCTCGACTCAGCTCTCGACCTAAGATACCAACCAATATCCCGCATCCCCGAGAGAAGAAAAAAAAAAGTCAGCTTCAGCTCTCTCACCTACAAACCTACTTCTACCCCTACCACGCCGCCTCTCTTTTACGCTTCCACCTTGAAGACTTTCGATTCTAACTCAGCGAATCTCTCAGCCCAACTGACAAGATGGCCACTGCTCTTGACCACCTCGCCCTTGGCGGCAGAATCGACTGGCTCGCCTCGCTCGACACTGCCTTCCAGCCCGCCCAGAACTACCGCCGAACCTCCATTGTAAGACTCCCGCAATGCAGAGAAGACTGCAGTCTGTAGTGGTCATCCAAGCTAATCGTCAATTCCCGCCACCAGATCTGCACGATTGGTCCCAAGAGCAACTCCGTTGAGGTCCTGAACAAGCTCCGAACTGCGGGACTTAACGTGGTCCGAATGTAAGATTACTCCAGCCCCAGCTCTAGCTCCTAAGCCAGCTACCACCGTGCTTCCGCAAGGCTAACGCGAAACCTCTAGGAACTTCTCCCACGTATGTGTTCATGACACTTGCCCGTGAACGAAAGTCAGGATAAGCTGACGACCTTTAGGGCGAATACGAGTACCACCAGTCTGTCATCGACAATGCTCGCGCCGCCGAGAAGTCCCAGCCTGGCCGTCAGGTCGCTATTGCCCTTGACACCAAGGGACCTGTACGTGAAAATAACCACACAATGATCGGAATCTAGAAGACTTACCTTTTCGTGAATAGGAGATCCGAACTGGAAACACAACGGGGGATGCCGACCTTCCCATCTCCGCTGGCACAGAGATGAACATTACAACGGACGAGAAGTACAAGACGGCATGTGACACCGAGAACATGTACGTTGACTACAAGAACATCACCAAGGTCATCCAGAAGGGCCGAACCATCTACGTTGATGACGGTATCCTGGCATTTGAGGTGCTGGACATTGTCGATGACAAGACTCTCCGCGTCCGATGCAAGAACAACGGCTTCATCTCCTCAAGAAAGGGTGTCAACCTGCCCAACACTGACGTCGATCTTCCTGCCCTCTCCGAGAAGGACAAGAACGACCTGCGCTTTGGTGTCAAGAACAACGTCGACATGGTCTTCGCCTCGTTTATTCGTCGTGGTGAGGACATCAAGTCCATCCGGGAGGTCCTCGGCGAGCAGGGCAAGCACATCCAGATCATTGCCAAGATCGAGAACCGACAAGGTCTGAACAACTTTGCCGAGATTCTCAAGGAGACCGACGGTGTCATGGTTGCCCGTGGTGACCTTGGAATTGAGATCCCCGCCGCTGAGGTGTTCGCCGCCCAGAAGAAGATGATTGCCATGTGCAACCTTGCTGGCAAGCCCGTCATCTGCGCCACCCAGATGCTCGAGAGCATGATCAAGAACCCCCGGCCAACTCGTGCTGAGATTAGCGACGTCGGCAACGCCGTCACTGACGGCGCAGACTGTGTCATGCTGTCTGGCGAGACCGCCAAGGGCTCCTACCCATGCGAGGCCGTGTATGAGATGAGCGAAGGTACGTTGCTTCTCACGCTGCACCCTGTTTGAAGGATCTGGTGCTAACACACTGCCGCAGCCTGCCTCAAGGCCGAGAACACCATCCCATACGTCTCCCACTTCGAGGAGCTGTGCTCACAGATCAAGCGCCCCATCAGCGTCGTCGAGTCTTGCGCCATGTCTGCCGTGCGTGCGTCGCTCGACCTCAACGCCGGTGGTATCATCGTCCTCTCCACATCTGGCGAGTCCGCTCGTCTGCTCTCCAAGTACCGCCCCGTGTGCCCCATCTTCATGGTTACCCGTAACGCCAGCGCCTCCCGGTATGCTCACCTGTACCGTGGCGTGTACCCCTTCCACTTCCCTGAAGAAAAGCCCGACTTCTCCAAGGTTAACTGGCAGGAGGATGTCGACCGCCGTATCAAGTGGGCTGTGGCGAGGGCTAAGGAACTCAACGTCCTGTCCAAGAACGACACCGTCGTCGTTGTTCAGGGCTGGAAGGGCGGCATGGGTAACACCAACACCCTGCGCATCGTCAAGGCCGACACCGAGGACCTTGGTATCGGCAAGCTCGAGGGCTAAATCGTCGACGTTTGTCCGGAATGCATCTCCTACTGTAATGGATGGTCTTGGGTGAGGGAAGTAAGAAAATGAGCCGCCTGTGCTAACAAGGCGCCGCGCCGCACATGGTATGAGGCTGTATGCTTTCATGAGGGATACATCGGATAGACTTTGGCAGGATGAAATTGAATGTGAAAAAAAAAATTAGAATTCATGACCAGCTTTTGTTTCCCGTCGCAGCCTCCCGAGCTGGTCGGCCCACGAGGATCTTCAGTCGCACATCATGTGAGGAGTGTCATTGAAGCCAAGTCGCACTGGAGAGCAGGTAGAGACTGTCGCCCCTGATTGACCCAGTGTTCAAAAGAGAGGTTCAAAGACTGCAGCTAAGAATTGCAAGGCACGATGGGGGGGCCTGTCTCATATATTCCCTCCCGGACCGGGTGAGTGGGAGCGAGCTTTGACCTCGGCACTTCCCTCCGTTCCTGCCCGAATGGTCTCCATATTAGCTTTTGCGTGACTCCTGCCCTGCCTATCACTGCACTCTTTTGGATTAACGCATCGAGTTAT
Organism: Diaporthe longicolla; assembly: GCA_000800745.1. Classification (NCBI taxonomy): domain Eukaryota; kingdom Fungi; phylum Ascomycota; class Sordariomycetes; order Diaporthales; family Diaporthaceae; genus Diaporthe; species Diaporthe longicolla. Next base: position 232,763 of record JUJX01000073.1, read on the forward strand.
TTTCCCCATTTCTGTAATGGTATTTCCCGTCGAATGAAATGGGGGTTTTTGAAATTTCCCATGGCTGCTTCGCACCGCGTTTTCGGGTCCCTTGTAGGTTGCTGGGCGCGTGTTCGTGGAGCACCACCTGGTTGATAACCCTTCACCCCCACCAGCAAGCACCTCTCCCTGAGGGGAAAACCACACATCTGTTCCGAGTTTAGGTTAAGTCTGTCCATCGGGGTCAAGCAGCGGAATTTGTGCCGTAGGGTCTAACCCGCAGCCCGCAGCCTCTGACTTGTTAGGTTTGGAAACTTTGTGTTACAAACTGTGTCTGAGTTCGTCCTGACTCTGCGTCGTGCATTAGACGAATTGCAGACTGAGTCTAATTTTTTGGTTTTTCGACATTCGCGTCCTCGTGGGCACTGGGCCGATGGTGGCCGTATCGGAACGCTCGATAGGTCTTGTCCTTGGGTATCTTGGCCAATTTGGCTGTCTCCGCGGCCTACCGAGGTTCTTGTTCCACTAAGTATTCTTGTGCAGAACAGGACTTAGAAAGTCACTGTGAGGAATGCCCAGATGCTCAACCAGTGTCTATTTACACAAAACACAGAAGCACTCGCCAGTATCAGAGCGAAGCAGGCTGGGTTATCAGATAGTGCTAGATTCAAAGCCGTGCACACGCCTAAGCCTGTTCTACCTAAGTAGCCAGGTGGTGTGTCGTCTCATATGTCACAGTTGTGCTGACTACGCCGCTTCTAAGAGAATTCTACCAGCAGTGTATACCAATAGTGTATTGCTGCCTATATATCACTTTGCATGCCCTAGGGTAGGCCCAGAATACTCATAAGAATTCAAATATTCGAAGGATTTAATAGCGCCTTAGTTACTGGGCAGGAACGATGTTATATTTTGGATCATGATTGCCAGTGAATGAGGACGTATGCAGGTGAGATGATGAACTTGATCACAACTCCCCGGTCATGTACATGTGCAGTAGCATTTTCAAGTCTGCTCCTCTTTCTGCTGCTGCTGTGCGCTGGCATCAGTCCACTTGCCTACCATCAGTCATCAATCGTCTCGGGAAGTGGGCAGTCCTTGCATGCCACACAATTCCACATTGCCTGGCTTCCCTCCTTCAACCCACAACAACCACCGCCTGATGACCGTTTGGGCTATTGGGTCAACACGAATTCGCAAGTGGCCAGGATGTGGTAGCATTAGTTCTGAGTACCAGCAAAGCCACGTACGGGCCCTTCCGTTTGGCATCTAAATGACAACACTCACAACCACATCACTTCTAACTGCCGCGTCACCTGAGAGGTGACTTCAAGCCATCTGGAAACCCATCAGAGGACGACAGCCCGGCAATGGCGATGTGACAATGTAGATCAAGCCTCTAAGAATGTCGTGGCACGTCGGCCAGGAGCGACTGTGCAATAATTGACGGCAATCTTGAGAGCAGCTTCTTCTTCCCACTTTCTCAGAGCCGTCTTTGTCGTATCGGCGTTAGTACACCCCAGGTGCCCAGACGCAGGACCGACCTGAGTGGCCTGATGCCTGGTAAATCTAATGGTCTTTTCCGGAAAGGTGGCGTATGAGATCGGCCGCGGTATTGGTTGTCATGAGCAACAAACCCGGGTGCGTTGTGGGCCAGTCATCAGCCATAGATCAGGTCAGCTGGCCAAGAAATGCTCCCCCAGAAACACACCCCAATTTGGGCCTACGCCCGCACAACGGCCCAGGACTCCAATAGTGAGACAGCCTACCGGAGCGGAGATGACTGACGCCCCGACAACTTCAATACCAAATGCCGGACCGGAGCTCACAATTATGCAGCGAATTATGCAGTGGCTTGGACGGAATTCGGCAGCGATGCAGACCGCGACTAGTCTTGTGCAAGAAGTCGTTAAAGTGCGAAGAAGGGTGGCAGAGCCGGGGTTCATTGCTGATGTGGTGTGAGGAGCGAACGGGGTTCCGTATTCGCATTCCTTACTCGGTCTCGGTCGCACCAAGCATTTTCGGTTGCATTTCCATTTAGTTGATGCATTATTCCTGCCGAAGTCGTCGATGAATTCCGTCCTGTTGTTGAAATCTGACGGACAAATTTGTTTCTCGTCAAATTTGACGTGACATTTGTTCGATCGAGGTTGTAACTCACGTGCCTATAAGCTTTGTTAAGTGAGATTGTATTCGTCGTACAAACCTTGGGCCCCTGTCACAAACACACAATCGGACGCACAGTGCCACTCGGCTGCAATTAAGGTCTCGGAAGTGCCCACCGAGCCGGGATAGCAGCTTCTCAGCCTGAACCACTCATTAATTTGTGAGCCTTCAAAACTTCGTACTGTTGGACCACCCAAATCGCTTCATTTTTGAATGCCATCGAAAACCTACCTTCAATATGACTGACAGGACCAAACATAATAGCAAGGATTGCTGCACCCAATGGCCGGGACAGATCACGGCAGCGATTCAGGCTCACACGATGGTACAATGGCAGACCATCACACCACATCGAGCACAACGGAAACCGACTACGAGAAGCACCATGAGATAGTGCACGATGACACGGATCGAGAAAAGAAGATCGAGGCCGCAGCAGCAGAGGGACACGACGCAGACACCCCGTCCAACATCGGTTACCTCCTCGACGAGCGAGGCGAGCTGAAGAGACAGCGCTCTATCGCCGAGCAGGCGAGCCTCGCGCTGGCCAAGACCAGGAGTAACGCGTCCCACAACCAGAACGGCGCTAGCGATCTCGAGAAGGGCGTCACGATGGAGGGCGACGGCGACAAGGACGCGCACCCGGTCGAGAGCGATCCGAACATCGTCTGGTGGGATGGGCCCGACGACCCCGAGAATCCGATGAACTGGCCTAGCTGGCGAAAGGTCCTGACTTGCACCATCATCTCCTTCCTGACCTTTGTCACGCCGCTCGCGTCCTCCATATTCGCCCCTGGCGTGCCGGACCTGATGAGGGACTTCCGTTCCGACAGCAACCTGCTGGCCTCTTTCGTTGTGTCCGTCTATGTACTGGGCTTTGCTTTTGGTCCACTAATCATGGGTTAGCTTCCGCTGTGTATTTCTTTACCAATCTGGCTCTCTGGAGAATTGACTGACATATCTCTCAGCCCCTATGAGTGAGCTTTACGGGAGGTCAATTGTCTATCACGTCAGCAACGTGGGTTTCGTGGCCTTTCTTGTTGGCTGCGCGCTCGCCCCGAACCTGAACAGCCTGGTCGTCTTCCGATTCTTCTGCGGCTGCTTCGGCGCCAGTCCGCTCACCAACGGCGGTGGCTCCATCGCCGATATTATCCGGCAGGAGAAACGAGGAAGTGCGATGGCTGCATTCAGCGTCGGCCCACTGCTCGGCCCCATCATCGGTCCTGTCGCCGGTGGATTCCTCACCGAAAGTCAGGGCTGGAGATGGGTTTTCTGGGTGCTGGCGATTGTAGCCGGTGTTGTGACAATTATCATGTTGCTCTTTATGCGCGAGACGTACGCCCCTGTGATCCTGCAGCGGAAGACCGTCAGGCTGCGAAAGGAGACGGGCAACGAGCTGCTGCGGTCGAAGCTCGACATCGGATTATCTCCGCGCGACCATTTCTATCGCAGCATTATTCGGCCTTCGAAAATGCTTATCAGATCGCCTATTGTTGCGCTCTTTGCGGTATACATCGCAGTGGTCTACGGATACCTTTACCTCATGTTCACCTCCATGACAGAAGTCTTCCAGCAGACATACCATTTCAGCACCAGCATCACCGGTCTTGTTTTCCTCGGAATGGGCGTTGGCTCTATGGCCGGACTGGCCTACTTCTCGGCTACATCGGATCGCCACATCCAGAAGATGTCGAAGCTGGAGGGCAAGGGGATGAAGCCAGAATACCGCCTGAAGCAACTACCAGTTGGTGCATTTTTGCTCCCAGGTGGCTTCTTCCTCTACGGATGGACCGCCCAATACCACGTCCACTGGATTGTGCCTATTATCGGAACAGGCATAATTGGAATGGGAAACATCATTATTTTTATGAGCCTTCAGCTGTGAGTGAGCCCTTGCAGAAAACCACCTACACGTTTACAACTGCAGTATGAGAATGAGACTAACATAGCAACCTCATTTAACAGGTACCTCGTTGATGCGTTCGCTATATTCGCCGCCAGCTCACTCGCCGCCAACACCGTCGTCCGATCCGTAGCAGGTGCGGTATTGCCGCTGGCAGGATTGTCGATGTATGATGCTTTAGGTTTAGGATGGGGCAACAGTTTGTTGGGTTTCATTGCACTGGCTCTGGCTCCATTGCCATTTTGGATCAGTGAGCAACTCCCGATTACCATTTTCACCCTCACTCGAGGGGACAAACCCGTGCTTTGGAGCTAACTCTGAAAATTACAGTGGCCAAAGGAGAGTGGATGAGGACAAAGTGGGAGCTAAAGGACCTTTAGACGGAATTGCATTTCCTGGTAGTTTGATTGTCGCATATCGAGACTAATCTAGTCTCTGGCATGAAGGCGCTTGCGGGACCATGGCTTTTGGCATTTTTACTTAGATACGTCGCTCTCTGTCTGCTGATAGGTATTGGTATTCTCGATTTTGCTTCGTTGTGAGCCTCGCTCAGGATAGTTGTGGAACTGGAACGTAGAAAATTTACACCCGGTCAGAGATCACCGGGAAGATTGCCAATCATTGGAGCTTGTCCTTTCCTCACTGTCACTGTCAGAGGTTTCAGGAACCGCCGTGGCATTGCTCAACCGCGTTTGCATCCGAGTGATGGACGTGTGTGATTCCGCCGGCACAGAATAATTCGGTATTGCCACAGACTCGGCAGAGAGACCGTTGTCTCGTCTCGACCATTAGCCGGCCAATCTGCCTTGATAGATAGCATACCCATTATCGGAGTCGAGACTCAGCACCCCTGCATCGTGAACCCCCGATTGTTTCTGGAGTGTTTCTCTCATCTGCACAATGTTTCCAGCCAATTGGAACAAAACCCCGCAGGGCGCTTATTGTCAGATCTGTTGGAACGGCCTTGGAGCCCGCCTGCGCGGGGTGGGGGAACAGGTTTCACAGGTACTTGTGTTCTGTTTCAAGATCGCCCCTCGGCAACCAGATTCCCCACGAGAGTGACAAGGGCTGCCGGGGTAGCCCCGGCGCTCGGCGAGCCGCAATGCTCGGACGGCCCCATACAAAAGCGAGAGCGTTGTGGTTGCCACTCGGCGAAACCAAACATTGCTGCAAGGTATCCCTCTTGCGCGCCCTTGCGAGCTCCCGGTTGCCAGAGGCAAAAGCATCCAGAATCATGTAGGCGCCGTGCCAAGTTGCAGACGCCGTCTCAGGGTCCTATTGTGTCTGACCTGTGTGACCGTCCGATACTAGTTCTGTCTGATGTAGAAATTTTGACCGGTGGATTTGGAGCTGGTCTGATATGCGTGATTTAGGTTGAGGGCTTCATAAGATGGCAGCAGAGCCTCCGCATCTGCCCATAGTTGAGCGGTGTTCATCCAACCCACAGTTGAACTTTCACTCTCAGGCCAGGAGCCATACTTTCTCTTCTCTGTCGGTCTTGACGGCCCTTTTTTTTCGGTCACAACTTATAATACACTGCAGCAGGACTGTATTACTATTCTCTCTCGGCTTTCTCCGCCACATTATTGACAAGTCTCGACTCTATCAAAATGAAGTTTCTCACCTCTATCCTGCTTCTCATCTCATCCTCCTCAGTCCTGGCAATGCCCACGGGGATGCCACTGATTAGGACCAACGGGAACACATCACCATCCACCTGCACAGGGGGCGGCGGCGGTACAACAAACAATGCCGGCCAAAGCTCGTCAAATTCCACGACAGGAGGTGGCAATGGCGGCGGCGCCTCGGGGAACATCAACCCAAGCCTGGTCCCAGACTTCGGCGTGGCTCAGAATGCCAATGCCAACGCGAGGCAGCAAGGCTCATGTGACGGTTTCAACGCGGCCAGCGAGTCGGTCGTTAACATTCCGTGCTCGTGCCCGCCGTCCCGGGCGTCGTTCCTCGCCGCGCTGGACAAGAACGTTGCTGCAGGCAGCGTGCAGGGCGAGAAGGTCGATTTTAACAACGACGCCAGCGACCAGAGCGCCGCGACCAACAAACAGCGGGCGACGGCCATGCTTGTCACCTTGCAAAACCTGAATGGGGCTGGTGTCGGCTGCCCTGCCGCGAGTGCGCCTAACTTTGCGGTAATGCAGAAGACTGGGGTGCTTGCATCGAAGGCATTTGTGCAATAGCCTTTATTACTGAGGAGTTCATATTTCACTAAATTGGAAACGATTTTATGATGAGTCTTTGGAGTTGGGGCTGTGGATCAGCAAATCTGACAATTCAGATGTCGGGCGTCTGGGTATGGGTCGGGCACCGAGATCTTTCTCCAATTGTTTATATATCAAGGTTACTTAAATAAGACTGTCTATGAGAACAAAGTTTTTATCCTGTTGTATCTGTCTGTCCAGAGGGTCATGGAGCTTCTCATCGTCAGTGTCTTTCCCGTTGGATGTGGGCCGCGCCACTCTAAGGCCTCATTTGCGTCCCCCAACTCTGTCGGGCAAATCAGGTTGTAAAGAATTTGAAATGGGCTAGGCACTTGACCTTCGATCTGCTCCTCAAATGCTCTTGCCTCAAGAGTCAAGGTTGATCCGGTGTTGGCATGACCCTCGAAACCGGCGAGCCTCGCTCCTCCCCGGAGTTATGCAGTGTCCCGCTATCTTGTGTTTACATGTATGCCCCATTCCAACTTTTCAGAAGTCCCTTCACCTTTCTCTCCACAACAAGGACTTTCATCATTTTCCTCCACATCATCTGGTACTGAAGATATCTCCCACAGACCACATCATAAAATTCTCTAACGCTCATTCTTTCCGGCACTTCGAAGCAACCAACACTACTGATATCATGATTCAAGTGCTGGGGCTTTCAGATGCATTTGTGGACGGTCCTTCGCGGCTCGCGGAGCACTCAATCAACATTGTTGGGATAAAGAAGCCTCATCGGACCACAAGCCGCTCCTTAATATCCAGCGGGTCCCATATAATGTGTCCAATGTCAGACCCCCCGCCCTGAGTTCCAATTCTTTCTCCCTTGGCTCCTAGATCGTGAACTGACTGCTTTCTTTTCACCTTATGGCATTGACCGGCATCAAACAGGACCTTCTAGAAGTACTCCACCCCAAAGACGCATGGATGGCCGGTGGGACTGGAAACTTTATTAATACCATCGATACCAGGAGCGCATCGCTCAAGGGATTAGGCTCAAAGCATTTCACCTCGTTCTAAAATGGATGTGACCTGATATGCAGCTACAACTAGGTGACTGAGTGGTCAAGAATCCTGGCTCCAGCTATACCGTGCTCTGGTGGGTACTAGAGAGGGTTACTATAGCTATTATTTACCTATTTAAATATCCTTACTATAAGACTAACTTCTAATAGCTTAAACTAAATAATAGCCTTATTATATAAGCTATTATTTAGCTATTTAATTACTTTATATTACTAGATATACTTATAAAAAAGGGGGTTATAGAAGGAAGAAGGGGTTATAGAGGGAAGAAGGGGTTATAAAGGGAAGAAGAGGTTATAGAGAGAAGAAGGGGTTATAGAGAAGCTAGATATACCTTCCCTTATATAAGGGGAGGAGGAGTACTTCTTTACCCTCCTTCCTTCCTTCTTTCCTTTAACTTTAATAATACTAAATCCTCTACCTTCCTCTTTTAAGTTAACTAAAATTTAAAGGTTAAAGGTTAAAGGTTAAAGATTAAAGGTTAAAGGTTAGAGATTAGAAATTAAAAGTTAAAATTAGCTAATAATACTTAAAACTTAAAACTAAACCTAATAAAAAAAGAAAGAAAGTAATTCTCTCTTAGTATAATAATTAAAGCTTCCTAAGTCCTATAAACTAAGAGATTAAAAGGTTTATATCTAAGATATATAATAAGGTAGTATTTAAGTAATATTCTAAATAGTATAATAATTACTAGCTAGTAAGAGCTATTTAAGAAGAATACTTAAATTAACTACTAAAGAGCTATCCTATCCTAATACTATCTACTAGTAATAAGTATATCTATATAGTCTAGTTCTTTAGCCTAGCTTACTAC
>JUJX01000074.1:0-53518 GCA_000800745.1 Diaporthe longicolla
TTTTTAAATAAACTTTTAATCTTTTATTAGTATTATTTTAACTTATAAAAATCTTATAAATATAAAAAGAAATACTATATTAATCTTCGTTTTTAACTAAATTTAACTAAGATTTTTAATTACGTAATAGTTCTTTATAACTATATATATATATATAATTTTTTTATATATATATACGTATATAAATTTTATATATATATTTATATATATTATAACTCTAGGTACTTTATTTAAATAGGTAAGGTATAGTAGATAGCTTTAAGTTATAGTATAAGTTTTTCTTCTATTTTATATTTAAAATAGTATAAGTAACTTTTAAAATACTAGAATAATTTATTATAAAAGGTAAATATATACTTATAGATATAGTATTAAGTATTAGGCTTATTAAAGATAATATAAATATAGCTATTATTAGAATTAAAGTATAGTAACTAAGAGGATTTAGAATAATTAGTAAGAGAGTTAATCTAGTATATTTACTTAGGAGATTTAGGTAGTAAAGAAGTATAGTACTTATTAATATTAGATACTTTAGTATTAGAAGTTATATAATAAGTATACTTTTTATTATTAAAGTTTAGTAAGTAATTCTACTTATACTTAAGGTCCTTATATTCCTCCTTCTTATTATTTTAATATAGCTTATAGGGATAATAGTCCTAGTTATTATAATTATAGTTATTAAAATAATAATTATAGTTATCTTATAATCTACTATAATTATTAAAGTAAAAGGTAGGTTAAGAAGAGTTATAGTATAAAGAGTAAAAGGAGTTATAATAAGATAAGTAGTAGTTTTAATTATAGTAGTTATTATAATAACTTTAATCCTTTTAATTATTATAGTAGTAATAGAATTACTTATTATAAGTAGATTCTTATAAATTATACTTATATATTAGTAAATAATTAGTTTATTAGTTATTATTTTAATAAAAGTAAGAGAGATAATATTTATTAGCTATATTAACTAAGATACTTTTAGCTACTTCTATATCTTCTATATATTTATTAAGTAATTTATATTTATAAAGTAGTTTAAGATAAGTTTAAATTTACTTATCTATCTTATTTTAAATCTTATTAATTACTCTTTTCTAGTTAATATTCTTATAGTTAATAGTATTTATTACTTAAGTATATTAAAGGTTCTTTTAAATAAACTTATAAAGAATATATTTATTTTTAGTAATATTATATAAAGTAAAGTAAGACTTATTAAACTTATAAGTTATATAACTTAGTTTTATTATAAAGTACTTAGTTAAAGTACTAGTAACCTTAGTATAACCCTTACTTTAAAGCTCTTAGTAAGCTTAGCTAGTAGGCTTACTATTCTACTAATATACTACTATTCCCTATAGTAGGGTTAGGAATAATCTTATAATTTAAACTTTAATATTACTAGTATTATCTCTATTTTAGAAAGAATCTAGTTAATTAAAGAAGTTTTAAATATCTATAAAGATAAAGTCTTTACTAATAATAACTATACTAATATTATTTAAATCCTTATACTTAGGATTAAAAATATCTACCTTCTTTTTTTAAAGTTTACTTTAAAAAAAGGAAGTTATACTAATATAGGTTAAGAAAGGAGTAGTATAGTATCTAGTTAATAGGTCTCTAAAAGGCCTATAATTAGTAGAATTAATATTATTCTTAAGGTTATAAGAAGGTAGATAAGAACTTCTACTACTACTAAAAAACTTAAATCTATTTCTATCTAAACTACCTTAGCTAGTAGTAAATAGGTCTATTAGGGGTAGTCTTAAAGGGTACTTTAAAAGCTTATTATAAAACCTTTTCTTATTAAACTAAAAATATAAATTAATAGGGTTCTTAATAGTAGTATTATCTATATTTAAATTATTAATTAGTATTTTTATTATACTAATTATATTATCTACCTTTAAGTTAATATTTTATATAATATATAAAACTTTAATACTATTAGTTTATAATTAATTAGCTATAGTTTTAATATAATAAATATAATCTTTAAAGACATTATTATTAGAAAAGTAGGCTAGCTTTAATAGGCTACTAGGTAGCTTAGGTTTAATAATTATATTAATATATAGGTTTTCTAGGTTTACTTTTAATATACTATTAATAGGTAAATATATAGACTAAAAGGTATTTCTATTACTAAAGGTAGGTAATTAAAGGTTATTATTACTAAAGCTATTAGGAATATTCTTAGAGTTTTAACTAATTAGATTACTTATTAGTTAGTTAAAACTCTCTACTAAAGATTTAATAAAAGTATTAATATTATCCTTTAATTAATAGGTTAATCTTATTAATAAGCTAGATCTAGGCTAGGATATTCCTAATCTCTATATATAGTAATATAAGGAAATTAAATAAATAAACTATAAATTATAACTAGTAAGTATAGAATATAGTAAAATAAGGGAAGGAAATAGTTTTAACTTTCTAGGTAGGTATAAAGTAGCTAGGGAAACTTATAGTATCTATAGTAATAAATTATTTAAAATTAAAGTAGTAGTATAGAAAGTAACTACTAAGGTTATTTATTTATAGAGAAAAATTTATACTTAGCTTAGCTTAAAGTTATTTAACTTAAAGTTATTTATCTATAAAGCTATTTATCTAATAAGTTAAAAGTATAAGGTAGTAATAGTTAGTTATACTTTATACTTTCCTAGCTAAGTATAATAGTTAGTAGTATTATAATATTATACTTTTCTAAATAGGTATAGTAGTTAGTTAAACTATTATTAAAGAAGTCCTAGGTAGATATATCTCCTTTATAATATAGAGGTTAGGTTATTAATAGTAATTATAGATAGTTAGTATAGTAGTTATAAAGTAATAGAGGTATTATAATAAAGCTTCTTCTAATAAAGTATATTCCTAGGGTTTTAGAGATATTAGCTAAGTTAAAATTATCCTTATAAAGTAATTATATATTAATTATAATACTCTCTCTATAGTATAGTATTATAGCTACTACTTATAGAGGTTACTCTAGGGTATAGTTAAGTAGTAGTATAGTTATGTGGTTTATTAAGCTATAGAGGTCTGTAGATGAGGTCTAAGTATGTGATGTGGCTGACTAATCTATGGTCCCCCATACGTCTGCCACAGGTTCTGATTTGCGAAACCTTACGATTGCGAATAATGAGGACCGTCCAAACTGTGTGTTTGTGAGGAGACGAGTCGAAAAGAAAGCGATGTGACTGTTGAAGCTCATTCACAATTGATTCGAAGTAAAGGCTCAATATCTTACCATGTTGATAGGTACAGCAGCTTGATCCACAGGCTGTAGAGAAGAGGAGCAACCATGTAAGAAGAGGCGGGGCAACTTCAGCGTTGCGTTCGGCAGGTGTCGTGAGCCTATAATCTACCTTCAAGTCGCTTTGCCACTCGTTCTCCTTTTGTACTCATCAGGTACTAACACTATGCCGCGACTAGGACGATGGTGAACCGCTAACATATGCTCGCCGCGGCGGGCTTAACATTATTTACCTGCAAGAATACTGAATCGCCGGCTGTGGTTTTACAGCGACAGATTAACGTTTCAAGGAAGACTGACAGCAACACGCCGATTTCGTTGACCATATTAAGTATGAGTCGGAGATCAAGGGCTTCGTAAGTAATTCGATGGTTGAAGTCGACTGGCGACGTCTCGAGTATTCATTCTGTCGGCTATCGAGGGCGCTGTCTGGCATATTGTCTTTTGTATAGACTATTTGTATCCGATAAGTTACTGTGCCAAGCCGGAACCACAATACGTGTCGTATTAGGACGAGAGACGATACATCTTTTTAGGTAAACACAGCAAATTTTGCTGCGGAAGACCTTTGCATGCGTACGTCTTCGTCCCGTGGCCCGGAAGTCTCTTCTCGTACACCTGAGTCTCACCCCGAACAGCAATCGATTGATCAGCTTGGCAATCTTATAGCACTTATGATCTACGCTCATCCGTGTTTAGTGTTGCTTTTCTGTGATAGACAGAGAGGCTGTGGAGGGCAGAGAAGATTCAGGATGACCCAGAAACCCTAGGCGGCATAATGCTACTTCTGTTTGCCAGTGGCATGCAATCTGCACGGCATTGAGTCACTCACAATATGAATCAGCAGCGGAACTCGCGCCATGGCAACTAATTTGTCATTGATAGAAGCCCGGCCTACAAGTGACTTTCGCTAAGACGTTTCCCCAGCCTCCGGCAGGAAGATCAAGGAGTTGGCGCGTGTTGTGTGGACGAGTATGTGGCGTGCTCTTGTGAGTGCCGCAGTCAACGTCAAGCTTTGCGCACATCTAGCCATCTCCCTAGATTCCAAAAAGTCTAATACCGACCTACCCCCAAGATCTGCTCGCTTCCATGCTTGCAGCTCCTGGCGGTATTGGAAAGATGATCAGCCAGTCAAGACTCGACTGGCCGGCTGTTTCAAGCATTGTCACAATGTATTTAAACATAAATTATGGCTGGTTCTTCCAGAATAATTACTGTTGTTCCGGCTTAGTAGAGGTTTTCAAAGAGTACAATAGTCCCGTACATATGGGACTTCGGCTCCTTGAGCCAACAAGTAATATATTTACTTGTCTCGCGGCAAAAGCTCTTGGGAGGACGAAAACTACGCAAGCAATATTTGGTTTAGCTAAGGACTATGTTGCTGGAACGATTAAGCCCATCCACACACATGTCAACTTCATGGCATAATCCCTCCCTCCAACTGCCCACGAGTACAGATCTTGATCTTTGGATCTTCCCAAGGAGCGCGACAACTTCGGGCCATGAATGCGGGCGTTGAATGTGAATTCCTGCCTCATTGGGGTTTCCAAGGTTGGGTCAACACATGCTGTCAATCACCCTATTTATACAGAGGGGCTAGCTACCTTGCGATTTGGGCTCAAGGCTCGGGCTCATATGTACGAGAGCATTAAGACAAGCTTTGGGAAATTCTTTCTGGATATAGAAGTCAAGAACAATAACGCTGAATGTGTCGAGTGGCTGCCTTACCAACAGTCATCACCCCAGCACCATTGAATTGTGATACTAACTCTCTCGTAGAAGATTTCCAGACGTCACTTGCACATCCCACATACATTTTATATGTATGGGGGATTAGAAACCAAACCACCACGCACCACGCACCACCCACTTGCACATGCTATATTGCTGAGATCTAAACACAATTCGCTTATCTGGTTCTCATTCCATAGGTATCGTAGGGAAAATACATTTCTCGTTTATGTGCTGGCCTACACCATCATGCCCTGCTCCTGCTTCGGGTACTAGGATCAACTGTAAGCGGTGATGTGACTACAATTACACATACGCAGGCCAGTAAGTAGGTCAAGAGTACATTGGACAAAGGCGAGCAAACAACTAGACAGCGACCAGCTCCCTAGAGTTTGCACCATGTTATCAGAGTCTCCGGTTCTCCCGGTCGTGATCCCTCCCCCCTTCGTTACCCTCCCAAGGCGACGCGGGAGTGGGTTATGGCTCGCATGATACTTCCGCGTGTGGGCTGGTTCCGCAACAAGAAAACAGTGGGGGACAGGCAGGGAGGGCACCGCGCAAGGTTCAACTCGGGCACCCAGCAGCAATCGGGGCTGGGCCCTTGGCTTTGGGTCCCAGAGGGCCAAGCGAGCCGGTGCATGTATGTGCATTCCCGCATATCCGCATCTCGCCTTTGCACAACGACGCCCGCATTGCATAGCGGCGCACATCACGCGACCCCCCCCCTCCAGCACGAGAAACCAGCCGGCCAGCCAGCCAGCCACTGCCTGGGGGAAATCCGATGACACATTGCCTGGGTATTTAGCCTTTGGTGTCACCAGTTGTGACAAGTCATGATGACGGGCAAAGACGAGAGAGGGCGGACGGGCGTGGCTGGGGATAGAGGCCGCCTTGCTCTGGCAGGCGTCTGGTGCAGGCGTGTGTTACGTACCTTGGGAGCGTGTAAATTGCATGTGGAGGCCAGAGTGCCGTCAGGTACCCAGTAAATGTCCTTTTGCAAGGGGTCAAAAGAAGCTCCTGGGGGCCAGGCCTTGCAAGGCTCTGTCCAAGTACCTAGGTACCTACGTACCGTTCTTTTCAGTCCACTGCATTCTGCAATACTGATACCCCATGGCTGATGATTGCGAGTGCGAGCACTGTGAACTCCAACAAAGCTGCGGTTGCATGACGGGTACACAGCACAGTAGGTACGGATACGCCTGTACAGACAGACATATCAAAGGAGCCGAGAATGCTGACCGCTCTATTTTTGGCAAGGATGGGTGCCCGATGATACTTGGACACTGGTGGTGCTAGGGGGGAGACTGCACATGTTTCAAAACTGAAGCGTGCCTGGTCCAGACCTCTTTGGGCATGGCGTCAGCTTCATGCTGGCATGATGGGTGCGCCCAGCCCTTTCTGCTTGCCCCCCTCTTTTCTGGCCGATTCTCGAGAGCCGACTCCGCACCCTTCCCGCAAGGCAGAGCCTGATGATGCGATCGGTCATGGGCGGATGTTCCCAACTGCATGTGCCGGCCCGACGAGATGGTGGATGGGTGGGTGGGTTGGTGTGAGTGGGTGTGGAGTACGTAACGTAAGGGCGCGACGAGGGAGGCGTTGCGCCTCTTTCCCTTTGTTCATTGGAAGACGGGGACGAGGAGAGAGGGGAGCAAGTAGGCCTGGGCCCTGCCGTGGCCCCCCCCCCAAGTCTTGGATCTCGCCGTCGATTTCGATTTGAATTGGCCATCATCTGCGTCTTGTCTCTGCCCGCCCGACCACGTTGCTCGGTAGCACCTCACGGGATTTCCCATGGGGGGTTTTTCTTTGTTTCGAACGAAATGGCTTGTCGAGATGACAATGGATGCGAGACATGGGTTGGGCCAGCACGGCGCCTCTGCCAAGACGTACAACGGCAACATCCGAATCACTCGCAGTCGACCCTTCTTAGCAACTTTATTAGACTTGTCGTCCGCCGGTGCCTGGCCTGTCTGTCAGTGTTGCCCCGATGTAACTCGAGTCCTTCCGGGGCCCCTGACCCCAGTGCCAGAAACAACCCCCAAGGCCTTTGACATGTCAGATATGCCTCTCTACCTCTCTACCTAGGTACCTACCTAGGTCCGTTTTTGCATAGTCGACTACTGTAGTGCCCTGACTGACTACTGTAAACTCACAAGATGGTCAAACATGTACAACGCAGCAGATCGACAGCCATTGCAGAAAGTCAATCTGGGGCTTGTGTCTCTCTCTCCACCGGCTCTCGTGGTGCCGAAGCAAAATCAAAGTTAGCATCCACACCGCTCGCTTGTCGCCACGGCTGGCCAGGGCCCGAGACATTGATGACCTCTTTTTGGCGCCGGCATTGGTATGCCGTCAGCAGGTACGGTATGGTACATTGAATACATGGTGGTCTACGCGCTTGTGCCTCTCTCTCCTCCACTTCACGAGCCGCCCGTGCGAGTGCGTGCCTGGCCAGCCGGACCCCAGATGTGTGCATTATGCCCTACTGCCACCGTCTTGACTCGCCGAACATCGTCGATGAGAGGCCCTAATATGGCCGAACTCTATATGATTAGAGAGATCCATATGCTGTAGCATGTGACCTAGCCTGGTCGTATGCCTGGATACCTAACAAGCCCAAGGTGGATAGTTGCAGGGAGGATTAGGCGAAGTATTGACCGTTGCCTTGGACCACAATTGGCTTCACATATTCATTATCCACTGCTCCTCTCTCGAGTCTCTGCAGTGCCTGCTACTGGGTGATTGTGTACATATACATATTGCGTACGAGACGGGCTGCGAAATCGCTAGAGATGTCGCTTATTAGCAAGTTGTTTGCCTAAGCCGACCGACTCGAGTCGCGTTGCTGGTACATGGCCCTGCCGGTGGTACAGGCTGTCCCCGAGGCTTCTTTCAAGGACATTATTTCCGCGTCCCAGGTCCCTACAAGTCCCCTGTCAGCCTCGACGCGTGGGATTTGTACTCCGTACCTGATGGTCGAGCAAGAGCCCACCCCTGGCACGGACGTTGAAATCGTATCTCTGGGAAATTCCCCGTCTCCAGCTGATCCCACACTGATGGGATTAATTAAGAAACCCGTCAGCGTGCATTTGGGCAACATCTGGGAATATTGTTTCAGGACATGTTCCCGTTGGATCAAGACCCGAGCAAACTACAGCCCAGCAATAAGAAATAGAAAAAAAAAAAAGGAACAGATTCTGGGCGTTCGTATGCAATGTAATGGTAGGCTCTGGAAGTGGCTGGCTTGCTCGTATGGAGCGCTCGTCCCAAGTTTCCCATACCCATAATTGAGATGACAACATCCAAGGGGTTCTTCGAAACTGGCCGAGGCATTCATCTTAATTTGACGACCTCACCCGTCCATCTGAGGATATTTGTAGCAACTCCTCATCTCCTGGACAGGAAGTGCTTTCTAAGGGATTATTATCAGTGAGACGAGGGCATTCTTGCACAAGCGCCGTTGCCCATTTCGGGTTCGGAGCCTTCGAGTCGCCGCTCGTCAACCGCCGTCCGCAACCCGTCGCCCGTCGTCTGTTACCCCTGAACAGTTCAGTCTCGTGCGGGCGTCCGAACAACTAAGCAGCCCACCCCTCCCCAATTCCTCTCAGCCCTCTCGAGGCCTGGCGCACGTCACAAACAAGCCTTGTTTCCCCAGGAGTGGTCGGTCGACTGTTTGGAATCAAGAGCCTGGGTTAATTGGAGGCTCCCACGGGTCGGGCCAAGCCTGGACTTCCCCGACACGGAATCTTGACCTCTGGGCTTCAGCTTGCCTGATGCTTCGGCTTCAGCCCCAGATTCAGGGCTCTCTTACCACCAGGTCCCGCCCGAGTGCGTCCTTCAATACTACTGCTGCCAGTCTCTCTAGCCAAATCCCACCGTCTCCGTGTCCTTGGGCATCCATAACCACAACCCTGGGTCTCTACCTCCTAGACTCCTAGATCATCAATCAATCAGTTGGGGGCAGGCTGAGCCTCCCTCACCCGCGGAAAGCACAAACCCGAATTACCAAAATACCAACGAAAAAAAAAAGAGAAGGCGGACGTCCATGAGGTGATGGCCTATCTGATCTGATCTGATCTGATCTGACCCGATCCAGACCATCATCAAGGTCGGCCAAGCAGAGAAGACGCACCTCAAACCCGGGTACCGAGCATCGACGGCTTGATCAGATCGGTCAATCATTCCAATCAGCCCAGCCAGCCAGCCAGCCAGCCAGCCAGCCAGCCAGCCACACCCGGTCATCCTGCCAGCCAGTCAGTTAGGCAGTCAGTCAAGCATTCAGTCAAAACACGGCTATCAGTCAATCAATTCGCCGGGCTGTCAGGACTTGTCAATCGGCCTGTGATCGACGTGCCTTGCTCGGTCCAGCCGCCCGAGCCTCAAACCCAAAACATTCAGGGCAGCATCAAGGACGGAGCATTCTACTTCTCACACTGTTAGTTACCGCAGACACCCTTGATCGGCACCGCTCGCTGCCTCGTCCCGGCACAGGGGAGTTGTTTCGATTCATGCGCCACACAGCAGGACCGCCCTCTCATTTGCCTCCCCCCCCCAATCCACCACCACCACCCCCAAAGGGTCAAGCTCCTGGTCCCTGGCTCCTGGCGAGGTCCCGGCTGTTCTTGGCTCCCCCGACCCTGCAGTGCCAGGCGTTGCATGGTGAGCTTGCGTGCTGCGTGCTGCGTGCTGCGTGTGCCAGCCATTGCCAGCGCCCCCAAGCTACTACTGATTGACTGACACCGACCGATTGACAAGAGAGGGTAGGGTTGACACTTGTTGATTTCATCCCGACTCTGCACGGCGAAGAGTGGAGAGCTGGTCCCGGCCGCTCTGCTGCTGCCCACACAGAACAGAAAGGCAGACATACATACATACATACAAACACACACAGATAGAGACACAAGGCAGTCAGGCAGGAGGCAGGCAGGCCGTCCAGGCACGTTCCAGGCAGCCCGTCCGCCCCAGGTCAGGGTACATACAACCTATCCAACGCATTAACGCCCCCAGCACGGCACCCGCCCTCAGCATCAAACACCCACCACCCAGGACGGAGCGCCCGAGCATCCGTTTGAAGGGTTCTTGCCGGCACCATCGCCAACACACCCGGCCGCCCATTATTATCCAACACGGCACACACGGTGCTGTGTGTGCACAGCACTGACCGACGGACTGCCCTGCACCGTAGCTGCACCACAACAGCAGTGCACACCGCACCAGGAGTAGGAGGCATCACCTCACACCACCGTCATGGGACGAAAGAAGTCCGTGCCTCCTCAGCCGCTCGTGCTGCAGCAGGGTCAGGCTCATGCTCAGGCTCAGGCTCAGTCCCAGTCCAAGTCTCAGGGTCAGCAGCTTCAGCCGTCGACGTACGGATCTGGCCAGCAGGAGCAAGGAGCACAGCAGCTGCAGAGGCAGCAGGAGGATTGGGATCAACAGCAGCACCAACGGCAGCAGGAGCGCTCAGGAGGGATCCGTCCAGGTACCCAGGCTCAGGCCCAGGCCCAGGCTCAGGCTCAGGCTGACGGCAGGTGGTCCAACAAGTCCAAGACCTCGGCCACGGCCACCACAACCACGACCACCACCTACACGGCCACCACCCTCGCCCAACCCCAAACCCAGCAGCGAGATCGTCCTGGTGAAACAGACCAACATCCACCACGCCTTTCTCCTGCAACAACCGCCCATTCGTCATCGCCCAGGTCTCCTCGCTCTCCATTTACCTCGCGCTTCTCTCCAAAGAATCTCTACTCACTATCCAATTCGAATCCGCAGCCCCAGCTCCAGTCCCAGAACAACAGCAATCAGCTACACCCGAATCCTCTACAGAACCACTCGCCTGCCGCTAGCACGCCGGTGCATCCCCAGTCCGCCACAAGCAGGGCCACCAGCGCCGCCTCCACCCCCAGGAAACCCCAGCACATCGCCGAGCTGCAGCAGCCGTCGCAGTCGCAGTCGCAGTCGCTGCAGCACCAGCAACAGCCCCTCCACGACCCGGCCCCCTTCCCACCCATTACCTCGTCCATCACCCAGCCCGACGACAAGCCCTCTTCAGCTCGCCCGCAGCAGCCTGACCGGAGGCGCCTCAAGTCGAGCCACGGCCAGCGACCACGCCACGACGACGACCACAGCAGCAACAAGAAGGGCTTCTTCTTCAGCTTTACCAAGTCGGCCAAGTCGTCGTCCGACCGCCCGCCCCTGCCACCACACAGCCAGCCCAACACCACCACCACTGCCACTCCTGCCGCACTAGACCCACGGCGCGACGCAGTGATGAGGAGCACCGATCAGCCAACACCCACCAAGCACAGCCCAAAACAATCAACAGGTCAGTCATTAAAACTCATGTGCAAACAAAAACCCTGCCCGTTGAGCCATCAGCTCGCATGACACACTTTGACGTGCAGTGCCACCACTCGGCGCCCTCCTGAATCAATGCCCTTTCAAATGCTGATTCCTTTGTCTCCAATGCAGATGCATCCCATGTAGAATCTGACCCGAGACCCGCCCCCTCTTTACCCTCAAGGTCCGAGAGCTCGCTGGCCTCGTCCCAAGAAAAGCCCGACACCACAACCACCACCTCATCAAGAAAAGGCTCCAAGCCGAAGCCCTTCACGCTGCTGAGCAGGACAAAGTCTCAACGTGACAGGGACGGCCGCAGCCCACGCCACACCCCGAGCCCTCAGGACCTGAAGGAGGCCCCCTACAACAACCAGGTCCCGCTGCCCGAGCCGGAGCGTGCGCACATTGCTGCGCCTGCCAAAACCGCGACTGCGCCCATCGACCGCTCCTACCGGGAAGCCATGTCTTCGTCGTCGCGCAACCAGTCCGCCGACCGCGGTGATCGTGTCCCCTCGCGGGACGCCTCCACGAGCAGGAACTCGAATCGGGAAAGGGATCACAGCCGGTCGCAACAGCACTTCTCACAAAAGGACGGCCCCGCCTCGTTCTTCAACAACCTCAAGAGGGAGGGCGGCAGGGTAGCAGAGTCAATTGGCAAGGGCCTCTTCGGCAAGGGCGGTCGCAGCGGCAGCACGACGGAGAAGGAGCCGGTTGTCGATGACGAGCACTACGTCCTGAAGGTCATCAATCTCCCACTCGTCGAGCAGACGCGCCTCACCAGGATATCGAAAAGACTCGAGGACTCGAGAGACAAGACGGAGTTCTGGATGCCCGCGTTTCCCTGGAGGGCGATCGACTATTTGAACTACAAGGGCTGCGACGTTGAGGGTCTATACCGGGTGCCAGGCAGTGGGCCCCAAATAAAAAAATGGCAGAGGCGTTTCGACGAGCGTGAGTCGCCACGTGGATCCAATGGCTGCGAGAGCGAACCCCAGTTGACTGACAAATCTCGTGCAGGTTATGACGTGGACCTTTTCAACCAGGAGGACCTGTATGATATCAACATCATTGGTTCGATGCTGAAGGCATGGCTTCGCGAGCTCCCCGATGAGCTGTTCCCGAAGGAGGCACAAGACAGGATCGCTCGAGAATGCGCCGGGGCGGAGAAGGTCCCTCAGATGCTCATCGACGAGCTGTCGAACCTTTCTCCCTTCAACTACTATCTGCTCTTCGCCATCACATGTCATCTGAGCCTCCTCTTGGCGCACGCTGACAAGAACAAGATGGACTTCCGCAACCTGTGTATTTGCTTCCAGCCGTGCATGAAGATCGATGCGTTCTGCTTCAAGTTCCTGGTTTGTGACTGGAGGGACTGCTGGAAAGGGTGCAAGAACGAGACCAAGTTCATCGAGGAAGAGTACAAGCTGTTCGATGCGCCACCACCTCCAGGCCTCGGCGTGAAGAAAAGACTGGAGCCTCGATCCGAACCCCGACCTGAGCGACGACCCTCGCCAACGGTGGAGAGAGACGAGCGGGAGCGGAACCTTTCCTCTTCGGACAGCAGCAAAAAGTCGCAGCAAGGCGGGGACAGCACGCGGCTAAAGAAGAAGAATGGCGCCCAGGAAAACGGGAGTACGACGACCAAGACGACTCACCTCTACACCGACGCTCCAACAAACGGGCAAATGGCAACACCAAGAGGGTCGAACGACATGCGGCCGCTGTCTCCCATCAAACCCCTGTCACCACTCGGGTTCTAGAAACGCCCGCTACGATTATGCTTTCGGTAGAGCCGCTTCTCCAAACATTTCTTACTCGCCCTCAGGCGCAAGGTCGAGGCCTGGATGCTGCGTCCAGCATGCCCGCGCCAGGTGGCTTTCCTACATGACGTGAGACGCCAATGACGAATTCCCTTTGTTCGTGGACCGCAAGCTTTTGCGGCCTCGGAAGCCGGTCGAGGACCATGGTCGCGCAGGGCGACGGAGAGCCTACACAATGAGCTGCCCTGAGAGGCAGTTTTGATTTTTCTTTTTCGCTATTTTATTCATGTATGTTGTTCTGTATACCCCCCACAGGCATTTGGATCGGTGGGCACCACCCACCACAGAGCAGAGGTTGAGGTGCATTATTTTCTTCCTGTTATTTGCTTTGTTTTTGTCGTTGCGGATAGGCATGCTTTTTTCCCCTGCCTGGCGGTTTTATTCCCCCAACTCAGCGTTGAATATGAATGGAATTCGATGAGGTGCTCGCAGGGGTTTACCAACGAACGAATTATACCAAGATTGCGTACGACTCGCGACTCTGGGCGGCAGCCAGTCCTGCGCTCCTGCGAAGTATCTCCCTCATCGCGTCGGACTGGAACAGGCGGGAGCATGGAGGATCGAAATTACCGAACGGACTGGAAGGCCATTGTGGTGCTGCAACTGCTGTGCCTCTTGCCGTATTCCGGATTTCTCCCCTACACTCCCAGGGAACGGAGAAGTCAGAAACCTGCTTGTTTGGGTTAATATGCAAAAAGGGCGGGATGGCAAACGGTTCTTCCAAAAACCGGAGTTGGAAACGGCGGTTCACGGCAAAGAAGGATTTGTATATTAAGGAAGTTGAGGAGGCAAAGCAAGTGGACTCTGAGAGACACGGTCGGTGGCTTGGCCCCCGCTGGAGAAAGATGGAGGCCCTGAATGAAAAGATTCAATTTCAAAATGCTTATTCGAACGAGTCTTGTGCTCTCCAACGATACGTTATGTCCGCTCCGTATGTGTCTTGGCCTCCTATGGGCCGTTCGCAATTAGAACATCAACGACAACCGTTCTTCGCCAAGACGCCCTAAAAGGGAAAGGAATGCAAGCGGCTGCCAATAATACCAACAAGACATCACCTGCTTCAAGTTGTATTGGGAGCGCAGAGGTGTGCAACTTGCTGGAGACACTTAATGAGGGACAAGATTGAGGGAATACTTGATGCAACGTGATTGACATTTTGCTATTTATAACCGTGCTTGGGAAACAACGAAAGGATTCTTCCAAGCTTCGCGAGATGAGCTCGTCCTCTTCGTCCAACCAACAACATCCGTCAACGCCATCGAAATAACGAGGACATTGAGATGACGCTGCTCAGATTACCTGGCAAATCGTCCTCGTGCCACCGACGCCACACACCGCGGGGATAGACTCAAGTCTGATGTAGAGGCTAACACCCACATACAACCGGCCACAACCCCAAGAGCACTATTCACCTCTCGTTCCATCGCCGGCAGTGCACGGTGGAGTTTTGAAGACACATCGGGCTGCTCCCACAGGGTATGGGTGGTTTGCGTAGGCCATGATTTACTCGTGTATAAATCGATGCCGTATTTTGGGCTCGGATGGTACTTCCACCCCCAGGCTCAAAATGGGTGTGATAGGCCGTTACCCTCCTGATTCCCCGACAAGAACAGATGAGAAGCACATCCCTTGATTTCAGGTAGTTGCGGTCAAAGCAATACCGGGTTTCCTCAGTCCTGGACGCCCAAAACTCCGTCTCGTGAACATGCAAGTAATGCCGCGCGAATGCCAACGCCGCGATGGACTCCATGTGAACCCACCCAAGCCTCTTCGTTCACGTAGACTCCATCTCCCTCTCGAGGGCCAAAGATACAACCTTGGACTGCAGAGCTCCTCCCGAACCTTACTTCTTGGCCGCGTGCCGGGCATTGCTGCGCATCTTCCTCTCGTTCCGGCGGATCTTCTCCTTCCTCTCGCGGCGGTCCTCCCCGCGCACCGTCTCGCCGTCCTTGAGCTTCGCCTCCTTCTTCTCGTCGACCTCGACGATCCAGTCGTCGGGCACCTTCCCGTCGGACCGGTCCTGCGGGCCCTTCCACCCCCACTTCTTCTCCCACTCGCCCTTGTCCTCGTTGTACTTGAGGTTTTGTCTCTGCGCCTTGGTCTTGGGCTTGATGCCCTTGCGCGCGGCGAACTGCTCCCACTTGGTCGGGGGTTTCGGCGCGGGCAGGGGCTTTTCGCGGGGCAGCGGGGTTGATGCGGCTGGGAGGGACAGGAGCACGCCGTCTGTCTTGGAGGAGGTTATGGGGCAGGTTGTGAGCAGCTGGTTCACCAGGGCTTGTGCGCCGTCCCGTGCGACGGCCGCGAGGCTGGATTCCAGGTCGGTGTGGTCGAGCTCGAGGGGGTTGGGGTCTGTTGCCATGAGGAGGCCCAGGTCGAAGGTGTAGGGCGTCGGCTTGTCGACCGTGACCGGCAGCTTTGGTTTTGTGGTTGTAGACATGGTGAATTAGACTGTTTTGCGGTGCTGTGAATATGTATTCTGGTTCTGCTAATGCCGTAAGGTGTTGATCCGAGATGTTTCTGAGTCGTCCTTTGTCGTTGCGCCCAAAATCATCGGAATCCACGCCTGGCAATTTGAGGTGCTTCGTCAAGGCATTTCTTCTTTTGGCGTCTTTGAGTTTTGGTTCCTGGCCTGGGGAAGTCTGAACTTTTTAGTGGAGCCGGCCAGACATGGTTGGTGGGCTTGCTGCAGGGTGGCCCAAGCGCCCGCCAGTCGCCGCCGCATGCCCGGCATTCGAGCTTGAGGTTGAAATTCTTCAGATCGGCCAAGCGAGCTCCAGCTGTCGCGCTCTCGAACCCCGGTGACCAGCCGGCATTGACGACATCTCGCTCAACCCCGCCTCACGGCCATGCAATAGGGTCCCATACGATCGCTTTCAGCAAGACGAGGACTGGCGAACCCGTGAACAATGGCTTCTCAAAGCTGCTGGAGGTGCCTCCTCCGGCCCTCGCCAACCGCCAGCCAAGCCCCGACGACTACCAGGCAGCTCGTGCCGACGACCGCAGCCGAGAGGTTATTGCAGACCAGGACGGTGCCTACCGCGACATTCTCGACTACTGCGCAACAGCAGGCTACCAAGGGTGGCGGCGGCGGCGGTGGTGGAGGTCAGAGCCAGCGCAGTGGCAAGCGCATGCAACTGTCAAAGTTCAAGAAGCCCAAGGACATCGTCAGAGGAAAGACCCCACAGCCCGGCGAGAGAAAAGCATGGCGCAAGCGCATTGTCCTGTCCAACAACAACGCAATCCCGGTCCATGGTTCCCCGAGGTTGGACGCGGACAACATGGCGGTTTCTGATAGCGTTGGCAAGGTGTTCAGGATCCCCGAGGACACCATTGATCAGCTGCGCGCTGTTGAAGCTTTCAAGTCGAGCCAGACATGGGGCCTGTTCAACAGCCCACATACCCTGGTTCGTCCCGAGACCGTAGAGCTGTGCGCGGGTATGAAGGAGAAGGCGGCCAAGGGCGAGACGCAACGGGTGGTAATATCGGGCGAGAGGGCCACGGGGAAGAGCGTGGTGCTGTTGCAGGCCATGGCGAATGCCTTTTTGAACGAATGGGTTGTCATCAACATCCCCGAAGGTGAGAATGACTCTCGCCAACCCATTGCCCTGAGCGGCGGGAGGATGTACCAGTGACTAAACGACACCTCTTTATAGCCCAGGAACTGACCACCGCCGCCACCGACTACGCGCCCATCCCCGACACCAACCCCCAGCAGTGGATGCAGTCCGTCTACGCCCTCAAGCTGATGCAGAACATCCGGACCGCCAACCGCGCCGTGCTGGACCGCATCTACACCACACGCTCCTACGAGGAGTTCACCAACCCCGTCGCCGAGGGCGCCTCGCTCAACACCCTGATCGAGTCGGCCCGCGAGACGGAGCAGGCGTGGCCCGTCTTCTCGGCCCTGTGGCACGAGCTCACCCTCAAGAGCGCGAGCAACCCCCGGCCACCTATGCTCTTCGCCATGGACGGGCTGGGCTTCGCCATGCGCGTCTCGGACTACCGCAACACGGCCTTTGAGCCGATCCACTCGCACGACCTGGCCATCGTGCGCATGTTCACCGACCTGCTCTCGGGCAGGACCGCCCTGCCCAGCGGCGGCGCCGTCATCGGCGCCACCTGCCGCTCCAACTCGGCCCGCAACCCCAGCATGGAGCTCGCCGTGGACCGCCAGCTGGCGCGCCAGCGCGGCGTCCCCGACGAGGAGCTGCCGCCGCGCGACCCCTTCGGCAGGAGGTACGACCCCCGCACCGACGAGGTCATGGAGGGCACCGGCATCCAGGTGCTCGACGTCTCCGCCGTCAACAAGGCCGAGGCCCGCGCGCTCATGGAGTACTGGGCCGCCAGCGGCATGCTGCGGGCCACGGTCAACGAGCGCGAGGTCACGGATAAGTGGCAGACGGGCGGCAACGGTGTCATCGGCGAGATGGAGAGGGCCGGGCTGTTGAGCTTGAGGATCTGAGGCTGCCTTGCACAGAGATGAGAAGACGAGGCCTGGTTGGTTTTGCATTGTAAATGAAAAGTACCAATGTTGGATATTTAGAGTAGATGTACTATTCTCGCCATACGTTTCATGGAGACGTCGCATAGCAGTGCATAAAATCGAACCGGAAGCTCGAAATATGTGATATGTCCAATCTAGCGATTCAAGGAATAATTAGCGAGCGAATGAAGTGTGATGTCTACACCCAAAACTAGAAGATCCAGTAGGATAAATCAGCTATATTGGTCACTTCGCGCTTAAACACACGGCGTACAGCCTTCACTCGGCATGTTATTTATGCACTTCTTTATTCACTGCAGTAACAATCAATTCAATGCTCACGCGTCTAGATTACCACCGTAGTGCAACCGCATCTGCCACAGGATGCATTCAGTCATACACAGTCAGACAAGACGACACCCTATCCCACAAACGCCCTCGGAAACACTGATATACCAATGCGACAAACCCAAACATGAATCCAATAATTTTATGAGTCAGACATCTACTCGTCGTCCTCCTCGTTGTCATTCTCGGCGGCTGTGACGAAGACAAGGCGGGCGCCATTGCCAGCAGTTTGCCAAAGCTAAAAGGTAATCACATGTCAGTCTGGTTCCATCTGCAGAGGGCGTTTGGCAGAAAAGACGGTATAACTCACATCAAGCTCCGTGTACTCCTCCAGCGTGTTGAGCCACTGGTCCTCGGTGAAGCCCTTGGCGATGACGCGGTCGCGGACCTTGCGCATGCTGAGCTCGACGCCAAACTCGTCCTCATCCTCGTCGGCGTCGTCGGGCCGGCACTGGCCCGTCTCCATGAGCGACTTGACCAGGTTGTAGATCCTGCTGCTGACGTTCATCGCCCGCCTGCCGCCGGGGCCCTGCTGGTCGGTGTGCAGGCTATCCTTGCTGGCCTCCACCAGCCGCAGCGACTCGTCCACGTCGTCCTGCGACACCTCCTCGGCGAACCGCAGCCGCGCCAGCGCCTGCGAGAGACGCACGATGCCCAGCAGCGTACGTGGCGTGGTGTGCGCGAACTGCTTGCCGCGCTTCTCGGCCTTCTTTGCCGAGTCGCGCATCTTGACGTATGTCTTGATCAGGTACTCTGACACGGCTTGGGGCACCGTGGGGCGGTAGTTACGGGCCAGGGAGATATAGGCGCGGACCTCGTCGGGGGAGAAGACGACCTCGTCCTCCGTGCCGATGTCCGGGTGCCGGTTGTGCATGTGCACGTAGGCAACGTGCTTGGCCAGCTGCGCGTCGTTATCGCGGTTGGCATTGTCAAGCAGGAGGAAGAGGATGTCGAAACGGGAGAGCAGGGCGGCAGGGAGGTTGATGTTCTCGACGGGGGAGAGCTTGGGGTTGTAGCGGCCATAGAGCGGGTTAGCCGCGGCTAGGATCGAGGTGCGTGCATTCAGGGAAGTTGAGATGCCGGCCTTGGAGATGCTGATCGTCTGCTGTTCCATCACTTCGTGGATAGCCGTCCGGTCGTTGTCGTCCATCTTGTCGAATTCATCGATACAGCAGATACCGTTGTCAGCAAGGACAAGTGCGCCACCCTCGAGGACCATCTCGTCCGTCACAGGATCGCGCATCACAGCGGCGGTCAGACCGACGCCACTGCTACCACGCCCAGAGGTGTACACGCCGCGGGGAGCCACCTTGGAAATGTACTTGAGCAACTGGGACTTGGCCACACCAGGGTCACCCATGAGACAGATGTTGATGTCGCCACGGATCTTCATGCCGTCGCCCATCTCCTTGGACACACCTCCCACCAGAAGGAGCAAAAGCGCCTTCTTGACGTCAAGGTGGCCATAAATTTCCGGGGCGATGGACTTGGCGAGATACTCGTAGACCTGCCCTGATCGCCTGTACTGGTCGATTCTCCTTGCCAGGTTAGGGTCGACTCTCATATCCTCGTACGCCTTCTTGTGCTGAACGATGTGGTGCGCCTCGAGGTACGTGTCGGTCAAGAGGCCAGCCCGCATCGCCTTGAAGCCGGTGTATGGTGTCGGGAGGAAAATACCCGAGATATCCACGACGTCACCGGGGGATATCTTGCGAACAGCGGTTCCGTACGCTGATACCGTCAGGGACCGAGGGATCTGACCAATAGGCACCTGCTCAGGGAGTTCCTGCACTTTGATCTCTTGGAAGGGCAAGAACTTGGACGCTCGGGAAGAGGGCTGTAGTTGACCCTTGGTCTGGTTGGCCTTGCAGTCCGAGGAGGGACACATTGTAAGTGGTCCAAACTGCCTGGCAGTGACTGGCTGGAAGATTTCGCAGCCACATCTGTCACAAGAGTAGGCTGTGACCTGAACCAAGGGCTTCACATCGGACACCCTGGTGGCAATGGCTCTGATGGTAATGAGGTGGCCGAGGTGATCGCCGCGCACCTGACGGACGGAAAGTGATTTTACTGGGTTCTCTTGTGTGGACGAACGAGGCTTGAAGACGAGGGTGTAACGCCTGGTAAGCTCTGCCGGGAACTTGTCCTGCAACAGGGTCGGGTCGCCCATTGCCTCGGCACCTTCAGCAAGCTCTTGGTTTCGAGCTTGTCGGCGCGCCATCAAAACATCCAACACATCATCCTTGAATCTGTTGCCAGGTCAATATGGAAACCACTTCTCTCCATCTCCTTCTGGCGCCCGAAAGAATACGTACGTGACCTCCGAGGCGGGCTCTGGCATGCAGTCGTCTATGGCCCTTGACAGGATCTCGACGTAATGTTTGGTGTTCTCTTCAATGGAATTAACAAGTTTCAATGCCTGAACATCCTCACCCATCTCGGATTCCCACTATCGTAGAGTCAGCACGTGTGGCCGCACGCCTTATATACTCGTTGGTGCTGTGCATACCTGGGCAATATCGTCGAGCTCGATCAGGACCTCGTCGATGTCGCGATTCGCAAGTTGTTGCATCAGGTCCTTGTACTTGTGATAGGGCTTCTTGCGGTTGGCCCTCTCCTGTCGGCGGCGCTCCTCGTTCTCGTCATCGTCGTCCATAAAGTCATACTCGTCGTCAAGGTCTTCCTCCTCGATGTTCATGCCACCGAGCGCATGAGTGATAGAGTCTGCTGGGGACGCCTTGAAGTCCTGGAGGAAGGTCTTGAAGGTGGCTGGCCGAGGAGGGTACATGTCAGTATGCTGCATATTCTGCCGTACTGCGGGACTGCAGACATGACTATGCGACGACAGTCTGCACGGGGTTGCACATACACAATTGCGCCTCATAGTCCACAGGCGCCTTCCACTGAAGAAGCGCCATGTTTGCGAATCGTTAGGGGAGGGTAAACGCGATGCAGTTGATTGACCCAAATGGTGGTGTGTGGGTTGTGCTTGGGAATGTCGAGGTCGCGAGGAGTTGGTGGAGGGGCAAAATGAGTCGCGAATCCGTCACTGTCTGAGATGGAGCAGAGGTGATACCAATTGAGGGAAGAATTGGGAAGCAGGGGTTCAAATTGATTTTCCAGCCTCCAGACGCGTCGCGTTCAGAGAGCTAGCTTGTCTGGCGCGTAATTGGACGCGCTCAAAGGCATGATTTGGTAGCCGAGTGGGGCTACTTCAGCAGAGACGTTATGCTTGCAAATCTGGGGGGAAATGGCTGGCAGTTGCAATTCAAAAGGGGGTTGTCAAGTACCCGCCTCGAGCCAGACGGAACCCCTGCAAAAGAGCAAGGCAGTCCTGCCTTGTGGCCCGAGCTCTCCCAGGCTACAGGGGTAGTTGCCCATCAACCGAGGCACATGGCAATCGCAAGTTGTAGTTCCGGGATCTCGTCCCGCAACCGTAACCGGAACGGCCTTGCTTGAGCCATGTGTACTCTGGGGAAATAGATTTAGACACGATTGTTCACTCCTTTTCTGATATCATGGTATGAATGCGCACTCGAGGTCTTGACTTTAATTGCGACCAAGACATCTGCCCTCCACCATGTCTCAGCGCAAGGCCACTGCCGCAGAGATCTCGCTGGTCCATCTCAAGAACTGCTTGGTCAACCTCCCAGCATCTCTGGTCTCTCTCCTGGTGACTGTCAACACAGTACGTATGCCGCTCTTCTCCTGGTCTAGCTTGCCCTGGTGAACAGATTCAGCTGACGTTGCCCTCTAGCCCGTACAGAATGTCGTTGTTGAACTCAGCTACCGAGATGCTTCCCCCGCCGACAAGCCCTCCGCCCCTGCGGCCCAGAAGTCCGTCTACCTCGGCTGGACCGGCATGCCCAGCAAGAAGAAGATCGCTTCAATAGTCGGAAGAGATGGGATGGGCGGCTCGGGCTTGCGGGAGCAGGATGTTCCCCTCGTCGAACTCGACCCGACTCTGGCCAACACTCTGGGGTTGCACGAGGGCCAGAAGGTCATGGCGACTATCCACACGGACCCTCCACTGGCGCATACAGTCAACATCGAACCACTGACGCCCGATGACTGGGAGATTATCGAGCTGCATGCCACATTTCTGGAGCTCAACCTCCTGTCTCAGATTCGCGCTCTGCCGAATCCCGCCTATACTCCGCTGTCCGGGATCAAGTCGAGCCCACACCCATTGACGCTCCATCTGTCGCCTACTTCGACTGCTAATATCAAGATCCTGTCTCTTGAGCCGCCGCAATCACCACAAACCCCGTTCGCCAAGATCGCCCCCGACGCCGAGGTCATCGTCGCCCCAAAGGTCAGGCCAAAATCCTCACGGAGCAGCAGGGAGAACCGTAGTGTGGCGAGTACCTCGAGGAGGAGCGGGAAAAGTTCAACCAGCACGGTCCGGCGGAGAAGTCAGCGTGAGGAGCGCAAACCCGCCCTGTTTCTACGAAGCCTCGACAGGAAGCTCTGTGACGATTGGTTTGATGATGAGTCCGGAGTTGAGGAATTGAGCATCTGGGTCGACCGCGAACTTTTGGTGTCAAACGAGTTCAGAGGGTTGAAGTGGGTCACCGTGCACCTGATGAGGCCATCTACACTTGAGGAGCCGGCCCCTGTGCAGGGACAGCAGCCACAAGGGCAGGATGCACCCGAGGTATCAAGATCCAGTCTCAGGGTGGTCGCGCAGCTCCTGCCCTGGGACGATCCCCCCAATGGGCAAACCGCAGCATTGTCAACAATACTATGTTCTGCGTTTGGCTCTGAAGGCCTGGTAGGAGGTGTTGTCAAAATCGAACCGGCTGCGCAGCCTCTTACTAAAAAGTCAATTTTGAAGTCCGTCGCCGAGGTCGAGGACCGGCCTTCGGTGCAACAGCTCAAGGTATACCCCTTTACCAGTGACTCTGCAGCGCAGGCTCTTGGTCTCAAATTTGGCGGAGAGACCAAGGCCGAGCGGGAAGAGGCCGCGAAACGGGTAAAGCATATCTATGATGGAAAGCATGGAAAGAGCTTGTTTGACGGGCCTTTGACGGACGGGCTAGTATTGACTACGTTCGACGGACTGGACTCGCCACCTGGCTGGGAGGGAGCAATAATCAAGTTCCACCCGCCACCCTCGTCTCAGAGTTCTGCAAAAGAACCAGCCCATTGGATATTGGGGTCCGACTGGCAACTCCCCCTCGAATTCCAGGCCCCCATTCCTCGTCCAAAATGGCTTTCAGAGCCCGAATCAACCTCCGTGCCACCCAACGACGGTCCTTTGGTCGGCATCGACTCGCTGCTTGATGAGCTCAAATCCCACCTTTCCAATTCATCTTCAGTTCTTCTCACCGGTGCCTTGGGCTCAGGAAAATCATCTGTTGCGCTGGCGGTTTCGAAATTTTTGCGGGAAGACCAGCTCTTCCATACCACATATTTCAGGTGTCGCACACTTGTGAATGACGAAAGCAGGATCAGCACCATCAAAGAGACCTTGAACCGTCTTTTCATGGGCGCCAGCTGGGGGGCTCGACTCGGAGGCAAAGCACTGGTGGTACTCGACGATTTGGACCGTCTTTGCCCGGTTGAGACGGAGTTGCAAGTCGGCAACGAGAACGGTCGCAGTCGCCAAGTGAGCGAGGCAATATGCTCCATGGTTCGCCAATATTGTGGCCAAGACTCCAACATAGTCCTACTGGCTACTGCACAAGGCAAAGAGTCTCTGCACAACGTGCTCGTTGGGGGCCATATAGTGCGAGAGATAGTGCCGCTAAGAGCCCCGGACAAACTTACTCGGCGAACTATCATGGAGGCCATCACCATGCAAAGCGTGGTGCAAGCGAAAGATGACAATGTTCCAACTCATGATGGCAGCCGCCCTACAACAGCCAATGGAAGTGCCGCTGGTGAAGAGAATGATTGGATGGACGGAGCCAGCCCGCCACCTAGGGTTGATTCCACCCCGGCCCCTAGTGGATTTTCCATTCAATCGGACCTGGACCTTCTTGACATAGCAGGAGAGACTGACGGTTACATGCCGGGAGACCTGAACCTGCTCATCTCAAGGGCAAGGAACGAGGCCATCATGCGGTCACTAACTGACAAGACCGGCGACTCCGATGTTCATGCCATTCCACTCGGTCGAGTTGACTTCGAAAACGCTCTTAAAGGCTTCACGCCGGCGTCCTTGCGCAACGTGACGCTGCAGAGTTCTACAACGACTTTTGAATCCATCGGTGGCCTGACAGAAACACGTCAAGTGCTGCTGGAGACACTACAGTACCCGACAAAGTACGCACCAATCTTTGCCCAATGCCCACTTCGGCTTCGGTCTGGTATCCTCTTGTACGGTTACCCGGGTTGCGGCAAGACTCTTCTGGCCAGCGCCGTGGCCGGAGAATGTGGCCTGAACTTTATCAGCGTGAAAGGGCCCGAAATATTGAACAAGTACATTGGCGCATCAGAGAAAAGTGTCCGCGATCTCTTCGAAAGGGCCCAGGCTGCCAAACCTTGCGTTTTATTCTTCGATGAGTTCGACTCTATAGCACCAAAACGTGGCCACGACTCTACCGGCGTGACGGACCGCGTGGTTAACCAGCTTTTGACGCTGATGGATGGTGCGGAGGGGCTTTCGGGTGTATACGTTCTCGCAGCGACCTCGAGGCCCGATCTGATAGATCCCGCCCTACTCCGGCCGGGACGTCTGGATAAATCAATACTCTGCGACTTCCCCAACCTCGAGGAACGAGTGGACATAATTCGGGCCGTCGGCAAGAAGGCAAAGCTCAGCGAAGCGGTCCTAAAGTCTGACGAGGACTTGATGGAGATTGCGAAGCGGACGGATGGCTTCTCCGGCGCAGACCTCCAGGCCCTGGTTTCCAATGCGCAGCTGGAAGCCATCCAGGATGTGCTCAAAGACACGGACATATCGGGCGGCGCAAGCGGCAGCGGCAAACGCCCTGGACAGCGGCATGGCGCGGGCAAGCCAGGCGGATCGCTCCCGCACAGTTTCGTGCAATTCCGCTACGGCGAGGATGGCGCGGACGAAGACTCGGCGCCTCGAGGCTCAAACAGATCGTCCGAGCTCGCCGAGCAGGCCTTGATAGTCTCGAAACTGGAGGGCCTCAAGGCCTCGAGGAAGAAAGCCAAGCAGCTAAGGAGCGGGCCCAACGCGAACGCGGAGCCCGGTGCCGCGGCGGACGGCGCCAAGTCTGGAGGCGACGCCCAGGAGAAGGAGGTCATCATCCAGTGGAGGCACCTGGTCAAGGCCCTCGATGGCACGAGGACGAGTATCGGGCGCGAACAGCGCACTTTGCTCCAGAGAATCTACAGGGAGTTTGTTGTTGGGCGCAGCGGGGAGATGAGGGATGGCCAGGGGAGCATGGAGGTCGGTGGGCGGAGCAGCCTCATGTAGCTGAATAATAGCATGGGGGTTTGTTCTAACTCACAAGACCATAAAAATAAATTGATGTGAGAATTTCGTCCATTCGAGACTTGACTGCACACTACTTGTCCCCTCTGCTCTCAAGCTAGCTTGGCGTCCAGCTTCCTGCTGGCCTTGCTGCACCGTCCCAGTCCAGGTGGCTCGCCAGGTACACAGCGCGCACTTGTTAATAAGAGTGTAATAATTCCCCTTTCCGAAGTCGCGTGTGGTGTGCTAGCCTTCGTGCAACCGTATGCCGACTCTTGGGCGGGGCCCAGCTCATACGGGTTTCCGAAGGTACCGTGAGTACGACATGATTAGAAAAGACGAGTCACTCGATCGATTTGATCAAATGGAAGAGAACACAAGTATACGGTGTGCCACGCGTGTTGGTAGCCAGCAGACTCGGTAGCGAGCAGGCCTCCCACACGCTTCGAGTGTCGGCCCAGATATTTCGCAAACGCGCTGCCCCTCTGCAACGGATCAGGTAGGCTTCGACATCTCTAGTTGCTTTCGTTGAAGGAAATGAGGGAGGATATTTTTGGCGGCTGCAGATACCTTAGGCTGGCTGGCTGACGAGCCAGGGTCGTCTCAGGCTAGTAGTAGAGTGGCTGTTACTGGGCTGATACTGGACTGAGAGGTCCTGACTCTTGAGTTCACCATGAAAATGGTCTAGAGTATGAGTTAGGGTTTGCGATGACCTATACAGCGATAATGAAAATTCATGTTAAAGGATATGTGTAGAATTGCTGTATGGGTTCTGTGTGCAGAGGCCC
Organism: Diaporthe longicolla; assembly: GCA_000800745.1. Classification (NCBI taxonomy): domain Eukaryota; kingdom Fungi; phylum Ascomycota; class Sordariomycetes; order Diaporthales; family Diaporthaceae; genus Diaporthe; species Diaporthe longicolla. The sequence goes on from JUJX01000074.1 coordinate 26,165, forward strand.
TCACAGAGGGTCATTACATAGAAAGCACTAAGTCATGAGACTCCATGAACTCACTTATCCACCAGCGTCATAATGCAATCGCAAAATTCAGGAATTTCAAGGTCGAAAAGCGGCATGAACCCATGGGAAGATTTGCACTCATAGCCCCTCAACGTATGACTTGTACTCCAGACGCCATATAGAATTAAGTGAAGTGTATTTACCCATCAAGTCCTGAAAATGGTCTGTTCTTGTGTCTTCCTCTGGCCTTTAGGAAGCAACTCTCTTTGCTGCACCTTGGCCAGCCTTTACCACAGTTTGTTATGACTCTGGCCTCGCCTTCTTTTCTACACTTTGGAACATCCTGGAAGTAATTCAGACTCAATTCGTAGTGCCCAGAGCCTATTGTTCCATATGAATTGTATTCTTACGTGACTGACGACAAAGGAATGCCAGATGAAGAACTTCAAGTTCTCAGTCACAGCAAAGTTTTACCAATGACAAGATCTGAAGCTCCTGATTGACAAGATCACTTGCCTCCTGTGTTGTAGAAATATCAACTGATGCTTTTTTTGTCTCTAAAAGTCTTAATTCTTTCCTTCTTCCCAACCAAGACAACTTCAAACATATCAGTACACCTACATGAGGCAACCTGGCAGCACAAGGACTCACTCTCGAATCTTACACAGAAACTACATTCAAGAGATCCAGCCCTTACACAACCTCAAAAACAGATAACGACAGCTTTTGCAAGATGGAGCCTAACTGGCCAAACTACCCGTACAATCAAGACGATGAAGACTACCAAGACTACCCTCCCTATCCGGAAGATGCAACCCCGGTGAGGGGCTATCCCATCGCAACGTCTGCGGCACCTGCCAGTATCGGCTCAAGCCTTGGCCCAAGCACCAGCCAGAGACCTTCTCAACAAGGACCTCAACAGCAAGCCCTCCAGTCAAATCCGGGACAGCCTCGACTACGGACCTATGAAGAGTACTTGCGACTGCCCGAATACAGAAAACCACATGTCCATTCTGTATCACACGGAAGACCACAATTTGACCCTTATTACGAATTTGAGGACAAGCAGAGCGAATGGCTGCTAACTGAGGGAATGTATCTTGTCCAGGGTCCTGATGATAGGGAGAATCTTCACACGAGATTCCGAGAAGAGTTCAGAGATGGTCGAGTACCTCCAACCATTAAGCGGATGATGCAAGAATTCCATCGCATGCGATCGATAAAGTAGGAATTGCCGCATTTTGGGGATTGTCACTCCATGCCGAGTGGGAGCAGACTGCGAATTGTTGTCAGTCTTCTCCATCGTGCAGAGGAGTAGACATGTGAAGAGTTGGAGGCTCTACTACTCGGGGGGCTGGGGTTAAATCTTTTTGGACAATTTTGCTTTATTGGATGTGATAAGATAGTGTATGGTGCCCCTCAATGAAATCTTGGAAGACTTTTGATAAGTCTAGGGTGTATGGAACACTTGCAGTAATGATTATTCGCATTAATATTATCGGTTGCACGACTCTGTTGGTTCATTTCTTGGATATCACTTTTCACAGCCATAATGTTTGCATAGTGGAATGGCTGACCGTGCAGCGGGCACAGTCCACATCGCACTCAAACCTGAAAATTATGGCAGTTTGCCCAGAAAGGCCATTCAATACCCTAGGGTAGTTATCAAGGGGACCTTTGCAAGCAGGGATTGCAATGCACTAGCACAGAGCTAGACTGACCGAAGCAATAAGGCTAGGCTGTGAGTACTTTTATTTTGACTGAACATTTTCCTTTATAAGTCGACCACTTTTTTTGAATTCATACATTGGGATCACATGACCTTCAAATCTATGCTTGAAACCACTTAATTTCGAGGAAGACCGCCCAAAATTTAAAAGTTGATGCTTATGACAAACTAAGGATTTAGTCTAACATAGTCTAAGCTGGCTAGACACTATCGATTCCAACATTTCTGTGCACCATAGAAATTGCTTAAATTTCCCAGTATTCAAAATCTTTGGCTCCCACATGAAAATGCTGTGCTGAAAGCACCTCACAAATTCTAAGAAGCCTATCAGCACAAACCCGCAGCCCTCCATGCACATTCTATCACTCCTCAAACATGGAGGGAAACGGGACTCGGAATTCATCAGGCAAGCTCCCAGAGCATCCTCACCGCCCTATGCCCAGCTTTGAAGCCATGAACAATGATGGCCATCTATCAGAGCCATATTATGTCCGTGTTCCTGGAGCGGGAGCCTCTGCAAGTCAGGATCAAGAACTTCAAGGGGTGAGTGTTTCGAGCAATACATCCTTCTTAGGCAAGGCTAACGTACAATACTATCTTAGGTCCCAGATGTTCCCGGATGGAAGCCTGAATGGGTTCTGTTTCTCAAGACTAAGCGGGAGATGATTGTCCTTGGAGATGACAGCGAATATGTCTATAAATATACAATGTCACAGATCACGGACCTGATGCATGGGGAGTTCGGGCTTGAGACGTACCCCCTTACTTTGCATGATCTAACTGACGTTTGGAAGACATACATCCAGCCGGCACTAACCAAGGATCGGAATGGGAAATCTCGTATGTACCAAAGTGATCTTCCTGAAGAAACAAACATGCCAGCTGGAGGCTCAAACGGGCTCCCACAGTCCGTTAACGGCTACCTTTATGGCACACCCAACGACAATGCCGGCGGAATGTATCGCGCAGCGCCTCCAAATGCTGACGCTACTGTTGGTAACGGCCAATCTAGTCGCCACCAGGACTGCTATGGCGCACATAACTCGGGCGCTAGCAGCTCACGCGAGGGACCACAGGCCGGGTATGGAGCCTCACAGCAGAACTCACGGTGTACAAACGGGCCGTTACCACCGCTCAGATCGCTTCCCATATGGAACCTGGGCCGAGATGGCCACACATACCGAGCCAGCTCGCGCATTGGCAGCTCAAGCAGGGAGCACGAGTCTGCGCGCGCTGCAGCTGGCTACGGTCCCTCCCGAAATCCGGCTCCAAGCAATACCAGTGCGGCTGCTCATGATGGAGTGATTCACCCCCAACCCCGTCGATACATCCCAGGACGGTTACCTTCCCCAGAGGAGAAACGCAGCTGGCTGAGAGAGTACGAATGAGTTTTATGAAGGGACGCCCAGTGCTAGGAACCTCGTCAGATGAAGGGCCAGGGGTGGTTTCGTTCTTAATCCTCGCATACATACAAAGTATCAACCCAAGAGAATGAAAGCCACAGGGCTGACGTGGGTGTGCTTGTGACACTTGTTGAAACATTTCCAAGTGTGAGGTATTTAAGGGATTGTTGTCTTCTTGAATTTGTAGAAAACATCTTGTGGTGGCTTTCAGGGCTCTTTGAGGCTCTTTGAGATCCCTTGTCGGTCTTAGAGTTCCCGGTGGAGGTCAAGGCTTTTGGGACAGACATTTCAGCACCGACAGGCAGAGTTATTAGAATTTACAACACCTAAGTTACCTAGGAATGTTATGTTGCATTCACTAGTACTTCAAATGAAATGTGTCTTTAAATTCCAAATATTTTCTTTTATAAAAGGCTCTATTTACCTGCACAGCCACAGCATCCCAGCATTCCAAACCTCTCAAGTCAACCCTGCACAGAATGATCTCCCATAGGATAGCTTTCTATGGAGGGCTTCATGGGTCAGAGCCTCCTATACAACACTAGTACTTATTTGATGAATACCTATAAGATACAGGGAATCAAAGACAGTGCGTTTTAACTATTTTGATTGGGACCGTGTTACTGCAATGATGGGCACAAGGCTGAGGCCACGTGTCCGTAGGCGAACTGTATCGACATTTTATTGTAATTGGCATTGTTTTTTTTTGGGCGCTGGGTCTTGAGCGCTCACCACTGTATGAAGGCACCACGTACATTTTATATGTATGGGGGATTGGAAACGCAACCGCTACTGCAATGATGTACCTAATGGGCAGAGCCGGTTATGAAAGAACAGATGTGGCAAACGCACTATCGGTCGGCCTGTGATTATTCTGTGTTCAATGACAGGGAAAAACTGTGTAATAACTAACCTCATGTACTATATAAATACCTGAGCGTTTTGGTTTCCGATTTACCGTGTTTCCGCTCCCAATCGATTCGACTCAAGAGTACCATTCCATCGAGCAGCTCTCCAGCAGAGAAATCACAAATGGCCTTCTCCCAATTCCCTCATCTTTCATTTCCTTTACCGTTACTGCTGTCAAAGAGATCGGAAATTCGCACAGCAAAAAACGGAAGGTACACAGGTACAAGTACACCCCCTATACATCAACATTTTTTACACTACCTATTCACTATATAAAACAATAATATATAGTTATTAACTATATATATCTATTACTATATATATACTACTATTATTTCTTCTACTCTAATACTTTACTATTTCTTTCTTTATCTACTAAAGTACTTTAAAAGCTAATAAGTAGCTACCTAAGTAGCTTTATAAGCCCTACCTTTAACTACTTATCCTATTAGATAGCTTCTTACTTATTCTTCCTACTATAGGTATTCTTCTAGTTAAGGTACTAGAGGGTCTTATTATACTAAAGGTTATAGGTAGAAGGGCGCCTAGTAGGTATATTAGTATAGGTGTAAAAAACACTATTGGTAGGTAGTGTAGTTAGTTAAATGGAGCGCTCTGATTGGCTGTAGCATAGAAGTCAATAACGTACCTGTATACCTTCTGTTTTTTACTGTGCGAATTTCCGATCTCCTGTCAAAAAGTCAAAGACAAACAGTAGGGGTTTGAAAATGAGCCAGAATTACCCTCGGCAGCCTTCCTCATCAGTTAGGGACCAGAGCGCCTTCTACTACGCAGAAGGCTTCCCCATACCGGTCACTGAGTCACCAGAGCTTCTTCAGCAACAATTCCAAGGACCTCAAATGGTGTGTGGCTCCAGCACATTGTTCGTCCTCACTAACACGAACTGAATCAGATACCAAATGTACCCGGTTGGAGCGCCGAGGAGATTCAATACCTCTTGACACTGAGGGAGGCCCCTGGTTATGAGAACCACTTTGGATTCGAACGTCAACACACGATTCCTGAGATGGCCAAGAAGCTGGCTGAAGTGTTTGGACAAAAAGCACATTATAACCCGTCCACACTGAGTCGGATGTGGAATCTGTACATCGCGCCCCCAGGGCCACAAAAGGACACGACCTTCAATGAACGCCCACCAGCCCTTTTCGCATCCAGAGGCCCACAAACTGGTTTTGGTGTTCAACCAGAACAAAATCACCAGGTAACAGCACCTCTAAATCCCTTCGATGCATAGTAGCTACGGCGGATCGTATGAGGGATCACAGACCTACTACGGTCAGCAACATGGACAGTCAAATCCTAGCCCTTGTTTCGAACACTACAGACCACGGCAGAGTACTTATCACGCAATTTTCAAGGAACGACCTCGTCCCGCCGAACAACACGGAGGGCGCTATTCGAGCCAAGGCGCCCCATATCAGTTCTCACTGGACTCTGACCTTGACCACCCGGCGATTGCATCGTACTCGCCCATGCCGAGCCAGCCCAGTTACAATCAGGGCGGTGGCTTCACGATGATACCGGGAATGGAGCAGAGGTTGGCGCCGCAGGAGGCTGACTATAGTAATTCCACCATCCAGCGTCCAATCCGAAACCGTGGAGTTGCTGCTGGCCCAGGGAATCTCGACCAACAACATCAACTCATCCAGTCACAAGGACGTGGACGGCCGATGCGTAGTGCGGATCTGGCGGGTGGCGAATATGATCAGGACTGGCAGGGTGGCTATGAGAATCTTGGGGACTTGAGCGGAGGACTGGATGTGCCAACCGCCGAAGAAGTCGAACGCGATCTAAGGACTATATTTAAGTATCGGGGCGCTTGAAATCGGGGAACTTCAGCGGAAGGCTTGAAGTGCCCGCCACTACGGAAATGGAAGACGGCAAAAATCAAGTTTTCTCAGACGGCGGAGAGGTGTAGCTGGTGGATTAAGGTGGTGTTGAATCATCCAACGGAACTCTAGGGCTGCTCCTCCGTCTCAAGGTTGTGATAATGATCGTGAGGAAGATCTAGGGATTGGTCGGGCCTAGCTAGTCCTTGAGTTCGTTTATGGAAGCTGACCTGTGATGTCTGGGGTCGTGATATTGGTAGTAGCATGAGAGCATCCAATGTATCTGTAGTGCCTTAGGCAGATACAGGAGATTTAAGTGAATACAAAGCGATGACTTTCTTCTTTCCTTACCCCATAATATGTTGGGTGTCTTTGTAGTACGCAAGGCGGCAAAATGAGGGCACAGATCTCATGCGGCCATGTGTATGATATGTGCACGTCTTGCCTTCGAAATGCTTTGGTTGGGCACAAGATATTCCAAACTAAGTATTATTAAGTCAAACGAGATCTAATTGTATTTTACGATGACCTTCCATCAAAGCTCATCATGACCCTATGTCGTCTCGTAATGAGGCGCATCGTTTACTTCAGGTATCACAGCCCCGAGCGGCTTCCGAACAAATACAGCCCTGTCCCAACCATCAATGTCGTCGACAACAGTCTCCCGCACCAGCTGATACTTCCCGAGCTTGGGAAGCAGCTTCGCCCAGATGAACCAGTAGACACCACCGGCGAAGATGACACCGAATCCAACCACGCAGTGGATCCAGTAGGGCAGAGACTCGTATACATTCTGGCCCTCCTCGGGCGGCACGAAGGGGGCGATGACGAGGTAGATGTTGCTGAGCATGAAGAAGATGACGACAGGCAGGGTCGCGCTGAAAGGAGGGTGCCAGTTCCACTCGTCCCGCTTGATGTAGAGCCAAGCCAGGCCGGCCGCAACGAAGGCGTTGATGATGGCCAGGGGGTAGGAGATAAGACTGCACGGAAAATGGTTAGGATCACGACATGCCTTGTGACCGCAGTAGAAAGGAGACTTACTTCAATATGAAGTTGTAAGCATCACCTGGCGGTGGTGCCATGATAGTGATGACACAAATGAGCCAGTGCCACATCAGACCGGGGAAGGGAGCGTTCAGGGGTCGGTTGCTGGCCCAGAACTTGGAGAAGGGTAGAATGCCCTCACGACCCAGCTCTTGTACCAGACGTCCCTGGGAGAAGATGACACTGAGCACGTTGCCCAGTGCAGACAAGGCCACGAAGACAGACAGAGCCCGCTCGGCAGTTGGTCCCATGACGTTGCGGAATAGCGATGCAGCGACTAGTCGCTTCGCAGCGAGAATCTCCTCCTTGGGCACGGCGGCAAAGTATGAAATATTGACCAGCATGTACAGAACACCGATGACACCCACAGCGAGGGGCGCGGCGATCTTGAGCGTCCGGACGGGGTTCTTGGTCTCGCTGAGGGCGTAGTTGGCATTGCTGTAGCCGACGTAGCTCCAGATGACATTATACAAGGCCGTGACGACGCCGTACGCGCTCCCCGTCGTGCCCTCGAAGGCGTTGCTGAAGTTGTCGGGTTTCTTGTCAAGCTTGACGTGGCCGGCTAGTGCAGCCCAGCCGGAGAAGACCATGATCAGGATGATGAAGATCTTGATGCTTCCGAGGAGGTTCTGGAGCCGCAATCCCCACTTCAGAGCGAGGCCGTGGATCAGGAATGCAAATGTAATGCACGCTAGGCCGATGCCGCGCTGGTTCCAGCGGTCGACCTCGACGTTGGCGGCATGCAAGATGTATTCGCCAAAGACAACCGAGTTACCGCTGGCCCAGCCCAGGAGGATGACATAGCCGGTGTAGAGTCCAGTAGTCAGGAATTTGGGCTTCCTCCAAACGTATTCGAGGTAGTTCTTCTCGCCACCATTCTTGGGGATAGCCGTTCCAAATTCCATAAACACCGCCGTTCCAGCCAGGGCGATGAGCATACCGGCCACCCACATGAATAGCGAGAGACCAACGCTGCCGGAGAGGCCCAGGATCGTACTGGGAGTTGCGAAAATTCCAGTTCCAATAATTCGGTTCACGATGAGGAATATGGCAGTTGGGATACCGATCTGTCTCTTGGCCTCGCGGGCATCGAAAATTCGGCCATTGTCTGCATTAAGGGTCAGTCATGAGGACAGCATAAGAGACTCTCAGGAGACGGACCCAGCTCCTCGTCACCAACGACTTGGTGAACATCCCCGTCCTTGGAGATGTTCGACTTGGAATGGTTCGAAGCCGACATTGTGGGCGGGATGTACCTCAGTTGTCGTACGGCGGCAACGTGAAGCAATTCAATATCCTCTCTGGAGTGTGGAGTGTGAGGATGTGGACCTCATGCGTCCCAAGCGGCTACCTTATATGCAGCGGCTTATACACTACACATCTAGCGTCACACGCACATTAGCTGTAGGGCAACCATACACCGGGAACACGAGGAGTCGGAAAGACCGAAGGCCACAAGGCTGATGCGAAGGAATGCGCTATATAGCGCATGGCCAACCATCTTGGCAGCTTTTGCAAAAGGTCTGCTAATCACGTCTTTTTGCCTCCCGCGAGTCGCATGTTCACATGCTGTCAACGCCCAAACAGCCCACTCACTCAGTTCAAGCCGGCGAAAGCCATGCGAGAACCAAGCCAAAGGACCCAGTAGGATCCCGAATTTCTGGTTTCAGGAAAGGGGCTGGCCCTTTTGGAAGCTCGGTTGAATTGATGTCTGTCATGGTTTTCTTGGGGGCCCACTTAAGCCGATGACGCGATTTCCCGTCTGCATCGCGACTCGGGAAAATTTTCTTTGGGTGTGTGGGCGGCTTGGTGCTGTGTAGCACGAGTCTATGTTACGCTTGAATGCGTAGCGCGGCCGCTTCTCCAAACGATAACCAGCAAGTACGACTGCGCGGTCAAATTCTGGTGAGACTGATCAGCTTAGACAATCGCGAGCCGCATGACTCCAGAGGGTAATAAGTTTATCCTGAGCAACGTGATATGAGTATTCTCGAGTGACTACGCATTGCAAGTGACTGATGCCAATACACTAAGAGTTAATTATACCTGGGAGACCCGTCGCCTTCCAGCCCCCTCAGCATGCCATGTCTGCCTGCCCGTTAAGGACGAGCACATCACAGCCAGCCAAGTTGGCGAAACCATCTAGGCTTCACCAGGCGCGGGATCCTTTGGATTCGCCGAGGCCGTGGATCTTGAACCGATGGAAGCCAGCGTATTTCGCCGAAGCAGTGACCAACTCCAACACCGAGCATCCCAGCATGCCGGGACCTAGACACCTGGTACATGCGGCTGCCTGAGTTTGGGCGCGGGATATCTCATGATCGCCAGGCCCAGCCCAGCCCTCCTCCCAGGGATCTCCTCCCAGGGACTTTTGACCCCCAATCAATCCCGAACCTGTCACTGGCTGTCAGCCTGTCTGGCTGCGGCAAAGTCGAAGCCTTGTGGAAGCTAGTGTCGGGCCGACCCCCCGGCCTATCCGCATGTAAGTTAGGTTGAGAGACAAGTCGTCCTTTGGGACTCCGTTTCGTGCGTGGTCGATCGAGTTGAAGTTCTGGGTCTGACGACAGAAACCGTAACGTTCATCCAGGAATAGACGCAGCAGTAGCTATTGCACGGTTTTCTAATTTCCGAGGGATGCCTGAGTCGTATTTGCATCGAAGTCAATTTTTGGAGACGACCAACAAAAGCATTTCAACTCGGGCGAGTGGGGCCAACCCGACACGTCAGAGTCGCCTTCACAAACACTAGTACAGGTGATATGTGTGCGAGTAACGGTAGTGCCTTAGACATATTGACTATTTGTATTCTTCGAGTTCCTCTACTAAGCCGGAACGACAACAAGTGTGCTTTCGACTTACATCAGAGCAACACCCCAGCTGCCAGTTTAGCCGTAGTCTGCTCCGAATGAGAAACGCACCGGTTTCGAGAAATAAAGGTATCAGAATTAACTTGCTCCTGTATCGTATGCTCAGGTCTTCATTTAATTCTCTCCTTTACAGGCGCCCATCACCGGGTGGGTTGCGTGACGATCTCATTTGAGCGTTAGATGTCCATCTCACCCATCCTCACACATTTAACATGGAATACGTGCCCTTCTTGCCGGCCGAGGACTTGGCTGGATATTCTTACGATTCCTGGAAGCTGGTATGCGGCTACGATACTCAGGAATTCTTGGCAATAGCCATCTTTCATGGTGCGCCTCGAGGTCCCAACACCACGAGACATCCGACTATTAGAGGCACAGTGACAGAAGCCAAGGGGCTAGATGAGATTTTCAGTCAAGTTTGTCACCTAAACATGAGACTCAAGCAGAGGCACCGTTTGAATAGTCATTTAGACATTCTTGCTCTGTTCTTTGACACAGCTGGCTTCGGCGAGTCAAAGACGCGAGAATAATCAGATTTCTGAATCTAAAAGCCGCAGCATCTACTGATTTCCGACGATTATCTCACAGCTATGGTATTTGCTGCTGCCTGCAAGTGCGCACGATCACGAAGGCATCAGCCATATGAATTAAAGACATACGATCAAAATGGGCGCTGTCCAGTCCAAGCCCGTAAAGCAAAAGAACCAGTGCCAACCCGAACTCCCTGCTAGCGAGCTAATGCCCTGTCGTGATGGCCTGAGCGAGCCTCAGCCTGCAGGCTCTGCTAGCCCTTGCGTTCACGATGATGGAAATGTCCCGAATTCGACCGATGGCATGAATCTGAGTCGCATATCTGATTTGCTACGATAGGCATCCCGGACTTCGGGAGGATTGACACTGGTAAGGTCATCAGCTCACATGGAAAAGGGTCAACATTCTTGATGGGAAAGAAAGGTGTAGCCTATATGGCAACGGATTGGGGTCCTGGAGCATTCGGGGGAGCACGGAAACTCATTGTAGCTCTCACAGCAGCCCCTAAGGACAAACGTTCGAACGTGTATCACGGTCAAATTCGCAGCGTGCAATTGCGATGATAATCCTCTACATATGTAGTCAGAATTAGTCTCCGCTTATATTACCTTGTCCTCCCAGAATTATTGGAGCGACATTGATCAAAACTCGCCCACTCACTCTGAAAAGCTAGTCACAGAAACAATCGGAGACCTGACCGACCCCCCCCCCCGGGGACCCCTCCCTCACATTCTCGTATAAAAGAACCGTCCCCAGCCTCATTTCTCTCAACTTTTCTGTTGAAGACCTCAAAGGCGACTCACATCACCAGACAAGCAAGAAGCCAAATCCATCACAACCCACCGCCACGAATATTTGCGCACCGCAAAAGTCCATTTCAGTAATTCCAAGTCCTCTCCATCAAGCTGGCCATTTGGGATCAACTGGGCGAGACCTGCAGAAACAAATGCAGCGCTCGCGGCGGCCTGAGAAGCGATTATCATCACCTCTCAGCCCAGGAATGCCAACAAAATGTCCCATCAAAATCGCAGCGAACGCGGAGGACCACACGTCAATTTACGTGAGAGGATGTCTAGATTGAGTCCGTGTGATGATGGAAAACATCGAGAACTCAGCTAACTTTCCGGATGTAGTTGAGGGAATAGAAGATGAATTTAAATCAATTCCAACAAGACGTGAGAGGGATGAAGAACTTCAATCAGAAAGAGAGAAAGAGCTAGACCTGCTTCGACAGGTGCTAACGATACTTGCCGAAGAGCAACAACCGAATGGACATAGCGCTCGGAGACCGTTCTCCCATAACCTAGAAGAACTTTGCGGGAAGTTGTTGGCACATATGTGCTTTTTGGGAATAATGCAAGCGGATATTGTGTTCTGGATACGAACACTTGAGTCCATCCGAATGCGCACAGACGAGATATTGAGCATAATAAGAGTTCATGTCCCCCCAGGCGACGAATGGGGCGAGGAAAACCGCCCTGTTATCTCCGAACTAGACGAACAGGCGGTTGAAGGGTTGTCATACTACCGACAGCTCCAGTTGAAGTTGGCATGCCAAATGAGGTTGTTTTGGAGTATCTATACGGCCATGCAAGCCCCGGAAGGCATGCTCAGAAACATATACAGGGAAGTTAGTCTCGCTGTGACCTCCGGGGAGGACCAATTCTACGTTGGCGGTGACAGAAGCGGCCATCAAAACACACATGAATTCGAATCCAACGAAGGCTTTTCAAATCAAAATCAACAGAGCGCTGTGCCCTACGGACATGGGTTCGACCACGAGGAGCCGCCTATGCAACGTGGATGGGAGGAAGAGTGACCCGACAGGTGAACATGGTAAGAGCAATCTCTGATGATATGGATCAATGGGACGCATTCTGCCGATGATAAATGGGGGCTCCTATTGTTGAAGTTGTTAAAAGAGAAAGTGTATTGGAGGAACTATCTCGATCCCATAGAGTTTCCGGTCTTTTTTCACCTCGATTGGTAGCAACGATGAATTCACCTCTCTTTTGGGGCCGTCATATTGGCGTCCTTCTTTTTAAAAGTGTGACGGAGACCAGGAAGGTGGGCATAAGATACATGACGCTAAACGCTTTAAATAAGAGATCGGGGATTCGCACTGGAAAAAACGGAGGATACACCAGTACATATGCAGCCCCAGTACACCAACATTAATTTACACTATAGGCTCACCATACAAAATAACAAAACACAGTCATTAACTATATATATTACTTTCTATCCTTAATTTCTATCCTACTTATTATTACCTTTACTCTAGTATTTTACCCTAATACATTACCTTAGTATTTTACTACTTCTTTCCTTATTATTTTAAACATTCCTCCTTATACCTAAATACCGAAATTTCCTCCTAGACCTCCTTCTTATTATTATAAAGTTATCTATAGTTAGATCTACCTATAATAGCTACTTAATAGTATTATAAGCCCTTATATAAGGTATCTTAACTATTAGCCTAGGGTTTTTAAGACTATCTATGGTTGATATAGGTAAGGCTATAAAATGTACTACTTAGGGTAGTGCGCCGAGGGCGAATAGAGTGCTCTGATTAGCTACAGCGACGAAGTAAATACTAAACAACGTATCAGTATACCCTGCGTTTTTTCCAGTGCGAATCTCCGATCTCTTGAATAAGCTATAAGATCCTATTTTCGAAGAGACTGCCTCTCCGAGAAAACCGGCGTCGAGCCAGAGCTCATGGGATTCTTCACCCTCATCCAATTGTACATGGACTTGTGACCAATGAAATCATAGAGGACAGCATTAGCTATCTACTAATTTCTGCCGTCTTGTTCCCTGAAGGTTTGCTTTACAGGATCAGTGTGGTCTCAGCTTGCATGCAGAGACTCAAGAGAAGAGCTCCAGGCTTGCCAGTACACAATTGCTTGGGTCAGTAAGAAAGCACTCTAGGTGACGAGGAGGAAGATGATAGTTAAAATACAAAGAATAAGCGACGATTGGGACAATGAGTATAATGAGAATAGATGAAGATATGTGCAGTTTATAACTGTAGATTTATGCTATATATAGCGAACTAGTGGTGAACTTCAAGGTCTGCACACTGGGCCTGCAGTTGTACCTGTATACCTTCCTCTTTTGCCTGTGAGAATCTACAATCTCTTTTATAGACTCTGGGCAGACGATAGATCACAGGCTGGCCATCGTGCTACACAAGTTGGAGACAACAGCTCAGCCGTCGTATCCCTCCCAGCCTCCTAAATGACGCCACTCTTGCTGAGACATGAGACTGCATACCTAGCTAAGAATTCTTTTATGAGAATCTCTCAATCCAGATGGGAGACATTACTGCTAATGCTGACATTCAAGTTATGCTGTTATGCGAGATAGCTACTGAGGCGTCAAACCTTGAAAACACATGGGGCCGACAGGGCGAGGTCGACATAAACTGCCCAGGTGCCAAAATGCGGAAGGTAAGATACTAAGGGAGCGCGGTAAGATCATATGTAATATTCCACGACGTTGTGGAACAACGGTATTAGGATGTCAGAGACCAACTGCGCCATCTCGCTAAAGGAGGAGTCTTGAATCCCTTTGAGTCCCTTCAAGGTCTCCCTTTGGCGAGATGGCTATAAAGAGCCTTGGTTCGAAGTTCAGGATTGGGATATCTCAGATGGAAATCTATCACCCTTAGAAAGATTTCGACATGCTGCTAGTCTCAGTACTCGTCACTCTGCTTGGCACTACCATTGCCAAGCCTCTGGCCACCGATTTCACCTCCTTGAAAGTCCTAAAGTTGGGTGCAAGACCAGCTTCACCCCTTGTGGCCCGTCAAGAGTGCTCAACCCTTGACACTATCATTGACAAGATCGGAACGAGCAGCGAGATGGCTGTCTATGTCAGCGCTGCCGGTTTTACTGCTCTTTACGTCTGCAAACGCTCCAAGGCCAGGATTGCCAGCTGTTGGCCACCGCCGTTGCCGCGGGCATCGCTTCAATCTTCCTGATACTGCAGCGGTCCGGGGCCATTTCGGCTCGCGACGACGACAAGGGCAGTACAAATCTCATCGACTTCCTCGCTCGTGATATTGCCAAGTACGGTGTCACTTTCGAGTCCATAGCGGACGTGACTCCGCATATTCTGGCGCGCTACGACTCTGAGGACCGTATCCCCGAGAGCGTTGTGAGCGTGCAGAGTCTCAAAGTTCAGAACGCGACTGTCGACATGGACTTCTACGACTTTGGCAACGGCGATGGCCATATATACCTGCCCTTCGACGGAGATCACATAACCAAGCGTGTGGGGAAGCGCGCCTCCGGGCCCTGGTTCAAAATCTCCTACACGACCCGCCTCCAGTCTAAGCTCTCGCGGGCGCACCAGATCGACATGTCTCAACATCTAGCCAGTTACTGAAAAACCAGGGAAAAGTGCTTCAACATGCATACCCTCTTCGGTTTTCTTGAGACCGATCACTCTGCCAACTTTTACTACCGCATCACCCCCGAGACTGTTGATTTTGGTCTCAACTACGAGAGCGTGGACGTTTATGGCCAGACTGGTGGCTTCTTATGAAGTGGATGCTGGATTACGGAGTTTCCCTATGAATAAATTGAGGGCAATCTGATTAGAGCGTACGAATGTGTAACTGAAACTCGTTCGAAAGCAGAAGCCCTAGATCAACCGTGTTGGCTTCTTTCGCTCTGGCATGATATCAAGCCCGTTACTGGTGTCCTGCAACGACCACAAGAAAACTACAAAGCAAGTGAAGGATTGAACAGCCCAAAGAAATAATAATCGTTGCTTTGCCTCAAACTCCAAGCCCTCGCGGCTACCGCGCATAAATAAGTTCAGGGACTGGATAAATCCAGCTATCACCCACAAGACTGTTGAAGTATAAGTACATAGGACAGCAAGAAGGGGTTATGGAATGCTTCACTGGTTTTTCTGTAGTGGAATCCGGTCTGGAACGCGACATAAAGCAGGTAGATGGTGACCAAGCAAGATGTATAGAAGAAGACTAAAGCAAAATATCAGCTTAGAATTGAGAAATTCAACCATTGAAGGTGAATCTTACCATCGTCTGTTACATCTCCAGTAGACCACCGGATCTGATTAATCGAGGAGGCAAAGCTGTTGCTCATGTTTGGACAAGAAGTATGTTGCAATTCTAACGCTGCACACTGACCCACAAGCAATGAAGGTGAGCGAGGGAGTAAGGATCCTAAATAGTTGAAAACGCCAAATGTTACGTTCACACCCTAGGTGTATGAGCTATGAAGCAAGTCCAACTGGAACCTGATGACGTAAATTTACAGGTTAGTATAGTGGCCTAGCCTAGTCAATTTAATATTGATTATAATAACATCGTGATTGGCCATGGACCGATTGGACAATTAGTGGCCAAAGCATTGTGGAACATAGAGTTCGATTTCTAGGCGTTCACCTGTCAATGACAATCGCCTCTTTCCTGCGCTGACACCCAGCGAAACCCTAGTACTGTGTGGTCACCTCGGAGCGCTTCTCATATCGTGCGGACAGGGAATAGACCTGAAGTCGGCGGCTGATCCTTGATGAGCGTGTTCGCACACGGCTTCCCCTCAACGAAGTCCTCCAGGTTCCTCAGGGTAACCTCTGAGATCTCAGTCAGGGCCTCCTCGGTGAAGAAGGCCTGGTGGCCACAGACAATGACGTTGTGGAAGGTGGTCAGCCGTGACAGCACATCATCGTCGATGATGGAGCCCGAGTGGTCCTTGTAGAAGATCTCTGATGTTATGCGTCAGCAAAATGTTGAGAATAGAAGATGAAGGCTTGTGCTCACTGCTCTCCCCCTCGTAAACGTCCAGCGCCAGCCCGCCCAGCTGCTTGCTTTTCAAGGCCTTGATGACGGCCTTGGTGTCGATGAGCGCGCCACGGCTCGTGTTGACAAGCATGGCGCCCTTCTTCATCTTGGCCAGGGTGTCGGCGTTGATGATGTAGCGGGTGCTCGGCATGAGCGGGCAGTGGAGGCTGACAATATCGGACGACGAGAGCAAGGTCTCGAGGTCGGTGTAGTTCCCGAGCTCCTTGAACGCATCGTTCTCATAGGGATCGTGAGCAAGGAGGGTGCAGCCGAAGCCCTTCAGGATACGAGCCAGGGCAACACCAATCTTGCCGGTGCCCACGAGACCAACCGTCTTGCCGTGCAGGGTCCTGCCCAGCAGTCCATCGAGGTTATAATTGCCCTCTCGGACACGGTTGTAAGCGCGATGGGTGTTGCGGTTAAGAGTCTGGATCAGGGCGAGGGCGAACTCAGCGACGGCCTCGGGCGAGTAGCTGGGGACATTGGCGACAAACACGCCCAGCTCCTTTGCCTTTTCCAGGTCGACGTTGTTGAAGCCCGCGCAGCGCAGCAGGATGGCCTTCACGCCGGCCTCGTGGAGGGCTTCCACCACGGGCGAGGAGACATCGTCGTTGACGAAGACACAAACGGCCTTGGCGCCGGTGACGAGCGAGACGGTGTCCTTGGAGAGGGGGAAGTCGTGGAAGACTAGCTCAACGGAGGGTGAGGATCCATGGGATGCGTGGGCGGCGCTGAGGAACTTCTTGTCGTAGGGGTGAGTGTTGAAGACTGCGAGCTTGATCGGGGCAGTCATAATGCGTGTGTGTCTTGGAGATGCCAACTTTGAGTTTTGTTGCGGGCAGTCGGCTCTAGAGTTCCAAGGTTGTGAATGACAGGAGTGGCAAGGGCAAGCTGTTTGCTTGCCTTGTCACTTGGTGCTTGCTTCCCTTCCAAGAGCTGACGTCGGCGCGGGAGCTCCCGGTGCCAGGTCTTAGCCCGAGGTGGCACCTGCGCCGCCGCCATTGTGTAACCGAGTTTTGCTTCTATTGACGGCGCGGCGTAAGCAGTGATTAGCTGGAGGCGGCTTTGGCGTTGCAAGGGGTCGCCTTGGTGAGTGATATTCTCCCGCCTGAGTGGATATGCCTATGGCAGTTGCCAAGCGGCCAAGAGTCTAGGATAACCCTCCAGTCTCCATTTTTCTGGGCTTATACGCTCTATGCACTTTCATGGCCCCTTATAGATCATGATGGTGATTGGCTTTTTGGCCGTTCTAATCATATTTGGCCAATTCTTTTTGGTAAAATGAACATCGAGGTGAGCGCTTCTAGCTATTGGTGAGTATATGGTGGGGTCCCCTTTCCTTTGAACATTGTTTACATGTAAACTGTGGGAATGTCTCAAAAAGTCATAGTTTCTGGCGGACGGCTTCGATGTAGCCCTCAAATAGTGCACTGTGATATTGATTCCGATCACAATGACCTTGTCGCTTTCTATTCAGCCGTTTCAAGTTCACAACGATGCACAGCTCCCTCGGCTTAACGTGGTCGTCAAATCGGGCTGTGCCCTTCTGCATTGCAGTCATCGCTGAGTCTAATTACTTTTTCCAGCCCCATCTATTGTATGAGCCATCTATACCAACTCCGCCATGCTTCGAAATTTCATTCCCTCGTCTCCTTAACGCCCTATATAACATGTCGTCTAAGCAGTCTCGTTGACCAGCACGTATCGGTAACGAGCCTTGCCATCCTCCAGATCAACAACAGCCTGGTTGGCGTCCTTCATGGGCCTCTCCTGGACCAGGCCCCGGATGTTCTTCTCCGTGACAAACTCCAGCATGTCACGCAGGTCCTGAGGGGACCCGATCAGGGAGCCCTCGAACTTGGTGCGGTTGAAGACGACAGACGCACCCGACACCTGGAACGCGCCGTCGTCGGGGAGGCCCAGCTGGCAGAAGCTGCCGCCCTTCTTGAGGAGCGACATGTACTCGGCCAGCGGGACCTTGGACGACGCCACCGTCGAGATGATCAGATCCAGGCTCTTGGCGTGCTTGGTCGTCCAGTCCGCGTCATCCGCCGTCGCGATGTAGTCGTCTGCGCCCAGGCTGAGCACCTCGTCGCGCTTGTTCGCGCGCCGTGAGATACCGATCACCTTGGCCCCCATCGCCTTGGCGAACATGACGCCGTAGTGGCCCAGGCCGCCGACGCCCACCACACCAACGGTCATGCCCTCCTTGACGCCGTGGTTCTTGAGCGGCGCGAACACGGTGACACCGCCGCAGAGCATAGGCGCGGCCTGGCTCGACTCGAGGCCGTCGGGGATCTTGACGGCAAAGTGCGCCGGGGAGCGGTGGTACGTCGCGTAACCGCCCTGGCCGATGCCACCATTAAAGTGCGGCCCGCCGTACGTGTTGACGCTCTTGTCGCAGTAGTTCTCCTCGCCGTCCTCGCACTCGCTGCAGGGGCCGAACCGGCCCAGGCAGCTGTCGCCCTGGGCGCCCACGCCCACGCGGTCGCCGACCTTGATGTGCTTGACGTCCTTGCCCACGCGCACTGCCTTGCCCACGATCTCGTGGCCCACCGTCAGCGGGTACGTCGTGATGCCCCCTGATGGTGACGTTAGTCCTGCTACGGGTCCTAAAGTGTTGTATTCTAGAACATTCCAAAACATGAAAGACGGGGATCCGTAACAGGTGAAAAGTGATGCTTACAGCCGTCGCGCAGGAAGTGAAGGTCACTGCCGCACATGCCGCAATGCGTCACCTGGATATCCACGTCTACCTCCTCCCACGCCTTGGGATGGATCTCCTGCCACACCATCTTTCCCTCGACGGCCGCCGGGTCCTGCGCCGCCCAGCCCTCGAACTTGTAGTCTGTGGCCATTGTGTCTGTGTTTGTGTGTGTGTGGGAGAGGGGGGGGAGAGAGATAGAGAGGCGAATTTATGGTGAAATGTGTATAATTGCGAGAAGAAGCTACGAAGACTGCTCTACTAAAAGCAACTGGGTGTCTACGGATGGGTTTTATTGTCGACAAAATCGACTTATGGGTCAACACTCTCGGGCCGGGCCTGGGAAAATTCCCACCCACCGGTACAGTGCTCCAGAACAATATGGACGGCGTCATACAGACAGATACATTGCATGAGCCTGGCAGTAGGTACGGAGCCTCAGGGGCAACTCCTAGTTCACTCACCAATTTTTCGTCTGTAGGTCCGGGATGCCCGGCGCATTCTCATCTTTGTGAACTCATTCGGGAATAAACAAGATATGGCCCCCACGCCTAAGGGCATGTTCCGCTGCCGTTCCGCTGTGGGAACTGCAGACGTAAAGACCCATTTTTGTGGGAAGAAGCCCAAGCTCAACGACTGCAATCGAACATGGCAGAAGAAATCTCGACCGGAATGCCGGACTGACTCGGTGGGTTCACTGCAGTGTTTCGGCACCTGGACCTGATGCCGCAGGTCTGCCGGCAGCTCAGGGGCTTGGCTTTCGGCGTTTTAGTGGCCAAAATCTTATCGCCGCAAAGACGAAAAAAAACGTGTACTTGACCCGCTTGTGACGTCTGCTAAAAGGTTGCTGGGCGTGGTCCACAGAGCTGATACGCTTGACACATTGTCGCTATTCGGCCTTCACGTATGCGCGAGAAAAGTGCGCCGTGGGTGCTCCCATTGGATTCTCCCATCAGGACAGAGAAAAGGGGTTGACACCTTTGTAAGTCTGAAAGGCGGCGAGGAATAGATATATCCGATGGTTAACTGTGAGGAGGCATAAATCCGAGTTTCTCATGCGAGATGATGACTTTGGATTCTGAAGCGGAATGCAATACGGCATAACATAACACGGCGTTGTTGGCGACCGTAGATATGGACACCAGATCAAGTATTTCGGAGCAGTGAGTGCGGTGCAGGGCCTTCTTTTAAGGTTAAATAGAGTTTCGCTGAGTGGGCTTCGCGGGTCCTCCCGCCGCTGCAAGAGATGAGATCTCGTGAAGGTGGTGTGAGATTCGCATAGCGGACTGTGTATTGTTTCCACACTGGATTGGAATCTGGATTCAGAATCCACTCAAGTAGCCCAGTGAGAAAACACTTAGATGGAGTGTCGCAGTATTCTGGACAGGGACTAATTGCTGCATTTGCGGTATTCTGATATGTATGCACGGCTGGCATAACCGTCTCATAATCTCCTTTCACAGCCCTGTAACGGACCTATCCTGCTAAGCATCTGGGAAATACACTTTCCTGCAATAAAAGGCACCTAGGACCGCGATTAGCGTTGAATGCTTTAGTAGTTTTACTCACCTTGCCAGTAGCCAACAGGCCATGACACAATTAAGATGCCTGGTCTGATCCACCATAAGCAAGATCACGATGGCGGTACCAGAACAGAGAAGGAGCTTCATACATATTTTTTTGAACGTCTACTGAACCGAATAGCTCCTTCTGAAATTTTCAGCCTCTGGGGTGGTTGATCAACCCCGTCTGCGCTTGAAAATGTGTCGCGGTTCTTCAACACGTACTTCTCCAAGAAAGCGCCATAGAAACAAAACCCCACCTAGAGACGACCGTAGAAAGTGCTCACACTCATGGGCCCGTACGGAACGTAGCGTACCATTATCGCCATACTCAAGCAAACCGGAATGCATAAACTCGGCGGGAGCTTATCCACAGCCCCGGGAACCCCCAGAGGCTAAGGAAAGCCTATTAGTCGATACGAAAGAAAAGCATGAACACGTAGCGCCGGGCCGTTCCCTGAAACGCAAGCACAAGACGACCAACCTCGATTACCGGGATGAGCCAGCGGATGGCTATTCAGCTCCTTTGGATGTTGCGACAAGGGCTGGCTGGCTGGTATCGCAGAGACCTCGTGTGCATTTTGATGCACACAACCACTCACGCGCGGAAATGTAGTCTTCACATCAGTCGGACCCAGGACCCCAGAGAATTCTCGTATGTAGAAGCCTTCTCGGCGATTAGTCTCGACATTATTGAATTAGTCCGAGTCTATTCTACACCCACCCCAGACTCGCAGCAGCATCAGCAGGGCATCCATCCTCATCTGGCGTGCCCGCCTGCCCACTTCATGCCTCGTGTATGTTCTTCATGCAATCGGACGTCTATTCCACGGCTGTCCTTTCGTCTGCCTCTCTCAGCCAGTGTCCAGATTGACCACCAAATCAGCATTCTCTCGATCCACCCCCTGTCCTCTTCCCCTCCATCCTGAGATGCTCAAATTCTAGCAGGTGATAGTCGGAACAAAACAAATCTCGTAAGGAAGAGCCCATCGCGTTTCATCTTTCCAGATTCAAACAGCCGCATATGCTTTCTCGCCCAGAAAAAAAAAGAGATAATAAAACAAGCAGTGCGAGTAACTCCTAGACAATGCAATGCGTACGTGTGTATCGAATGCCTCCCTCAACTCAGGGTTTAACGAGAATGAAAAACAAAAACATGGCCGTAATGCTGTTGCCCTCACGTGTACGCCAACACATGCCTTTCGTCATGATTGTTGAAGCTATGCTTGATCCAAATGGTTGGGTCCCTGTCTTAGGCAACAAAAGAGCCCACTCTGGGAGTGGGGTGATGAGATGAGTGGAAGAAAAGAAGTAGGAAAAGACATTGAGTCGGGATTCATAAAAGTTGTAAGGGGGGTGGGACGAAAAATCCTTAGAACAGGAAGAAGCCCGTAATTAGAGAAACAAAGGGTACAAGACATGTCACAAGGGCACCGGTCGACATTGTCGCCAGCGCCGGTGATCCTGCAGAGGAGTCAGCGCCGCCACTAGAGGTACTACCATCTTCGCCGGAGGATTTGCTGCTGCCAGGCTTACTCGTAGCCGATGCGGAGGACGACGATTCGGAGGACGAACCCGCGGTGCTCCTGTGGGTGCCAGGGCTGCGGGAAGCCTGGGCGGCGCAAGCAGTCTCGTCGGGCTCGAGGCCCTCGCCGAGGGGCGACTCAAGGTTGGCCACGACAGCCTGGGAGTCGCGCACGCTGAAAGACAGGGTGCCGTCATCGCCGACCGTCGCCGTCTCCTCTGTGTCGTCGACCTGCGTCTGCGTGCCCACGCTATCCTGCTCAAAGCTGACACCGTTCCAGGTGGTGTTGAACTTGGC
The DNA here is from genome assembly GCA_000800745.1 of Diaporthe longicolla. NCBI lineage: Eukaryota > Fungi > Ascomycota > Sordariomycetes > Diaporthales > Diaporthaceae > Diaporthe > Diaporthe longicolla. The sequence continues at coordinate 48,409 of JUJX01000074.1, forward strand.
GTCCATCCCCTCGTTCGTCAGGCGCGCCAGGTGCACCGTCTTCCCGGCCAGTGACGTCGGCAGCGACACTGACACGGTAACATTGGCCTTGTCGGCCTCGGTCGTGTTGGACACCTTGCTGTTGAGCACGGCGATGGACTGCAGCGAGCCGCTCTGGTAGATAGAGTAGGCCCTGACGTACTCGCTGTAGCCAGAGGGCACGTTGGTGAGAGTGTCCTGGTAGATCTGGGCGGCGCAGGTGGGGCCGATGATCTCGTTGAAGGCGGCGTGTCCGTAGTAGATGGGGCGGACGTGGGGGCCACCGCCAGCGTTGGTGCCAGGCTGCCATGCGGTCGTGAAGCTGTTGGCGGTCATGTGGAATTGCACGCTAGTCATGTTGAGCGAGGCGGCCCATAGGAGGAAGTTGAGCGTGTACAGCGCGCCGCCGAAGGTGTCGCTGACGTTGGCGACGCCCAAGGGTCCAACCATACCCATCTCGCGCAGAGCGTAGGGGAAGCCTGTCTCATGGGCCTGCTCGATCTGGGTGACCCAGTCGGCAAACTGGGACTCGACGTAGTCGAAGCTCATGATGAGGTCCATCGTGAGGGCCTTGCCCTCGGTCACGTCGACGAAGTAGGAGTAGCAGTGCTGGTTCCAGCTGGTCAAGTACTCGACGCCGTTGAACTTGGCATCGACACCGGACTTGTCCATCTCCTCGATTTCGAAGGTGGTACCACTGGTGTGGGATGTGCCACTGGCCTCGAAGAAGTTGGTGGGCAGGCCAGCAGGCTTGAGGACCTGCTCGTAGATGGCGGCAGCACGCTCGTGCCACTCCTCGGAGTAGACTGAAGACACGTATGAGCCGTTTCGGAAGCCGTTGGTGCTGTACAGGTCTGGCTCGTTGCCGATCTCGAACGAGACGATGTCCAGGTTGTCACACCTATCGATGATCTGGCTGGCCATGTCGACGATCTTGTCGATGTAGTCGTCCTCATTGTAGGCCAGGTTCAGGCCCCAGGTGAAGGGGGTGCCTGTCGGGAACCTGTTTGCGGCCTCGAAGAAGCGGGGACCGATGAGCATGTTGTCCCATGCGATGTTGCCGTCTCCCTTCTCATCTGGGTTCGTGATCTGGGCCCATCTGTTTTGGGACTCATCATAGATCATGTAGTCCTGGGTGTTGCCGCCGAGTCGAATGTGTGGTGGTTTGCCCGTGTAGTTGCCCAGGTTCTCAAGTAGGGTTATGGACAGACGGTTTGGCTCATCCTGGCCAGTGTAGGCGAAGAGGTTTGAGGGCTCAATGCCGAAGCCGCCAAAGGAAAGGTCGACGGTCTGGGAGATGCCTGAAGGTGCCGATTCAGAAACCTCGAAGCTGAGTGAGGATGCTGACTGGGCCAGGGCGGAGGCGACGAGGCCGGTGGTGGCAACCGCGCCCGCGATAACCCGCGATCTTGGCGAGGCCATACTGCTGGTGTTTACTGCGACGTTGGCGTGGATGCGACCTTGTCCACAAACCTAACCTTGAGACGCGTTGCCTAATGCAGGAACCCGCACCGACGATGTGGGTTGGGGTTGTGGTTTTGAGTTCGAAGCTGGCGTTGAAAAATGGCAGGCACGTCTGGGGCAGAGAGTTAGGAGGAGGGTGGGCGTAGAAGAGGTGGGATATGCCTCGACTTTTGAGGAGCCGTGATGACGGCAGTTGAGACCAACTAGACCGGCGCAAGAAAGAGCTTCGAGAAGACGCAAGCGGGCCCACTAAGATGGGAATTGACTGATGACCAGGTTGCAACGGTGACGGACGGGCCAGGACGGGGTGACGGGCCAGACCAGACCAGATGGAGCAAGGGGGGGGGGAGGAGGAAGGCACACAAGTGCAGTGCAGGGGTGGTGGGGAACAACAAGATTGATCAGAGAAAATGGAGCATCCAACAAGAGGGTCCCCAAAAAAGACGACTAGGAGAGAGGGAGACAAAATTAAACAGTATTGGTCTATCTGGTCTGGGGGCGGAGAGGATGGGTGGGAATGAGGATGGGGTCAGAAAAAAAGGGCGGAAGGGGGAGGAAGGCCAGAGCTTGTTGGTGTGGCTCGAGGCACTCAAGTAGTCTCGGTTGGCGGTCGGGTCAGGCTGTGAGCTTGGTCGGCAAGGCTGGTGACGATGATGTTGCTGCTGGGCCGGTGGGGGGAAATTGGCAGGATGGGGTCAACGATAGGATGGATGGCTGGCTGGAAGGATCGACGGCAAGGAGTGGACTTAGAATGTGGAACGTGGATGAGGATTTGAGTGTAGACTACGCGCCCAGGCTGAACTTGCGGTCTTGGAGGCTTGGATGCTTGGATGCTTGGATGATTGTGTGTGAGTGTGCGAGTGTGCGTGTGTGTGGATGTGTGGATGCACCAACGGTGATCCTTCAGCTGGCGTCAATCAAACCATCAAATCCGTCACCTTGTCCAACATTTCGAACACAGCCAAGGCTAGGTGGGCTTGACTGACGTTGGCAGCATAGAAAATGCCCACTTTACGGGGCTGGGGGTTGGTGGAATGGTGGACTGGTTGCCGTTTTCACGTCTCTTGTCCTGGTGTACCTTGTATCTTCTGTATCTTGTCGCTCAATGAGACGGGAATGAGGTGGTGAAAGATGGAGACCGGGGTGGCAACTGCCATCTGGGTGCTGGGCACTCCTGGGACGGACGGTACCAAGGCAGGCTGGCAGGCTGGCAGTGAGGCTGTACAATGCAGGATGGCCTGGATGTACACACACAGATGCACGAACATGACACCGAAACCAGACGTGCGAACCAGTGAGCGGCCAGTGATCAGACATTCGGACTTGGCCTGGGGCTAGCAGAAACTGGGTGCAGTTCGATGCTACGCGTCACCCTATCCGGCCACGAGCTGTCCCAAGATCTGCTATGCAAGAGCTATGGTAAAATGTTCCCCATTTTATTTCTGCAGTGTTGACGTCACATTTGGAATGCGGGAAAAAAAAGAGTGCACTAACAGAAAGATGGAAATTGAGATGAGACGAGACGGGACCAGACGGCAGCAACCACAGAGCAACACCACAAAAAACACTGTCGCAATCACGGTTGAAACGCTAAGTCATACCCAGGCCAGCCTGTCTGTCCCACAACCCCGGAACAAACAGTCCTCCTCGTCCATCTATCTGCTCATCCTGACCGTGTGGACATACAGTCTCTTTCTTCGAACTGATTTTCTTCGAAACGGCATCAACCCTACCTGCTACATGTGCCATGCTGCCCACCGCCACGACGTCTCCCACCGCCTGCCTGAGCTCAGACCAGATGAAAAGTTGACATACCGCTCCCTGGCCACACTGGAAGAGATCCACGCCATGGTACAGGGGAGCATCACGGCCCCGGAAGCCGGCTGCCCCAGCCTTCTAGCGCCTAGCGTCCAAAAGACAGGCGCACCGTGGTCACGGCAAAACTCAATCGCCCGCCAGAGCCTGACGGAAGCGTCGCGGTCCCAGTCCCGATCTGCTGGGGAGGCTCTCCGAGGCTATGGCGCCTACACAATTGACTCTGGCTCTGGCCCTGTCATCGATTGAGTTTCGGTTGTCTCGTTCCCTCGGGACGCTACAGATGGATCACCCAGTCAATGCCGGCATCCACCTTGGTGACAGGTATCACGAGAGACATAGCTGTCGTGCATCACGAGCCCGCCCTCGAGTCCATCTTCGTCGGTGCTCGGAAAACCGTGCCGCGGTGTTTTCTTCATCATGCAGGAGGCTGCAGCTCCAGCCCTGACCGAGGCTTGTAAACATGCTGCACCTGAGCACTTGGCACTTGGGCACTGGGCAGCCAGCAGCCCGCGCCCCTTGGCTGGAACTGGCCTGACGTCGCCCCCAAAACAACGCACCAAAACAGGCCCAACAGCTAAACTACTGTACAGGCTAGCACCCTAGCTCCGGCCCAGGTCAGAGAAAACGTGCCGATGTGCCGTTTGCGGGGGTGCCCGATTGGTGGTGTAGCTGTGTAGCTGCCGGCCAATGCTGCAGGATGAGGAACCCAAATCTCCAGGACGCAAGAATCACAATCGCCGATTCGCAAGCACCCAGGCACCGCAAGATGATTGCTGACACCTGCAGCCCGCCCTCCATGCAATGCAGCCACGCCATGCGCCAGAAAATGAAAATCCTGGAATAATCTCCGCCCCTAGCCACGCACGCACGCACGCAGCACCCGCATATGAGGTCTACTGTATACACCTTGACCGGGAATAGACCACCACAACGAGCTAAACACCCGACGACACCGACTACATCTGCACATGTACGGCCGCCGGGACTTCAACAGACTACTTCCCGCCCTGACGATCGAGCAGTTGGCCAGAGCGAGCTCTCCCTCCTCGCTTGACAACACCCTGTAGATCTTATCATCGCCCACGCCGGGTCGCCTTGTCAGGCAATGCCCACGGAATGACACATTGTTTCCCGGGATAGCCACGACGCAAAACGAGTGACAACACCCGCCAGCATCCCTACAAGTTCATTCGTAAACATGTAACTACGTATTGACCGTACAGCGTATTCCACCGGCGCTGGTCGGCATGACAAACTCCACAAGCCGCGGGCGTCTCGAACGACTGGTTCGTCTCAGGGGGCGGAGAGCAGCAGCCAGTCTGCCTGTTCGTCGCCCGTGTGTTGGCCTGGGACCTTCGGACTGGAGCTGGGCGATGCCGGGAAAGAACTGGAGATTAATTAACGCAACCGCGCGACTCCCTGTTCCCTAATCCCTACAGGTCCCTACCGGCAGAAAGTCCAGACACTTTGATCTTCATCAGGCGCTTGACGGCTATCTCGTAAGGGCGCATGCAAGCGCTCGCTGTTCCATCGACCGGCGCCTACCACCCCGTAAACAGCAACGACCTGCGCTGTCTGCCTACACGATTCACTTTTTGACCGTCTTAACTTCTTGATTTACCTGTAATGTTTGTGCACGTATCCAGAAGAGCGCACAGAAGAGTTAAGACTTCCGGCATTATTGGCGGCCCCCCTGAACCCTCCCCGAGACCAGGGCCGGCCCCTCACTCTCCTTTCGCGGGCCGCTTCTCATTCCCTGTGAACAGATCACAATGGGCTTGGCTTGCCGATCCCCACCCACCTGCGAGGC
>JUJX01000074.1:53530-104225 GCA_000800745.1 Diaporthe longicolla
CCCCCCCCGGTCGGACTACCGGTCTGTTTGCTTTTTGTTTCCATTTTCGACCGCGGGCTTGTTCAGCGAACCACAGCGCGCCCGGGCCACCGAGAACCGCCTCATGGGACGACATGGTTGCTGCACGGCTGACTTCACACAGCTCGAGGCGCCATGACTGAGTAGGAGGCGATCAATATCAGAATACACCACTCGTGATTCACCACGGTTGCTACCTCAAGTTCGCATCGGCTATGTCTCCTTTCGCAAGCCCTGCCTGGATCGTCCTTCCCACAATTCCACACGACTCCAGTGGCATGGCCCGTGAGAGAGCACCATTGAGGAGGCTCATTGTAAACGCTGTGCCATGCGCACCGATTGGTCCGTGAAATTGTACCCGGGACCGTGAATCTTCCAACTGTAGCCCAGGAATAGTAGTCTGTTGGCCACGTGCTCGTCCCTTTTGCTTTTCAGCTGTTCCCAGCGGTGTTGCTGAAGGAGCGTGCACAGAATTAGTAACGCCCCTGCAGTTGGTTGCACTGCATTGGCCGCCTGACGGCCGCCTGCCTCTGTCCTCGTCAGCCTCACCACGAGTGTGACGTCCTGTGAGAGGCACCATCCAGCATGCCAGGCTCCCTACGGTTGCATCCCCGCAGCATGCCAGGCAGTCTCCCATATCTTCGGGGCTGCCGCCGGGGATGGGCAAGACAATTTCCCTCCCCCACGAAGATGATCATGAATATTGATTGATATTCGCCCGTCGTCCTCGTCCGAACGGATCCGAAGATCTTGCGGGAAGACCGTGCGAACGGCGGGGCACGATCATCATCGTCGTCGTCTTCCCGCCGTGATGGTATCGGCCGAGCCGAGCATGCGAGAGGGGATGGGCGGCTTGGGAGGGAGGAGATGGGCGCGAGCATCAGTCATGCCTGCGATGATCTCAGTGTAGTCGAGGGCCTTGAAAGGAGTCGAAACGATAGGCGAGGGCGACGTGAAGCTCGCTGCTCACCTGCCCTGACAGCGCGTCTTCAGCAGTTCTGAACAAGCGCTTCCAGTAGAGTTCACGATGGCCAAGGTCAACTATTCTGACCGTTGGTCAGGACAGGGTAACACCAGCGAGAAAGCTGGCATTGTAAGGGGCCCGGGTGAGTCGGATACGTCGCGTATGCCATTTGCTTCGGAGCCTCGATTTCAATGGCGTCCGCGATGGACCAAGCAGGAGCAGGCGGGATGTTACATATCATTTACATTTTATGGACGTGAGAGCAGACAAAGCCACGCCCATGTCTTATTTGCAACTCCATCTGCATGTCGGCTCGCTATATTTTATGTCACTGGGTTCAACAACTATCCTACAAGAAGAACTTGACCGGGCCACAAAGCAGGAATATCAAATGCTTGAGATAAATAGCGTCAGCTTCGTCGGCTTGAACATAGCTGGTCCACGTGACTTCGGAACAACGTTCAACTTGAACAGCGACGAAGCTGGACGACTTTAAATGCCGTTGCCACTCCCCCACAAGCCAGTAGAATTTTCTTCCTTCAAAGCTGCCAACAACAGATCAGCTTTCCAACCTACATGATCATCCGCCTTCCAAATTTCAGCCGCAACAATCATGTCCCCGGGCTCCCGTTCCCGAGCGGACATTCTCCGATCCCGGCTGCCGTGGCATCAGTACTTCCATTCGCCGACGGCGGCGTCATGTTGAGCGGGAAGAAGCTGAACAGGTCCGTCGTCAGCACGTCGTAGTGGAAGTGCGTCAGCGGATCGAGGCCCTCCCCGCCGAACGCATCCGCCTCTCCTGCTCCGTCGCCCATGCCGGTCCCCGTCCCCATCCCGAGCGGCGTGTTCCCCATCGACGTGTCGGTGCTGTTGCCGCCGCCCAGCGAGCCGGGGAGGTCGCTGAAGTAGATGAGCTGGTTCGCGGACGAGGGCGGGGCGTGCAGTGAGGGGAACTGGATCGTGCCGTACTGTTGCTGTTGATTCTGTTGTTGCTGTTGCTGCTGCTGGAGTTGGCGTTGGTGGTGGTGGCGATGGTGTTGGCTGTGGTCCTGGCCGCCGCCGTTCATGAAGGACGACACCGGGGACGCGAGCGAGGAGGGGTTGGGCGCCGTCTGGAGCAGGGGGTCCGTGAAGGCGGGCAGGCCACTGGTGGTGGCGGTGGTGGTGCCGGCGATCTTCTGCTTGGAGATGGTCTCCTCGACGACGCGCAGGATCTTCTTGAGGGAGTTGCGGGCGTTGGTGACGGGCTCGTCGTCGATCATGAGGTTGACGCTGGCGATGGCCATCTGGATGAACTCGATGTTGTAGGCGTACTTGCTCGGGTGGCGCAGGATGTCGAAGAAGAGCACCGCGCAGCTCGACTCGAGGAAGAAGCCGTGGTACCGCGACGTCCGCGTCACCTCGTCCTTCTGCAGCTGCGAGTAGCAGTACATGATGCAGTCCTGCGCCGTGTTGGTCGCCTGCCGGCACGCCTGCCGCAGCCACATGGCGCTCGCCGCGTCCTGCGACGGGCTCGACGCCAGCGCGTAGTCCGCCACCAGGAACGGCCGGAACGTCAGCAGGATCGTGTGGTAGTACAGGTTGTGCAGCAGCAGCTTGAGCGGGTGCTCGCCGCCGGACGGGAGCCCGTTGTTGTCCAGCCCGGCGGACCCGATGCCGTGCTTGTTCGCAAAGTCCCGCAGCTGGGCGTGGATGTCCTCGGCTGCCACGAACAGCTTCCGCAGCGAGTCGTAGCGGTGTGTGTTGTATATGGTCCTGGAGCACTGCTCGCCGATATATGCGAGGCGGCTAAGGGTCACGATGAAGGGCTGGTTCTCGGGGAACGGCGAGGAGATGTCCGACATCTTCATCATGCTCTCCCGCCCAACCATCATGCTGTACCAGCTCTCCATGAAATACAGGCACCACAGCGTGGTCCGGCACTTCTCGGCGTCCTCGGACCGTGTCAGGGAGTTGGCGGCCTCGCGGTGCAGACCTAGCGCAAAGGCCTTCCTGGACGCGGTGCCGAGCATGAGGTACGTCAGGTTCGGCCTGCCCATGCTGGTCTGGTACTCTGCCATGAGCAGCGAGAATTGGATCATCGGCAGGCTGACGGTGTCATCGAAGAGGATCGCCTCGTACTTGGCCCTGGCCATCAACTCCTCTGCGACGTCGGTGTGAGGCGTGGCGAGGGCCCCGAGTGCTAGCACCGCGACTATGAGGGCTTTGGTCTGAGACGGCTGGGTCTCATCGCTGTTGTATAGATGGTGAAGCATCTTGTCGAGCTCCGCGTTGGTAAAGAATGGGAGTATGTACGCGTGCCTGTTCGCCTGTCAGTTGGAGGGTGCTCGATTCGAGGCACGTTGAAGACGAGACGCATAACTAGATAGCGCACTGGCTGGAAGGTAGATAGCTCATCCGAGAGAACGGCAGCATGTTCTACAAAGCATGATTGTCTAACGAGCACAACCATTCACTCGAAATCACTCTTCGGCCGCTTTATCGTGCAAATACCCATACGAGGTTGGTCCACACCAGCTGAGATCCATATCATGATGGCGGGCCAGAGCATGACCGGTCACAGGGTGAAAGTCACAGAAATACGATACGGGTTGAGAAGGGGAATGAGGAACAGGACTCTAGATCACCTCAGAAGTGGAAAGAAGAGGGGAAAGAAAAGTAGAGCATACCATGCCTTAAATCTCTCCAGGAACACTCTGGCCTGGGCCAAAGTGAGTTCGCTGAACAGGCTACTCGCTGGCCGGTGAAACTTGGTGGCATCGAACCTCGGTGCCGTGCCAAAGAAGAAGCTGCGTTGAAGGAAGAGATCTAGACCGGCGCCGCCTTCCTGGACTTCACGGTCTTGTTGGCCATTGGGACCGGTCGACGACAGGATGCCCCGGTGTACTTGTTGTAGAAATGCAAATTGAGCTACATGATCCCTACATGTCAGCTGCTGCCGCACCAAGTTTCACGCCGAGTCACTTGAGAAGGCAATAAGAAGTAGAAAAAAATGGCGACTCTATAGCGAATAGAAGGAAGCTTCACAAGAGAACAATACGCGAGATCACACATGCAGCACGCCAGACTCGACCGTGAGCCCCAATTGCTAGATTTGAGAGCTTCCAAAAAGAGAGGTTGAACTCACAAGCCGGCCCGTAGAAAAGCCGGGCAGTGCCCCCTTGGATCGGTTCAATATCGCTCCTCTGAGGCACGGCAGCGATGCTCTGATAGATGGCCGAGTCGGACTTTGGGCCCTCGCCGGTCTCAGGCACGTCCCTGCGGAAACCAGACGGCGAATCATGGCCCGCCGAGGCCGGCAGCGGCGTCGGCTGCTCGCTGCCGTTGGCACCAACAGCAACGACAACCGAGCGCCCGTCGGAGCCAGGCGTTGGAGGGGGAGGAGCCTTGGCCACATTGTTCGGCGAGGTAGCAGCCGCCGCCGCCGCCGCAGCCGCCTCAGCAGCAGCAGCAGCAGCAGCAGCCCTCTGCGCGGCACTCTTCCGGATCCGCGTGCGCAGGCGGTACACGCAGTCCCCGGGCTTCCGGTCACAACGGTTGCAGGGCGTCTGGCCGTTGCACCGGACCTTCCTCCGGCGGCATGGCTCGCACGCCTTTGGGTTCTTCTCCATGCCCCCGGCTGCTGGTGTGGCGGCGGCCTGGTCGGCTGCGGGGCCTCGCTGGACCTCGGGCGCCGTTGAGGCGAGAGCCAGCCACACTGTGACGACTCTCTGGATGTATGGCTCCGATCCGCCTTGGTCTGGCCCTTTTCTGGGGACCTGCCGTTATCCCGCCGGCGTGGGAACTGGCGGAGCAAACCACCAGAGAGGGAGGTTGGGCCGCGGGGATAGGAAACCTTGGAAGCCCACTAATTCCGAATGGCCGGGGCGGCTTGCGGTGGAGTGACGATCCAAATCAAGAAGTCGTCGCGGGAGCCCTGCGAGCAGTTCTGCATTGGGAATCGGATCTATGTTTGCCTTTGTCGACCGACGGTTTTAGAGATACTCTTGGTAGTGAGAAAAGGTGTGGTGACGGAGAGGTTGTCGTGTTTTCCGATCAAAGTGGGGCTCTTCGTAAATCCGATCGTCCCCTCGTCGTCCCGTTGCCCGTCAGACGAGCGACTGGGCTTGGTTATCTCACACCTCGGACCAAACCTTATTTCCGGGCGACCACCGTTGCACGAGGCCAAGAGGCCTGTGCCGAGACAACTCTCAACTTCCACTCGTCTTGGTAAATCCGCGGGAGGATCTGCTGAAAATGAAATAAAACATTTGTCTTTGCATAGCCCCGTGAATTGACTTCATTTTGCTCAAGTCAGGTTTTTTGGTTGTTTAGTAGAGTTGGAGTCTTGGCAGAAACACTCCAGAAGTTCGGGTGTGTTGCTGCTCACAAGCGCCCTCGTTCACTACCTAGTTATCAAGAACTGTCACCACACTCCCAGAATCACAGAATCCAGCTAAGCTCATCTTTCACAAGTATTTTAATCGTAGCTTTCGGGATCCATGACTGTTGCAGTCAGGCAAGCAAGACCTGGCTACCAACATTGTAAACAGACATCGACTGACAGAACGCGTTCAAGTACGAAGTATTTCTCCAGCAGCAATCCAGACACACCGGTTCATGCCATTATCCTGAGAAGGAATCATGATTGCTCTGATGTTCAAATGGCACTCAATGGCTTCCGCTGGAATTTTCAAAATTCGCCCCACATCATATCCATTACCTCTCCATTCTACAGCCTACAGACTCGGATGAGAATAACAAGAAAGGCGATTCTTCGCTTCTGATCAGCTCCAGTTCTATGAACAGGATCTCATGCAGGACTCAAAACCAAACGCTCGGCGCAAAACACATTCATCTCAGAAGGCGTCAAACGCGCACACGGGATAGAGATAAGCGTGGCTAATGCTAACGACTGCCCATCAGCACCGAGGAGTCCCGGTTCATTTCGGACTAGGACTCAAGCTGATATCTGCTGTTGTCATCCAAAATTTCAGTCAAATAGTATGTTCTCTTCAAAAGCAAAGGACAGGCGTCCTCTGACAAAAGATGTCAAGGGGAGTGGCTCAACTCGAACGGCAGAACTCGCCGTGGCTACCTAGCGCTACCTAGGTAGCAAGCTATGAACCCCCAAGGTGATATTCATGACCACGAGCACATTGATACCCAGGTAGTTTCTGACCTGAGTTCTTTCACACTGTGTTCACATCCACCAAGATGGAAACAAGCATTTATCTAACAGAGGTCGCCAAGTCTGAGGCGGATGCGAGAAAGCAACATCCGAACCAAGAAATCAGTACGCTTACATCGATCACAAACCCTCATGAGGACCTGGGCTTGGCCACTTTCGAAGCCTCCGGACGCTACCGAGTGGCCCCCCGACGATAATGCTCTCAAGGATTCAAATATGCAAAAGTCTACCCAGGCGGTTGGCCCCTTTCCGGCCCCTGAGATCTGCATTATGTCGAAGTATTTCGAACACCTGCATTCTGGTCTGAACCGCAATCAGGGACCAGATTAGGCAAAGACATGCAGTGCAAGCCCGATTGTGCCTAGCCACATGTGGCACCGGTCGGGGAACAGGGATCCTACTTCGCCGCCTTTTCTACTTGCTTTTTTATGCTGTCTGTCTATAGTGAGCGAACTTACATTACTTCATGACCGCAGATAGCTCCTGCACCTGCAGACAGGACTCATATCTTCGGCTTGGTATGCAGAAGTTGGTGAGATAATGACGGTAAGCGTGCTCAGGTAAGACGACCAACGTCATCAATGCAGTACAATAAGCGATGGCTCAGGCCATCCTGCCGTCAAGCAAAATTACATGAATCTGTGGATAAGGCGACACTTCTAACTAATACGGCTTGTGCGAATTCAATATCTCGACAGGCAAAGATATGGCTGTAGACAAGTACGCCGGAATTCCTCAACAAAAAGCACGACTGGGATGTGTCCCAAGCAGCATCCTTCGAAGAGAACGGTTGCACAGCTACCGGATTGGTCAAGAATAGGGATAGACACCCGCTAAAACGAACGAATGGCATGAAGTTCAAGCATCGCCGGCTCATCGTAACATGAAGTGGTACACACAATGTTCGCCGCCGCGACATCCACAGCGGTCTGAGATCAGTCACGAGTGCCACGTGAGTGCTTCCCCGGCGAGGCTGCGCGGGGAACTCCTTTGCACAGTGGCCACTGATAGTCCGACAGGCAGCACACCGCCCACGCCGCCGGGCAACAGCCGGTGAGCAGATCGTCCACAGCTACCTAGCACTATCAGACCGCCAAGCCGCTCCCAGGCGAAACACGCACAGCGCAAGGACACAGCTCTCCCCGGCTCCGCGCTCGCGGGTGACCCGGCCCGGACGAATAGACAGCAACAGAGAGGTAGGTAGAGGGAGGACGAGGCCCCCGAAACAGCGGCGCAGCTGACAAGTGACATCCGTGGCCTTGGGCGCATAAAGGGGAACGAACATCAGGTAGGCAAGGAGATAGGGCTATCGGAGTATGGGGGGCGGCAGGCGGGGGCAACTTGCCACTCGCTCACTGGAGAGAAAAAGCATCATGTGCCGTTTGACCCGACGGGTAAGCAAACAAGCAGAAAAAGCACCGGGCCGCGGCCGTGTAACATGAGGGAACAACGTGACTGTCTGTACCTGTGCGGGCTGCGCTGCGCTGTGCTCTACAGTAGCAGCGGATGGTCTTGGGGCTGCAGGCAGGAAGCTACAGCATAGGGATAGACGTGCGTGCCATACGCAGAGGAGGGAACAAATAGGCTCTAGTTCCGGGCAGCCCGGGGTAGTGGAGATTTGTAGAAGCTGTGCGGCATCAAAAATGTGGCGAGACTTGGGCTCTGAAAGGCCGATGTTCGTTCAACCTGGGGGGTTTGAGAGACACGGCCAATTGTAGCATCACATGTCTCTGCTATTACGATACAATCAGGCCAGACTGGAATAGGCACAGAAGCGGATATTATTAACAAGAAATCCAGCTGGGAATACCGGTTATAAGACAAACTTTCGCGTAAATGACGTCTCATGCAGGGACCAAACCCCCCCTCGCCCGTCTATTCTCCTGTCCCTTGGGCATCATCATCATCATCAGGAGAGCGGGGAGGCATGCGGGCTGAAATGGGGGACCAACAAAAATAATGACAGACCACGAGCAAAAAAGAAATCAAGGCACATTTTTCAGGGTCCTTGTGTCTCTCTTGTCTGCCACATGACAGTCGAGCACCAGGTACTAAAAAATGCCACAAGTCATGTATGACTACGTCTGTATCACCCCACGCCGGCCTCGTTCCCTCCCACGCCGTCAAACCCCACAGGACCCCTTGGGGGGCACAGGTGTGGGCATTGCAGTAGTGTGGTCGGCGGGAAGCATGTACATAAGAGTAAGAGTAAGAGTGGCCGTTTGTTTTTCCCAGCTAGGCCAGGAAGAGGAAAGGCAGGCACGGCAGACGAGGGTCGCTGACAGGCAGAGAAAGACGCTTGCGAGCAACCCTGATCCCGGTGCCAACAGGAAAAGAGACCCTCTTCCACTGGTAATGTACAGCCTGTTACTGCAAGTGCGTTGGTACGTAGGTGACTGGACCCGAACCCGCAAAGACGTCTGTCTGTCTGTCTGTATTTCACCCCTTCCCTGATGCTTGCTACTGGACCCTGTAACCTTGCCTCCCAAATCCATCCCGCTTGGATGTTTATAGTGACAATGACGTCTTGATGGATCGGCCCGGAGCCTCAGACTCACTCCTTATTGCAACAACACACAACACAACGCACGCCTCACCTCTCCATCCCTGGGTCCCACCCGGCAAACTTCCTGGTCCTGCGCCCGCCGGTTCGGCCTTGTTGCGGTCCTGAAGGCAGATCTTCCGTCACGGGTGGATATGGTAAGAATGACCGGTCTTCGCCCCCCGAGCGAGTCGCTCCAAGGCCCGTTGGGCCAAGGGCCCCAGGTACAAGGCACAACAGAACAAGGGAGGCTGAGATGGATGAGACCACTGAGACGGGACCCCTTCCAAGAGTGGTGGCGTGGCGTGGCCAATATGAGGAATCTTTTTGTTCGTGTGTCTATGCGAGCGCGCCACGTGAGGGAGTCAGCCATCATGCGTTCCGTCCCTCGCGGGATTAGTGGGCTGTCTAGCAGCTTCTACTACCTGCGCGAGGCTCATTGCTCTCTATCCTTGCTTGCCACATACCATGCAAAAAAAAAAAGATCAGCTCGGTACATGGATGACAATCTATCAATCAACCGTCCCAGGCGCGGAGAGGCGGCAGAAGAAGCGGGCAGGATGTTTCGGGCGAAAAAGAGACCAACGAAACAGTGTCGAGCTGCTCTGCCCTACCGCTCAACCACGACAGTACAACAGTAATAAGTACAGTATGTAGAACATGTACATTCGAACATGACCGACCCATCAGCCCAGACAGAGGGAAGAAAAGGTCTTTGCCCCCGCTGCCCCGGCACCAACCCCAGATTCCTCCCACCGCTGCGACAGAGAAAAAGCGCCGGAACGCGGGGTGACGTCAGCGGCGTCCGGAGAAGAGACGATCAGCAGCTGTCCTGCGCCGCAGGGGTTGGCCACTTCCGGTCTCACCACACGGTACTGTGGTAGCAGCAGCGCGTCTCCTCATTTATTATCCGCCTGCTCACCTCACCTAAAAGGTGCCTCGCCCCTGCAGGGTGGCTTCCGTCTGGGCGGAAGTTGCAGGCGGCAAGGGGACCGGAGGTTATTGTGTGTAGCCACTACGCCTACAAGTTTGGGACGGCAGAGTGTATTGCAGTTGAATTTCCTTTTCTGGACTCTGCTACGAGGGTCGTGTGTCGGTGTGCGAGCCTCCCGTCGACATGCCCCCCCACTGGTTTGGTTGCCAGCAAGGGGTGTCGAGGGAGCAAGCGACTAGATATATGCAAACCCTATCGTCAATTTAAAAGACAAAATATGATGCCTCCTCTTTTTGCGAGGACGCCGGTATCAAGACTCCCCCGTGAAGCTAAGCTCCACTCAAAAAACACCGTGCTCCTGATGAGTCGTTATAAAAAAAGAAAGAGAAACGATGTAAATGTACAATATGCCGTCACTCAGAGAATAAGACCCATGAGATGGGGGAGACAGAAGTGTAAAAGAAGCAAACATATGCATGCATGACAAAACGCCGACGCCTGTGTGTGGACATGACGCTACCCAGTCCCCAGTCTCTTGAATGCCCGTGAAAAGCCCCCCATGGCTGGCTGTATGCAGAAAGTGCAAATGTCCGTTGGCGAGGTTGTTGATGTCCTGAGGTCAGTTGTTGCTCAGGAAGGGGATGTACAACAGCGGACGAAGATCCTTGGTATTGATGTGGTATGATAAGAGGAATTTTCATCGGTGCGCCGCCATCACCAAAGAAAACGGGTATGATGTGTGATGTGTGTCGACCCCCGGCTGATGAACCAAAACTAAAAAAAAGAAACGGGCGGTGCCATGGCCCCTCCTCCCCTCTGTCCTAAAAGCTCCCCATGTCGTAGGTATTGTCCGTGTAAAAGTCTCCGTCTGTCTGTCTGTCTTGTTTGTGAGTGTTGTGGATGATTCAAGAAGGAAAAGGTAGTATGAGAGTTGTCGGTAGTAGTTGGTTGTCTCTGTGCTCCGCCATCCGACAGCCCGAGAGGAAGGGGTCAGCTCCTGCCCATCTTGCCTTCCATAACGCCATGCTGACCGGCCGGCGATCATGCCTCGACAGGACATCCAATCCCATGCGCGACTCGGCTGCGGCTGTCGAGATCTCCGGTGCCACGAGGGCGTCGTGTAACGTTATCGCCTATGGCATGTCGCCGGCCGGCCCTCAGCAAGAAGCTTTTCATCTCTTTGCATGACGTAGACGAGCAAGATCGGCTGCCTGCTGGCAAGGCCCACCAGTATGCCGCCCCACAGTCACGTTTGCCCCTATTAATTTTTCCTCCCCATGGACGGCTGCCATCGGCCTCGGTGCCACACTGTTGAAGCTGCTCCGCCCGCGCCAGCCTCAAGAGCTGATGGATGAACGCGTTCACTTTTTGGCCCTGCTCGACGACGTTGCTGTGATTTTGCTCGTGCTCATGAGGTCTCCAATGTATTTTTGCAGGAACTTGTTGTTGCTGTCCAGCTTGTCATGCTCCTCCTTGACAGCCTCGATGCGGTTGAATATCATGAGTAGTGATTCCTGGAGGGCTTTTGCGTGCCTAAAGACGGTGGCTCGCGCGTCAGCAAACCATATCCTCAAGCCGTAGGAATGACGTGTCGAGGGGCGACCGGGATCCGGCCGGGTAGGATGGTAGCTGCTCACCTTCGGAGTTCATCCCGAGCCTCACGTCCCAGTGCCTCGAGGTCTTCGCTGGTCCTCCGCGGGCTCATTGCGCGCACGTCGCCGGGCTCTATCATGACATCGGTTGGTTCAACTGCTTCCGCTGATTCTCGAGGGACAATGATAGTACCGCTGCTTTTCCGGCTGGGGAGGCGTGGTCGTACTGGGACGGGGGCGACGATCTGGGGGCTGTTTGACTGGTCGATGGACGAGGCCGAGGAAGAGTCTGAGCGAGCCATCTCAGGCATCTGATGGCTGTAGATTTGTTCTTGCGGTGAGTGGCCTTCCTCCATGGCGGACGGTAGGAAGACAGGGTCGGGCTGGTGTGCGTTGGCTGCCTCGGCGTTGATGGTGATGTTGTCGTCGATGTCGTCGAGATCTAGACTGTCGACGTTGGTTGTGGTGGTGGTGGTGGTGGTGGTGGTGGTGGTGTTGTTGTTGTTGTTGTTGTTGTCGGGTCCCCGTGGTTGCGGCAGAGGCTCGAGGGTCGGGGGAGAGGGATGGGGGTTAGTTTGTGTCGTGTCGTGAGTCGTGGCCTCGGGTGTCTGGCAAAGACTGGGTGGTGGAGTGGAGACCATTGGTCGGGCTAGTAATCGTGTTGAGAGGCGAATTGGACCATGTGCCTCTCTGCAGCCTTGTCTCGGGTGGCCAAGGTATAGTGTTATGCGGAAATTCTCAAAACGACCGTCACTGTTGCAAGATCTTGGATAGATGTTTTGCCACCGTTGGCCGAGAAAGAGGGATCCGTGGCTGTGACAAGGGGAGAGGAAAAAAGGTACCGCGAGGAGACAGGTGGGCGGCCGGCGGAGGTTGGGCTTGGAGGGCTGAAGCGAGAAGAAAAGAATCGGGAAAAGTTGGTCAGGGCCACGACGGCAGGACGGCAGGCGAAGGGAAGGAATCTTCGCTGGAGGAAAAAGAGGAGTCGGCGGGTGGGGTGGGAGGGAGAGTAGAAGTGGGCGTATGGATCGTGGACGGGACAGGATGCACGGCGGCCCTGCGCTTTGCTGCACTGCACTTGCGCCGTAACGGGCGATACAGTATCTTGGGGGGGGAGGGCTGGGAGGGGGTGGACTCTGTAAGTCGCAAACAGCAAGTGATCCCTAAAAGAGGAGGCTCAAATCGTTCAGGGCAGCCGGGGCAGGTAGGGCAACCAGACCAGTGTAAGCCAAAGCAGAGCAGAGTAGAGCAGGATGTCTGGCAACCTAAAATCAACGACGTTTTGCTGCTGGGTAGGTGTGTGCGTGCTTTCAAGCGAGCAGAAGACAGACAGGGTGAGGTGAGTGGTGAATGGCGAGTGGTGAGTGCTTGAACCCAGCAAGTTTTGGGGGGGGGAGGTGGAGGATGCAGAGACAAGAGAGACAAGAGAGACTAGGTACCTGATGTACCCAAGCAGGGCCAGATACTGGGCCCGGATGCTGGGCCCTAGGTCAGACCCTGGGTCTCTCTGACGCTGCACGGTGAGCCCACACACTGTCCCCATGGAGGCTGAAGCAGCTCTGCCACGCACCGGGCACGGCTGCTTCACCGTTGAGGGGCACAGTGCGGTCCAAGTCAGGTCACCTCAAGAAACGACCCTTTTTTTCCTGTTCCCCCGAAGCTTGATTGGAGCAGACATAAGACTCCCAAGGCCTGCAGAGGGTATCCAATGTATCTCGGTACGCGGATACTCGAGGCAGAACGGTACCCTGCCCCCCTTGTCACCACCCCCCAAGAGAGAGGAGAGACGGCCGTCCAATGCCAGTGGCCAGTGCCGTTTCCCACGGAAAAAAGACGTCACATCATGACGGGGGGCGCAGGGAGGCACGCAGCTCCTTATTTGCACTACCTACCGTGCGCGACGCTGCGAGAAGGATTGCCAGCCGATCGCTTCTCCTTCCTGTGCTCGGCTGGTCACCGCCAGAAGCGGTGGGTTCGCTCAGAAGCAGGCTGGACAAGATTTCGTGCGATTTCTTAAACGGGCCCTACAGCTGATCGTCGGCGTCTGCTGAGCACCAACTGGGCACCTCGGCACCCAAACACGCCTCGCAGCCGGCCCTCGAGGCCACCAGGTGGTAGGGAATCCCCAGCCCGGGTCCGTCGAGAGGGGCATCAAGAGTCAAGAGTCAAGGCACAGCATAGATAGACATGCGAGGCACAGACTTTGCGATGCTGTTGTGCCTCGCTCATGGCGAGATCGCTGATGCGAATCGAAAATCCTGTGGCCTGCCTGCCTGCTTCTTTTCTTTTCCCTGGGATCACCGGTGGGGAAAGGTCGACAAGCGAGCAGAACAGCATCGATTCTGCTGTTTTGGAGTGGCCGGCAGACCCAGTGCCGTTGTCGATCACCTGTGCAAGAGGAGAGAACAAGACGAGGGCAGCGCCTATTTCGAGAGCACACTTCCCTCCTGGCACACTGCCAGGCAGACCCGGAGGCCCTCGAGCGGTTGGCGAGCAGAGTGCCCCGTTGCTTCTGCTGTGGGTTGCTCCCGATTTTTGATTTTTTTTTAAACTGGGGAGTAATCACGATGACACGCAAGATTTACGCCGCGGGCAAACCAGGCAGGCTAATAATGAGGGCGAGGGTGGCGAGCTCACTCATGCCCCATACACAGGCTGGGCTACTGTGTGTTGGGCTGTCGGCGGTTTCGGACGAAATTGATGGACCGACCGTCAACGGCCGGGAGTCAGTCCGTGATGGCAACATGGTTGACGATGAGCTTGCCGCAGTACCGCGGCGGCTGTTCCTGCGTGCTGTTTTTGGAGGTGACGGCGGTGGTGGTGATGACGATAAATGCGGGAGGCACACTCAAGGTCAGGGTGTTTCAGGTTCGCAGACGCCTGCCCTGCATGGATACAGATGGACACAGATGGATGCAGTACAGCGCCCAGCAGAACCCAGCTTGCTGGCTCGTCCCCTCCTTCTTGCCTGGCGCTGCCCTGACCCTGGCAGCCCGGGCCCCTGACCCTTGCCCAGCCAAACCTGCCAGCCCGCCTGGCTCAACCCACGATGTGACAGGGAAGGCGTGTCAGTCAGTCCTCTCAGGTGACCGACCTTTCCTGTTTCTGCAGGGCAGCAGTCTCAGAAAGGGAAGGTAGGGAAGTCAGGCAAGGGCACAGAAGGCGGACCCTGATTCTTGTACGGAGTACGTACCGCAGGACAGTACTCGAGCTGTCGAGCTTGTACTATTACATGGCAGTAATTTTTTTCTTGTCTGTCTCTGCCCCTCTGCATTTTGCCTCCGCGATAGAGGGGGTGGGGGAAGTAACCAAATACGGCTAGTTCCAATCTTGCGAGAGGTGGGTTCATCGTCGAGCTCTGCCAGCCAGTCAGTCTCTCCTGCTTGCCATTTGCCTCGAACCTCAATTTCTCTCGACTCCGTAGACGATCTCAATTTGGGTGGCCTGCCCGTTTTTCATGTGCTGTGTGTGGACGGACGTCCATCCCCTCCCTCACCCATGGAAAAATAAACACAGACACAATGACACATCGAGCTCGCTCTGCCGTCGTTCACCGTCGGGTCTTTTGGCCCTGGTGCACATCGTCATTTGCCTGCGGATTTCACGACACGACACGGCTCGACTCGACACGAGAAAGATACGTTGTCATGGAATGAAGCCTGATGCCAGCTCATGACGCGCCAGCCCATCGTACGTATGTATACGAACCACTGAACCGCAAACGACCCGGGCTCTTAGACACCGGCAGACCTGGGAGTTCGAACAAGACGGGGATTTACATTATGGGCCCGACCCAAAAGTACTTACAACTGTACCCTGCCTGGTCTACCCTGGCTACCGTACGGAGTACTGCAGCTGTGCAGGCGCTGCGTACCACAGTACTGCCATACACGCACACAGTAGCCCTGCATGGGGCCCTGGGGGCACATGTCCCATGTCTCCAAGCTGCAGAAGTGAGCGGTCGACTCCCGCAGTCAGACACGCACCACGCACCACGCACCACGCACCACGCTCACACACGCAGGCACAGCAGGATCCGAGCCTGATTGACTGATCGGTTTTATTGTGCACCACTGAGAGGGCTGGCTTGACTGGTTGAGCGATCGTCGCGCCAGTGACGCGCCCTCACCGTCCCCTCGTGCATGCAATACTGCAGTCTGCAGCACATACACCACAAAACCTGACAGCATGGCATTATCAGCCCGTGATATTCAACGGGTCTGTTCTTGTCTCGCCTCCCCCCATTGGCAGCATGCTCCATGATCTCCTCCCACTCGGGTCCCTGACAAGCCTGACAAGCCTGGCCAAACCACCTGGTTGGCTGCCAATCCTCGCGTCCCCTGGTTGATAGTCCCGACGCAATTGCACATCCTCACTCGGAAAGAATCACATCAGATTACCGAGTCCGTCCCTACCCGTGGTTGTCTCCAGCAATCCCAATCACCCTGCGAAGCAACGCCGGCGATCATCAGCCCTCGTTGCATAGTCCGGCCCTTCGGCTCCTCTCCCAGTCCCCTCACCACCTGCGTCACGCACTCGCTTCGCCTCGCCTCGCCTCCGTCTCGCGTCCGCCTTGGCCCTGACACCGCGACTGGTGACTGGCACGTTCAGGCTTGCAAGAGCACCACTCTGTCCTGGGCAGCTTACGCGATGCTGGGATGCCCTTTGACAAGCTTCCGCAGCAAAAGCCTAATTGGCATCTACAACTCCCAGGAAAATTCAATGGGTCCTGAGGACCTGCAAGACGGGGGGCATCGCCCGGAGACCCTCGCAGACACAGACATTTGTTGCCCGCCCCCCTCCGTCCTTCTTGGCGAGTCAAGAGGTCAGAAGGTCGTGCAATTAGAGTTTGCCTGCCCAACCGCCTCCAACCCAATCTGGGAGCATGGATGACATCACCTCAGTCATGCAGCCCGCGACCGCACACGGATGGGGTAGCCACGTGACTGTCGTGATAGCAAGGTGTGCTACGGCCCCTTGGGTTTATTTCACCCCGGCACCGGGTCCGCGACGGTCGTGTTGGGATCGCGGACAGGTATCGCAAGGCGACCAGAGCAGGTGCGGACGGGCGGACGGGGAACATTTGTCGAGCCAGGCCCCAGAGGCTCAGAGGGTGCCGTGTACCTGTCTGGTACTGGACAGCAATTGTTGGCCTCGGGGCCTGTTTGAGAGGCCGATAAAAGTCTCCACAGTTGGTCGTTCCTAGTCATGATCGGCGTCGTTTGCTTATCCCCGGTGTCAGATGGGGTTTCCCTCTTCACGGAGTCGTGTCGGCCAAACAAAACCTTGCTGTCCACCTCTCTATCGCGCTTGGCCTCTCTCACTGAAATCCCACTGGCTGATGAAACCCAGAAAAGCAAAATTGGACAACTGCCTGCGCACAGGTGCCATAAATGGCTCAGGTCACACACCACAAACCACAGAACTTTTGTCAGTGGGCCGTCAAGCATCTTGACAACCCCCACCCCCAGACCCTGCAGGGCCGTGGGTGCTATGCCACACAAATACAAAGCCAGGAGCTGCTCTCCGGTGTTTCTAGCAAATTGTTCTGAGCGCCAACGTGATCCGGTATTCGGTTTACGGCCGATACTCACCGGAAATGAAATCTCCTGGAGTCAGCGGAGAATAGAAAAGACAGGATGACTAGGTTGGCCCGGTTCAGGTCATTTTGGAAACGAGTGTCGGGCGAGCTTTGTCCAGCGGCTCCCAGGCTGACGAATTCCTATGCACTACGCATCAGGGCATCGAATCGTACTTGTGAGCAGCCAGGGGAGCAAACCGGCCGTCTATGGGGGTCTGTGGACTGTGGCGACACAGGGTGACCGATTCTTCCCAACTCGCTCATCATCTTCTGTCGACACTTCGGGCCCTAAACACCGCGGCCTGCCACGGCTCTGCAGCTATGGGGTCAACCAAGACTCAAAAAGCTCTTGCTAACGCGGCATGCCCGCGACTAAAGAAGCCAGTAACCACGAGTCCATCACAGGATCGTCAGCCTGAAGCCCGCATCGTATGTCTAACACTGTGCCAGGCTCCATCAGCCGACCAATCTCCGTGGCTGTCAGGCCTCCTGGACTTGCGGTATGGATCACCCGTTGGCCATTGCTGGCGCCCGCGGTACTGTGCCACCCTCCTCCTCTCACTGCCCTTCACCTAACAACTCTTGCTCACGCTCCATTTCTATTTCACATCTGCTGCCCATGCAGATATGGTGCATGAGGGCCTAATTCATGCTACCGGACAGCCTCCGAATGACGACGATCGGGCGGTTCACGGGTGGGCTTTGGCCGGCCCGCAGGACAGAAAGCGCGTCCTGGTCAGTGACTGACCTGTGAGCCCCTCGCTTCTTGGCCACGTTGCCTGGTTGCTGACCTGTATGGGGCGCCCGGAGGCTTGGTGAAGCGCCTGTAACGGTCATGCCGCCGTCACCGAACATGGGGCGCCCATCTCGTCGCGTGCTTTAGTGGAGCCCGATCCCCCCTTTTAGGGCGCGTCTCTATGAGGCAGGGTTTGACGAAAGATATGACAGACACGACAGAGACCGACACATCTCTGTTGCCTAGCACTGCAAACACTACCACGAGGCTATTTAGGCTCCAGAGGCGTATTGAAGTTGGAGACCATTGACTAACTCGGTAGAGCAAAGCCGAATCCGACGGCATCCCTCGTGAGCCCGGGGTGGGTGAAGGCGCTGGGCCAGTTCAACTAGGTACACCACTTTCTTGCGGCTTCTGCCCTTGCAGTCCCAAATTTGTGCCCAATGTGGGAACCAGCTGCAGCCAGTGCATCGGCGGGAAACCCGGAAAAGATGCGGACCCCCTTCTATCCCCTCCTCCCGACATAATAACACAAACTAGTGAGCCTGTGCTCTCTATGCACACCTAGCTGCACGGCACCGCACCGCACTGTCCGCCCGAGATATGACCGATGTCAAACGCCCCGGAAACCGGAACCTTCACCTTGTTCACGTCAGACCCGAAATGGATCGCGGGTAGACCCGTCAACACGGGTCTTACATAAGTATACCCCAACTGCCTACTGGCAGGCCGCAGGCGTTATTGGAGTCGTAGTCGCGCTGCGAGTGTGTTGCTCTTTGTGCTGTCCTCAATAAATGATGCCCTACCTTCACGCCGAGACCACGAGGGGGCTTGGGGCGCAGAGGTTCCGGTTTGCATGGATGGATGACTCGCGATAATAGACCAGGCCACATCGTGTCGCCAGCACACATCCTCAGATGGCGACTGTGGCCAGCTCTGCATTGTGACCAATCGTCTCCCGTTGACGAATCAATTTGGCCACCGTCGTTAACATTAGCACAACGCCGAACGGGAGACTCGAATTTCCGAGCGAGCTCTTTATTTGAGCGTAGGCGTGTGGGTCGCGCTGTTTACTGGTGGCGTTGGCAACGCCAGCGCTCGACAGCGCGCACATTTGGCACGCATGAATCTCCAGCGTACTCACGAGACGCTACTCCACATATTGTCATTCTGAATTGATGATGTTCTGACGACCTCACCAGACTCGGGCCGTTTTCCTCCTGCCGCACCCACGGAACTGTCTCAATAAAAGTCCAAGTCGAATTTGCGAGTCAGCTCAACGCCGAGCCGTCAGACGAAACCCCTTCTACAAAGCTCATCCTTGATCTGAGGGGCCGATCAGATCCTCTCCCAGGCAAATGGAACCGCGCGGTCCTGTCACGTTTGCCTGGGTCACCTTGAAGTGGCTTATCGGACTGTCCATGGGACTGCCGGTCCTCGTTGCCCGGCTTGCCGATCTACGGGATAATTACGCGGAAAATGCCGCCGTGAACCTGTTCGCGGAGGAGATGCAGTAGACCCCCGCTACGGGTCTCTCTCCGCACAAGCGTATACGGATATTGAGATCTCGGGGCACGGGATCAAGTGTGGCGGGAAGGCGGAGCTATTTCCTCTTTCTGGAGAGCTTCGCCTCCTTGGATGCCGATGCATTGGGTACTATCAATCACGCGTTCTGTGGCGTCAGTGTCGACTTCCTAGCAAGTGCGGGACGATCTGCGGGTGCTTCGTGAGCTCGTGTCTCCCGGGGTGAAGGTGCGAGAGTCAGAGATGTTGGGATCAAGTGGTCCGTCTGTACTCTCAACCGGGGCAAGTTGCCCATCCTCTCGTTTATTGAGAACGAATGCTTCGTGTCTCAGAGCCCATATGTCGACAGAACATCCAAGTCAAGAAGAACAACCTTCCGGAGCGTTCGCGCGCGACGGGGTTTTCGACTCCGGGGGGGGGTGGTTCCTTTCTGAGGTTGTTCCGCTTGCTTTGGTTCTGTTATGGAACTTGGTTCACAACTGCTTGGTGTTTCCTGGCTTCTTTCCATTCGGACGTGGTTGTCATCACACGCATCGGCCAGAACGCTTTGAAAAAGGCTGGTACACTAGAGCGACAATTTTCTATTTGAGGAAGCTTAAGTATGACCCTGGGCAAGAGACATCTTGAGGACAGGTTGCTGTGTGAGTCAATCATAAGGGCCTCCGCCGCCGATTCTGGGGCATGAGAACAGTCGAGAATCAAGACCTTGGCGGCTGGGGAGTCGCCATTTACGATGTCAGGCCCGGGAGCGTGTTGTGTTCGAAGCGGTCTGTTCTATTTAAGATGCCGGGCTACAGTTTTGTGACAGTATACTAGTAGAGTTATGCCATCTCTCTGTGAGCAGCAAGTTTGCAGTCTCTTTAGAAATAGGTATGTAATCTAACGAGGGGACCCGAGTGGCAGGGAACGGTGGTCGTAGCGGCGTGTAAAATCTACGCTGGCCCACTCTAGTACCTTGAGAGCGAAACCAAGTGTCATGACGACTAGCCCTTGTGAGAACAATTATAAATAAGCAAAGTGCAATGTGTTGACACGTTATTCCACTGGCGTGATTGACTACTAGGATTCGAAAGTACGGCAGGATCAAAAGTCACATTTAATCCGTCGCAAACACTTGAATACAAAGGCACAATCGAGATGATACGAATGGGCAGTCCAGCTGTTCCATTCACCCGATACACCACTGTTACATTCTTCCGGACAAGTTTGTCAGGCCCAAAACACATTTCTCACTTCTGTACCCATCACTGGCTCGCTCTTCCTCAGAGATGCCACATGAGCGTCCTTGATTCATGGCGGTGTTACGACGAAGATCCATTCATGCTGGCCTTGAGGATTTCCTGGGCTATCAGATAGAAACCCAACTTGAGGGTAGGTTAACCTTGATGGGGTCTGTCGCTGTGCAATTGACATGGCATAAGCAGCCTTGCTCAGGGCAATGGAGTAGTGAGCCAAAGGTCTTGAGAAACATCGGTGGCTTCGGAGCATCGCAAAATGATACATCTTCTAATCAAATCCAACACAGATTACATAACAACCAGTGCTGTACTGACCAGATGCCATGGTTGCGTGACCATCTGCTCTTCTTAGGCTTTTCGATGCAGTAGCCGGCTCAATGGAGCCGGCAGTCAAGCTTCAGATTCAGCCCTCCTGGGGACTACTTTTAGAGAATCACTTTAAGTTTAAGAAGGGCCTGGAACACACGTGCGGAGTGTGGGCGCTCTCTATTCTTGGTTCCGAGGGCACCCTTCCTACAGAGAATAGAGCAAACTTTCAAAACCTCAGGCTGGGATGGCTCGGGAAGAAATTGACAGTTCATGTGGGAAACGCAACACATATCCCGGGGGAGACCATCTCGGCATGTGCGGTCGAGTCCCTCTACCGATCCTAATATACCATGGAAAAGGCGGCATTCTTACTTTGGCGTAAACCGTACTTGTTTGTCTAAGGGAACCCACTCTAGGAAGAAGTGTAATCACTGACGTTCGTCACACGCGGTGCGATCAGACATTCAACACGTGCGGCCGATGGCACATGTTTCTGCTCGCCAACACATTGCTCTGCTCACCCCCAACCTGTTTCAACACTGCCCGATTCACCCCCACATACGTGTATGAATCTGCGATATGGTAATGCTGTGGCTTGTTGGTGAAGACACAATGCCGCTACTAGCGGATCAACCATCCTTGTTGTCTGCATTCGGCCGAGTTCTCTCGGCCGTCGAGATGCCGCTAGGCGATATGTGGTCTAACAGACTTGGAGGAGGTGTCCGGACCCAAGGATTTGTTTTGGGGGCGTTGGAATGGGTGTGGGGGATCTTGGCCGCATTTTCTCCACCAGATCAGATCAATGTCTGTGATAAAGATGAAAGCCAGAGATGCGGGTAACCAAACGTCAACAAGACCCATCAACATGTGCACGAAGGAGGGGCTATCCAAAAGTCCCTTCGACCAAAAGGAGCCATGATTATGTGCTTATATTGAGGTGTGGGGTTAGATTTTCTCGGCGATGCACCACTGATTGGCCCGGCGTCCCTGGAGCTTCTCGAAGGGACTTTTGCATAGCGCCGAATGTCTCCTCTTCTTTTCGTCCCACGCGAAGCCCAGTGGCAGACTTCTTCATGTGGGAACCTGGCTGCATATTGACATGCCGAAACACCTTCCCAGGATGGATATCAACAAGCGGCCCCCGTTTGGATTTGGATTTCGATCCCGGAACTATGCAAGGTAGCTTTTGGTGAGTGGGTGAGTGTCTGTCTGAAGCAGCAACCAGCCGCTCGGGACGGGAAAAAAAGGCCAACACTTCCACTGCAACGTCAGGTCAAGCCAGCATCAATTAGCCTCATCATAATATTGGCGTCTACGTTTCTTGGGGCAGCCACTAGGCTCAAATACATTACCACTCTCTTTTAAGGCACTGTCATCCCCTGCAGCTCCGGTTCCCAGTCCAGCTCCAGACCGACCATCCTTCCACTCGTCACGCTGCCCATGGTGTGGTAGCACAACTGACGTCTACCAGCCTTGCGTAATTCACCACGTATATACTCACTAATCTCCTTGCTATCATTCTACTGCATGAGTATGCGATACATTCGGCCACGCTCTTTTTTTACAACCTTTCACAACACAATACATGCATGGCGAATCACTGAACTGAACCCGAAAATCCCCAGGCCGTGGCGATTTCAGAGCAGCAACGCGCCAGGAACAAAACATATGCGGATCATAGTGGAGACCCAAAACTAAACCAGCATACAAGATGTCATACACGCACGCCCAAATGGGCATGAGCACCTTTATTGGGGTAGCACTCATCGCCTTCACCACGCTTCGCTTCATCACCGCCGGCCTGACAAACCCCCGCCGGCACATCCCAGGCCCATGGTGGGCCAGGTTCACCTCGGTGCCCATGAACTACCACCGTTGGCGCGGGGACAAGTTCAAATGGGCGCTCCCGCTACACCAGCGTTACGGCCCCGTGGTCCTCGTCGCGCCAAACGAGATCTCGTTCGGCAGCCTCGAGGGCCTGCAGACGGTCCACAAGATGGGCACGGGGTTCACCAAGGGCGCCTTCCACGTCAACTTCCGGATCGGGCCCGAGCCCTCGCTGTTCGACATGACGGATACCAAGGCCCACGCCGAGCGGAGGCGGCTGTTCAGCCGGGCGTTCACGGCGCAGTCGCTCCGGCAGAACTGGCAACCTGAGGTGCGGAGGCTTGTCGAGAAGGCAGTGGGCAAGATCAAGTCGGACGCCACCGCCGAGGGCACGGCCGACGTGGCCAAGTGGTGGAAGTTCATGGCGAGCGACGTCGTGTCGCGGATCGGCTTTGGCCAGGCGTTCAACATGCTGGACGGCCTCGATAAGGCTGACATGCGGTTCTGGATGGCGCTGCGGACACTGGGCCAGACCATCCTGCTGCGGCAGTACGTGTCGGTCGAGACGATGGACATGCTGGCGAGGGTGCTCCCGATAGCCTGGCTGAAGCGCGTGGCGGCTGCCAAGCAGGCCATCTACGACCAGGGGTCCATCGCCGTGGAGAACATGAGGAGGAAGAAGGACAGTGATAAGAGGAATATCTTCTACAAGATCGTCGAGGAGGCCGACCACAAGGAGGCTTCGGGGCTGACGGATAACGCTGTGCGCTCTGAGGCTGCGACTTTCATGATCGGCGGTGCCGAGACGACCAGCGCCGCGCTGACGTATCTCACTTGGGCGATAGTAAGGCGGCCCGAGTTACAGGGGAGGATCGAGGATGAGGTCGCCAGCCTGAAGCCAGACTTCACCGACGAGGATATCGAGTCCTTGCCGCTGCTGAGTGCCGTCATCACCGAGGCCCTGAGGATGTACAACCCCACCCCGGGGGCCAACGCCAGGGTGTGTCCTCCGGACGGAGCAACAGTCGAAGGTGTTTATATCCCAGGTGGTTCCACTGTGTGCACAGTGGCCTATGCCGTCCATCGCATGCCCGGGATCTTTCCCAATGGTGACGAGTGAGTAACCCTCTAGTCTCTTTTTTCGGTCTTCTCTGCCAGCCTGCTAACAGCGCATTTCTCCAGGTTCGACGAAACCCGCTTCGAGGACCCATCTCCCGAGGTCAAAGCCGGATTCTCGACCTTCATGGTGGGCTCGCGGTCGTGCATTGGTAAGCACCTCGCCATGATGGAGCTGCGGCTGGCTGCCGCGTTGCTGTTCAGAGAGTGCAGGGGTCTGCGGTTGGCACCGAGCTGTACGGACGAGTCGATGGAGCAGCTTCAGTGGGTGTTCACGGGACCGAAGGGTGGGAAATGCGAGATGATCTTGTGATCTCAGATGCTTAAGAGGTAATGACCTCATCTTTGTGCGCCTCTGTGTACATATCTTAATCGAGAAAGAAGAAGCCGTGCTGTGCCTTGGTCGCAGCTCACGCCCACTTCTTAACAACCAGCTCTGCGAACGCCAGCTCTATCTCCCATGCAGGAATGAAGTTGTTGAACTTCCACCTCGTCTCATCCGGAACGTCGTCGAATGGCTTGGTCGAGTCCAGGAGGCACCTCAGCTCGGCATACAAGTCGAGCAGCCGGCGGCGCGACCCCGGGTCGTCGTGAACGAGGCGGATCGTCTGGTCGGACGACCATCCTTTTAGCTCTTCGAGGGCCATGGGTGGCTCGATTTCCTTGTATGCCCACTCCTTCGCCACGGCGTCATACTCTTGCTCCTTCCCTGACTTCCTCTTGTTTCCTTTGCCCAGGAGCTCCGATGGCCGCCGCACGGGACGCTCCCACTGCTTCCCGAAGACGATGGTGATCTTCCGCAGGTGTAGCAGACACCTGGGAAGCTTCTTGAACCACAGACGCACGTTGGTCGGGTTCTCTATAAAGATGCTTGAGTCGAGCGCCAGGTGGGTGAGCCTCGTGAGGACGGTGTTGTACCTGAGGTAGTCACGGGCCTCGGGCCCCGGGTTGCGCTGCTGTAGTATGAGCTGGTGCCTCCGGAACCAGTGGAACTGCGACTTGACGATGTAGACGGCGTCATGACGCATGTACGGCCGCAAAAGGAGGTTGTCGAACTTCTCCCCCTGCGAGTTCTCAGCATACGTCCAGAGGTACTTCTTGACCTTGTCCACGACAACCCTGGACTCCTGGCAGACGTTGTAGATGCTGGGCTGTGGCGATACAATGTGTGGGTCGTTGGGCTCGTCGGCAGCGTGGTGCCAGAAGAGGATCGCCGGCTCATCCCAAGCTGGGAGCGTGAGCTCCCAGATTTCCAGGCGGAGCTCGGCCGGGAGTGACTGAAATGATGGCATTGCGAACAGACGCCTCAGGGTGGAGGGGTGTTAGTACGTAAGTGGGTTGCTACACGTGGATGGTTATTTGAGCTAATTGTGCGGCCATGAGATTTCTTCGTAGAGGGTTTTCTGTTGCGAAAATGTTTGCGTCCACTACGGTCACTTCACGAGATCAAACTTAAGGTCATCGCTTTGTTCGATTTGCTGTGTAACCTGATAATCGCCGGATTCGGGTTGACCCTGACGCTTGTCCGTTTTGGCCTCTCTTGCGCGCTGGCGAGAACAGGGCTCACGGGAACGCAAGCACCAGCAAATAAGTCGTGACTGTATCCAAGGGCTCAAATTGAGGACAAAATATCTATAATATGTTGAGGCATGGATTCATGGTGTAAACATGAGTAAGGCGAGCAATGCCCATTGTCTGAGGCCAGACACGCTCTACTGGGAAACAACACGATCACAGGTAGTCGTGCTCCATGTAAAACCGCACTCATCAGCTTGATTTGGAGACATTGAAATGTAGATATAGGTTTTTGGAATTGTATTTGTATAATTGCAGGATCGAGTCCGTCTGGGTGCACGGGGACGAGCTACCCTGTGATGCCGCAGAGTCCATTCGGGAGGCTAGCCTCAAACTTGAATGGCTCCCGAGGTCTACTTCCCCATGCCGACATTATGTGTGCAGCTTCAAATCAAGATTGTTTGGAACATCAATCTAGAGCAAGTAAACCTACAAAATGCAGCTCATAGCACTTAGTTGCGCACAATGCCTCTATTTCTCACTGACGAAGCTCTGCACATGCGTCACGTCCATTTGTGGTGAGCACTTGGATCAAGGCAGTTGGGATGAACTACCGCCGGAAACTAACCTCTGAAGCCCATCTACCTTCAGGAAGACGAGGTTCACAAGACACGCCCGAGCAAAGTGCGCGGCAGCAAGGTCCAGTAAATAGAATTTACAGGAGCTGGGCTCAATCGGCTTTCGATCCTTCCAGGGTTGGTATTGTACATGCCGCCTACACCAATGGCATCCAGTACCACCAGTCCGGCTATCAATACGGGTACCGCCGATCGGCAAACGCTTGCTGAAACAGGTGGTTGTAACAGTGCCGTCTGATGTCGAGAGTCAGAACAAGCACGGAGGCCAGCTGACCCGGCCAACCCGTCGAAGCTTATATCCGTGTGGACAGCCGCTTGCATCCATTCAGCTTGAGATGCCGAACCAGAGAAAACAGGAAACTAAATGTCACTCAATTTCCTGGGCTTCTTGAAGCATGCATTCCAGCATACCTAGGTATATGGCGACAATTTACTAGGCTCTTACGAGCTTCCCTCCCGAACTCCAGCCCTGCTATTTAATGAAATATATCGAAATAGTTCTAGTGCTCACATAAGACATCTCAAAGCACGGGAATATCTGTTGAAACCACACGTTTGGTTGCCTTGCTTGCATTAGAGTCTAACATAAGTATTGTAACTATCATAAGGAAAATAATGCAGCCGTCGAATCGTAACTTGGTACACTGTCCTTCAGACATCATTTTGACCCCGACCAGTCATCGCCACGTTGGCCAGCACAACTGAGAATTTCTAAGCACCCTGATTACTGGACCATGACGAAGTCGACACAAGACTCATAAGTCTGCTGAGCATTTGTGCCGAACCAGAACCACTGCAGCACGCACTCTCCGGCAACGGCGCACTGGTTGGCGGCCAGGTTCGTGGGCATGGTGACACTGAAGTTGGTGTTGTTGGCCGGCAGCACGGCGAGGTTCTCGTCTGCGTATGAGACGAACGAGATGAGAGGCTGGCCGATAACCGTGTTGGTGGCAGTGTCGACGATGCTCGTGTTCATTGGGCCCTCGTGCGGGATGGGGATGATCGCCTCTATGGGGACAACCTCGCCCGGCGCGAACTGCTGCACCTGGTTCGCGTTGTCCTCGAATTGTGCGCCCCTGCAGAGGCCCAGGTCACCTAGTTGCGTTCAGGTTAGCCTCTGTAATTACTTGAGATATTGACATTTTGCTTTTTGACTTACATTGTGTCGATGCTGCCGTTACATCTTCGAGGGGAATGGTTGGGTCGGCGTTGATGGTGTCGACGGCGTCTTGGCCGCACACCGCAGCCATGGCGGCACCTGCCTGCCTCGCTGGAGGGGAGGTGATGTTGCCGTGAGCGGAGACCGCCGCGGCGAAGAGAGAAGCGCTGACGATAGATGCCTTCATCTTGATTGTTGTGAAATTTGTAATGAGTGAAGATAGTTACTAAAAGAGCGGCAGGCTGATTACAGAGAAAGCGAGTGCCCAGCACTGAATGATGTATAGTATGATGCACGTATTATTCAGGAACCTGAGAACTGACAAGCCGAACCCGTCAAGCTTCTGCCCAAGAGGACGGCTCCGAACATCATATAAAGGATGGGCGATCCAATGCCAAGATGGACCACGGAATAGGTTTCGGATGGCATGCGAACCTCGGGACCCAGGACCGACATCTCCTGGGTGTCAGAAGGGATAGGGCATCCAATCAATGAGCCTCTCCCCCGAGCACAACAGCCCATCATTCACCCACCCCAACTCTAACTCGGCGGAGCCGGAGAAAGTGGCACTGCAGCCTGACTGGGAGCGTCCCAGGACCTGATGCAGGTCCGGGTTTGAGGCTCTGCTGTCTCCCGTCTGAAACCACCCTCATTGGGGGAGCGGAATCTAGGTTGGCGGTTGGGGTTGCATACTGCCAAGCTGCCAGGGGGTGGGGGTTGAAACCTCAGACGACTCGCATATCCAGAAGCAGTCAACAGCGTAAGATCGGCACCCCGGCCAAATCTGCGCCAACCCAAACGTCTACCTGTTAGTTCTGAAAAGAGCGAGAGCAGCTAAAAGCTTGTGTGGGTGCTTGGTTTTGCTTCATTTTATGATCCGCGCTTGGCAGGCCTCCTTGTTGTTTTTGCTAAGATGATCTTGGCCCACCAAGCACAGACGGTGTTCACGGTGATCTGCTGTGCGACGATCATAGTAGCGATCTTTGGGTGGAATGGATTCAACTTGCGTCACAACAGGAATTTGCCTCTGGCTCGGAGTAAACTTGTAGCCGGAGGGCACGGATGACGATAATCTTAAGCACGCTATGGCAAGCATTCAAACATGACTTGAATTGGAGGAGACAACAAGAAATCGGAGGATGAACTTAAAGAGTGCCATCTAGTTGTACGAATTAGGCGTATTACTCATACCTCCCCAGTTTCTGTTTCGAATGTCGGCTTGGGAAGTGTCAGCGTCTGTATTAGGCTAATGACGATAATCGCATATCGTACTAGTCCGCCATCAACTAAGCATAGCACACTGCAAACCCCTTCCTGATGACACCTTGACAGACAGACAGGCCTTTCTTTGTTTTAGGGCCGAGGGGCTTCGTTCCTAATCCGTATGCATCCGAACCTTGGAAGGTTCAGGGCTTAGACTCGAAGAAGGCTTGCTGGCTTCTTGCACACCTCGGCTTATACAATAGAACTTGTTCACCCTTCGACAAATAGCAGACACTATCCATAGCCCAAAAACTGATGGTTCAAAGAAGAGACAGGTGGCTGACAATACAGTATTTGACGTCTCTGATACAGTTTCCCATATGATATTCACCGGCTTCAACCGTTTTCCGCCAGCATGTGGAGTTATTATGCGTGAAACAAGATGTTAGTCGAACTAAACACGTGGATTCGCCCACGTGCGACATCGGATAGAAACAACTGCATGCCTAGGTAGTTTCAGTCCAATTGCAGAAGACGGCAGGAGGCCTTGTGTTCATCACTTACTTGGTTGGTGTTTTGGCCAAGATCCGTCCACGAAAGCCCCTACACAGGTGAGAATATCAAAATGGGTTGTCGTCTTCGACATTTGGAGCCGGACAGAGAACTTGATATCCAAGGCTCACCTCACCCTTGGGCTATGACTCGCACACATGTTGGGTCCAGGGCATCTGAACATCAAAGAGCTGGTTGAGTTGTCAGCATGCCGCGTGCAATGCCCCCAATCGTAATTCATACTTGAGGAATAGTAGCATTTTGTATTGACATAGACCCGTAGGCGTTGACCTGGCTCACAAAATACCTGTGCAAGGAAGCGATCGACACCTGCATCACGAGAACATATTAGTGACAACCAGAAAATTCTCTTATCATAATCGGCAGTAGAACGCCATGCAAATGTCCGAGTCAGGGCAAGCAACTTTGATAGCCGCGCAAGGAGCAGGCTTATCGAAGGAGAACGATCACCCATCGCTTTCGACAAGCAACATCCAGTCCGCATCACCACCCATAACAGCCCAGGGCGCTTCACACTCACCCATCCGAGACTTGCAAAGGACAGCCCCCTAGACCCAAACCGCCACACAGAAAATGTCACCACCCCTAATCCTCTACGCGATCCCACCCCGCGAGGGCCACATGCGCCCCGCCCTCCAGATAAGCGCGCACCTCGTGTCCCGCGGGCTCGACGTGACCATGCTAGGCGACGAAAAATGGTCCCCCGCCATAACCGCCATCGGCGCCCACCCCTCCCCCATCATCGGCCTCTGGGGCGCGATGGAGGACTACACCAAGTGGGGCGACATCATAGCCGCCAAGACGCCCGACGAGCGCCTGCGCATCTCGCTCTCGGACGGCTTCGTGAGGTTGCTCCCCAGCGGGCTCGAGTCGGTGCGGGCCGCGCTCACGAGTATCCGGACGCGATTAGGAGGCGGTGATGTGTTGAGGGGGCGGACGGTGGTGATCCTATCGGATACGTGCCTCTCGGGGACGCTGCCTCTGAAATTGGGCGCGGACCTGCCGCAGGGGTATGAGGACGTCACTCTTAAGACCGTGGGAATTGGCCTGGTCCCGCGGTTCTGGGCGGCGCCTGAGAGGCCGCCCTGGGGTAGCGGGATGCCATACAACGTGTCGGAGGAAGGGATTGCGCGGGCCCTGGAGGCGCACGCGAATAAATGGGACGAGGTCGCCGAGGAGAGGGCGAGGTGGGTGCTTGGGGCGATGAACTGCAGTAAGTCAGTGGATGAGCTATATGGGGAATACGACACTGGCTCGATGAGTTTCAGACGTCCATTCTGGGATGCCTCAACTATCTGTCACGACGTGGTATTTCAGATGGGCCTGCCGAGCTTCGAATTCCCTGTGCCAAATGAGCCTGCGCACCTAAAATTTGCTGGTTCTTTGCCGCCTAAACCAATCCCTTCGGATTTGCAGTACCCGGACTGGTACCCCGAAGTGTTGGAGAACAGCTCAAGCTCAGCTGACAAGCCGGGACGAAAGAAAATCGTATTTGTGGCACAGGGTACGGAGGTATTGGATCACAGGGATCTACTGGTACCGTGTTTGAAGGGACTTGCAGGCAGGGAGGATGTACTTGTGGTTGCAGTGCTTTGTCAAAAGGGAGCAACTCTCGACAAGCATCTGAGTCTCTTCGAGGGCGGAGTCTTGCCTTCAAACGCTCGGATCATCGACTACTTCCCCTACGATGCAATCCTCCCCCACGCAGACGTCTTCGCCTCGAATTCTGGGTACGGAGGGTTGACTCACGCGGTTGCCCAGGCTGTGCCCGTAGTACAGGCAGGAGATGTCTTTGACAAGCCTGACATTGGCCGAAGAGTTGAATATTCTGGTCTTGGTGTTTTTCTTGCAAATTCAGCACCATCACCCGGAGCGGTAGCGGCGGCAGTGAATGAAGTTCTGGCCCAGGACAAGTACAAGAAAAGAGCGTTGAGCTTGCAAGCCCAATCTCGGGAATATGACCCTCTTCAAATCATCGAAGACGGAATCAGAGCCTTATCTTGAGATGGAAGATCGAGGTGAATGGGCAATAGCAAGAGATGGATACCAAAAAAAGGCAGTTGGACGAGGCCGGACTTGAACCGACACCTCCGGTGCGTAATAAGAATCCGGCTTTGCTACCATTACACCACTCGTCCCAATTTGGTCGGCAAAGAAATCAAATATAAGTCGGCTTCAGCTACTAGTATGCTTTAACTGTTATTTTAGCAGCTTGTGAAGTACTATGATGGCTAGGGCGAGGCGGACCCGAGTCACATGGTGCTGGGCCACACAGCTACTTGGGGGGAGATGCCGTAGAAACCGGTCAGGCTCACTCGAGATTACAGTTTGAGAATGCGCTTGTCTTGTAAAGAGCTATTGACTGCGGGCAATTGGCTGACAAAGTGTCTGTCATATCTGAGAGGCGCAAGACGTCGCATCATAATCGATTCAGGAATTGGGAAGCGGATGATGGCCACTGCGAAATGGCACACTATAGAGCACAGTGGGAGAAGAATCGGCGATGACCACCTCTTTGGGGAGGTCGAACCGCGCTTGAATGCAAACGTTCAGTTGTTGTGGTTTGAGATCACGTGTCGTCTCTTGGCCATGGTTGGGCCCTGGGAACAAGATCGTCTACCGGGTCACTCCCCAGGGCTTCCTCATTCGGACGGCCAGCGAGTGAATGGGCTGACATGGTGAAGTGTCCTGTTCCCGATATTCGATGAATGGCAAGCAGTCCGTACAAGCCTTTTCTCATTGCAAGTCTCACCCTAGTACTCTGTGTCAATTCTCGCCGAGCTCAGCTTAATGGAATTTCTAAAACCAAACCATCCATCACAGGGCGTCTAGCTCAAATGGTAGAGCGCGCGCTTAGCATCGATCCTCTCATCCGAGAAGATAGCATCATGCGCGAGGTACACGGTTCGATCCCGTGGTCGTCCATTTTGCCGATTCCGAGGCCTCCATGCATCCGTGCTTGGCCCTCAGTTATATTTTTTTGTCCTCAGGGGTCCCGGTACGGATATCTTTCTCATCGGGAGTAATACCGCGCCTCCGTGGGTGTTGCCGACACGCGGAAGTGAGCGCTGATGCAAACTCGGTGGCCCCACTCGCGGGGCGTCATTCCGGACGGCAAACCAGTGTCCCGACCTGCTTGGTGATCGGCCCGGACTCATTACCAGCTTTCACATAAGTGAAGCCGGAATGTTTAATGCATCCCGGAACTTGCGGTTCGCCTCCGAAATAACACTTGGGCCGGAGAAGGGGCCTCCTTGGCGGAGGCTCACGGGCCTGGCCGCCGGGTTGAAACGCCTTGGTCGTCGATGAAACATCTCCGCTTACCTCCAAGTTGGCGGGCTCGACGAGCGTCGACGTCACCAGGAGGCTTGCAATGGTTCAGATCCTGTCAACAAAATCCGGCATTGATTCCAAACATTTTCTTTCTTCAGCAGCGAATTTGATTTGAAGTCGAAGTCGACAGATGAAATGCGTTTTCCCGTACTCCTTTTCTTCTTGGCGTTCGTTGATAGTTTGAAGGATGGCGTCCCGAGCGCTGATTTAAAGGGACTCTGCGCATGGAGCCCGCTCCTGAGATTGGATGACGAGGTATCTTGTCGCCCGAACACCGTTCCCGCAAATCCAAAGGGCATTACGGACAGGCTTGCCCATCACGGAACCGAGGCAGCGGCAAGCTCGAATGAGACCGGCTGGGAGGGCCCGAAGCACTGCGTTAGAGAGCACTGCGTGTACTCGAACCGGAAATTCGCAGGCGGTATAACGGTGATCACAACCGCCGAGAATGCGAGGCGGATAGCAGACATCCCCGAGATCACCCCTGCCAGGAGTGGACCACCACCCTTCTATGCCACCGAGGTGCCGGGCAAGGGCACCGGCCTGGTCGCGAACCGGACGATCAGGCGCGGAGAGATGATCATGACCTGGCAGCCGAGCTTCGTGATACATCGTCGCCTGCCGGACGACCTGAGCCAGGAGGAGCAGTACCGAGTGTTGGATGCGGCGCTGCTCAAGCTACCAGCCCAGCGTCGGCGAGCGTTCTTGAAACAGCTGGGGCAGTTCGGCGGGCACCGCGTCAGCGACATTCTGTTGACCAACTCATTCCAGATGGACGTTGGATCGGACGGCGGCGGAGAGGAGGGACACCACCTGTCAAACTTCCCCGATGTGAGCCTGTACAACCACGACTGCCGGCCAAACACGGCCTTCTACATCGACGACCACCTCACACACCACACCCACGCCGTGCGGGACATCGCCGCCGGGGAGGAGCTCACGCTGACGTACATGAACCCGTTCGAGACGTACGCGGCGCGGCAGGCGCACATCCAGCAGTCGTGGGGGTTCAAGTGCACGTGCCAGCACTGCACGATGGGCGAGGACAGGATCCGCGAGTCGGACGCGCGGCTGTACGAGATCGACGAGATGGAGGCGGAGCTGGGCAACTTTGCAAGCCCCAAGGCGTCGGTCAAGATGGTGCAGCGGCTGCTCGAGGTGTACGAGCAGGAGAGGCTGGACGTGAAGCTGCACGGGGCGTATGTGCTTGCGGCGCTCAATTATAATCTGTTTGGCAATGCGAAGAAGGCGCAGAAATATGCCAAGTTGGCGGTCGAGACGGGCATCGTCGAGTTTGGGCCGGATGCTGACGACGTCGCGGCGATGAGGGAGCTGGCGAGGGACCCAAAGGGCCATTTTACCTGGATGAAACGAGTTTGACATCTGAGTGAGGGTGCAAATGAGCTGGAATGGCAAGTCATTGGAGGGAAAGAGAAGGCATCGGGCTATGTTGAAGCCTGGTCAAGCTGCATGACGACAAAAGGACCTCGGGAAGGAGACAGTCAGCTGCCTTGACGCTCGTTGGGAAGGTGCACTCGCAGCTGATTCTCTCGGAAAGGGCTCAGGAAAGACTCGCATTGTAGTTGAATCAAAGACATCTAGCTATCCGCCGGCTATGCTATCCAAAAACATGATTGAAAATGCAACATCGCTGGTAGTTAGTTACCTTGGTATCCCGACAAGAAAGAAAACATTCATACAGTCGTCATGCTTGCCCGACCTGCGGCTCCTCAAGAGTCCGTTCTGGTGGTGGACTTGTTCCTTTTCTTTTCCCCTGTTCCGTCCTTCCGCTCCCGTTACACTCCGAATTTTGGTTTCCCCATCTTCTTCGCCACCGCTGGATATTCGATACCCGTCAACGGCATTCATCGTGTCCAGTCCATGCCCCTCCAACCTCCCCTGCAGGCGCGGTCCCTGCTCCTGGCTCCAACCCCCGTTGGCCGCCATTCTGTCTCCGAGAACTCGCTCTCATAGTCGCTGTCGAGCACACGGCCAATGTCCTTGACCCGGAGCATCGTCCGTGCGATGTTCCTCCGACGCTGCCTCCGCAGGGGCCGGCCCCGGGTCATTGAGTCTGACCTCCTCGCCGGCGCCGTCACCACCACCCTTGGCGTCACACAGGCCTCGGAGCTGCAGTCGTCGGCTTGGTATTGCTCCTCCGCATCATCAACCTCGTCTGCATCGTCTGCCCACCTCTCTGTGGTCTCCCACTCCTGGTCCTCCTCCTCGTCCTCCTCCTCGTCCTCCTCTGCTGCGATGGCGTAGCTCTCGTCGAGGTCCTCCCGGGACGACGGGACGTGGTGCAGCTTCCTCTGCTGCTGGACGTAGGCTTGCGAGTTGCTGCTCAGCATCGCCGGAAAGGAGAGCAGCATCTGCAGGAAGACGGCCACGTTGACGATGATGAGGGTCAGGCCCAGGAAGGTGACGCAGACGGCGATGAAGCTCGACATGGCGGGCAAAGAGGGGCTGTGGAGAACAGATGATTGCTGGTTTGGGTGTCTTTTGGTCTTTTGTTTCAAATATCCCAATCGCTGGGGCCAGGCCGAGTCTAGGGAGAAACAAGGATCCTGCCCTGTCTATTGTAACAGCAAGTACGGCGATATGTATGGATGTAGTAGCAATCAACGAGATGCAGGAACGTGGTACACAGACACACAGTTTGCACACGGGATATATCGCGAAAGCGATGAAGAAAACAGGAAGAGGAGAGTCCAGACCGATCTCATCAACTTTGAGGAGGTCCCGGCGCAGATATACAGGAGCCACAATCCCGCACATTCCACACGAGCTGGCTATGTCTGACTCCCTCAGAGTCACTGACTGGAATGGGCGCCTTTCGTCAAAGGGCAGGCCGGGGTGGTATGGCAACAAGCCCCCCACCCACTAGAAGGCGAAAAGAAGGAAACCCTTCACCGCAACAAACAAACCCGCGTGCCCTGGACTCGACGGGCCTCGTCGGGCCCTCCCGCACTCGATTCCATTGGGCCACACGTTCCGCGATGACATGGCGCCATGCCCAAATGGGGCCGGGGATCCTCAGGGGAGTGGGCTCCCTTGGCTCGCCTCTGCCTTGCATATCCTGCCCATCCCGGGCCTATCGACGCTGATGGCCCCTTCGTGGCTCCAATGCTGACAGCACGGGTGGGTTCGTCTCTGCTGCAGGTTTTTGTAACTGCTGCCCTTCTTGCATCTGCTCCAGTTTCACTCTCTATCGACGCCTGGCCACGAGACCTTTGGCCCCTTGCTGGCCCCTGCGCAGACATGGCTCTCCTCTTTTTGTGACCTCAGGGGGGGGACGTGCAGGGGCGAAGAGGAGGGGTAGAATGGGGAGGATGGGGCGGTGTACTGTTAGTTGTTGCTCTGCGAAGCGAGCGATCCGGCGCAATGGGAGGCTAGAAACTTCAGGGCCATTTCGTGATTGTGCATTGGGGGAGGGTTCTTGCGCGGGGAGCCGGGAGACATGCAGCAGTTCGAATAGTGTGAAAGTCTCTTTTCCTGCCTCGCAGTTCGGTGGGTTTCGTTAGGCGCGTCAGCCCGCCCTCTGCTGTGGATCTTTGCCCATTGCCATTGCTGCATAACGAGCGCGTGACATTTCACGGGTAAGCCACTCTTTTGCATCCCAGCTCCATCTTCTGATACTGTCATTACTGAGGAAAAGACTCACTTTCACATGGCAAGAGGCACGCCTGAGGTCGGGTTTGAGTTGTTCATGCCGCGATCAGCGCCACGGGCAGGGATCAATACCCCGACTGCAATGCAACTGCAAAATACCCGGGCCAAGCGCTGTGCTTCACCCAGAACGAAGCATGGACACACCTTGCGAAGAACGATGTTCTATGTGCTTCTGAGTAGGAGGTGGTCTTAATATTTTCAAAGCGGTCGAGCCCTTCCCTGGAAAGAATTTTTTTTCTTCAGCCCTATATGAACCCAATTCCTTCTTGGGCAGTAATATGGACACCTGACTGAAATGTGAGGTTCATGCACATGTGGGTCACGATGCCAGCAAGCAGAGCACTGATGAGGGTATCCCGTCTTGCTGGTGGAGTCTGTAGCTGTGCAGCCAACACGTCAAATGTCCTGCATATCTGCTAGACATGGAATTCATCAATCCGGTGGTAAGTAACGCTTGATACATATCCATTGTGAGCCCACAGATTACCTAGGTTTGTGCATGCAAGCATGGCGTGGACCGCCCACATGAACAGGCAATATTCTTCGGGAGATGCCATCAACGTGACTCTTCCTTTTTTTTTTGTTCGAAAGAATGAGGTTATGGTCGTAGTGACTATCTTCTTGGAAGGCAACGGACGGACGTCATTTGTGTTGGTACCTAGGTAGTTATTTGAGACCACCGTAGGTACCCGGGTATTGACATCTGGAGCCCACGTGATTGACTCCTAGGGGGAGGACCGAGAAATAAACTTCACTATTTCATATTTAAATTTCTGGTTTGATCAATCAGCCTATCCCTGTGATCAGATTTTATTCTAGAAATTCGATGAACATGTTCCACATCCCCGAGTCTTCGCGTAGAGTTGATCGAAGACCCAGAGCTTCTTTAATCAGAGTATCAAAGCAGGTCCAGGCCTCTGGGTCTTCTTCCTTAGGGAATGACTTGAAGAATCCAATGGCCTCTTCATATGTAACTTTTGGGTCCCGCTCCATAGCGGCAAGCGGCCACTTAAGATAGCGAGCCATATCGTTGAGGAGAGTGTGACCAAACCTGGTCCGATGATCAGGGTGTAAAGAGAGCAATGGCTTTTGATCAGGCCGTTCATGTTCCGAAGCCTGGTACAGGAGATCGTTTCTTCGGAAGTCGTCATCGTCAGACACATCCAAGATTCGGCGAAGATCAGCTCTGAATGCATCCCATTCGACTGGATGCCTCAAAGTCGGCGATTGCCTCGTTTTGCCCAGCACCCTGTAGTAAAGTTGGCGTGGTGTGATTGTGTAATCTGGGTAGAGAGGTGAGGACGAGTCATCAGATCGCGTTCGCTCCAAAGATAGAAGAGCATAAACTTTGTCCCTAACGTCGCTGCACTTGCTTGATTCGAATGTGCTGATTAACGAGTCCAACGTTGTTTCTGAGCTTGTGAAAGTCGCTCCCTGCTCCCGTCGTATCCTGCCGTCCACAAGCCGAAGCATTGCCTTCATCGAGGTGCGAGGCTTGATCGATCTCACTACAAACTTCAATCTTGTCCAAGATAACATGGACCGTCCTCGTAGCAGGAGAATATCCCTGGCGAGGGTGAATTCTTGAATGACCCACATCCTGTCCCATCATGCTCTGTCCATGACGCCACTAATGTCGGCGTACTCTCGTATCTTTTCCTTGCGGCTGATCGAGGAATTTGACGGATGTATCTCGTGGTCCCGAGTTTCCCACTGAAGGTCGTAATAGGTGGCCAATATTTTTATTGCCATGTCTGAGACCGCACTTCCAGGACCGAGCCACACAAAGACCGAACGAGCCTCAGAATATATGGCTCCCATCATGTTGACTTGGTGGCCGCGCTCCGAATCATCTTTCTGGTTGATACATATGGCATCGATCCAGTAGAGGTTCCCCCGATGACTTCCTTCCTGTTTACCCGTATCTTGCCATAGCACTGACAAAGCTGAATATAGGTTCGGGCGCCCGGGGAACACCTCTCCATTCAGGTCGATTTCCCTCAACGGATGCGCATTCCCCCATGCGTATGACAGAGCGACGAACGACGGGCAGTTGTCGAGGTCGTACGTGCCCAAGCGGCAGCGTATATGAGT
Source organism: Diaporthe longicolla (assembly GCA_000800745.1). Classification (NCBI taxonomy): domain Eukaryota; kingdom Fungi; phylum Ascomycota; class Sordariomycetes; order Diaporthales; family Diaporthaceae; genus Diaporthe; species Diaporthe longicolla. The sequence goes on from JUJX01000074.1 coordinate 91,269, forward strand.
AGCGTCCGCTGTGTCTGGGTCAAGGAAGCTGAGCAAGCGGATTTGTCTGCTCGATCGATCTAGTGGAACGCCCTTGAGGACTGGTAGCATTGCGCCGTGCCTGAGTTAAAGTTGCATATAAGCTTTCCCGTTTTGTCGCTAATTGAAAACAGGAAAACAGCGACAGTAGTCCATAGAGTGTGCCGTGTCAGATGGATCAGAGCTCGATGAGAACGGGAAGGAAGAGAACCCCGGTGGTAGATTTTCCTTGGCTTACACGTACAATGGGCAGGGATAAAATAAGTTAGCTCGGCGCTAACAACCTGAAGGGCCTTACAACTTACGTGTCAAGAAAAAATCGGAGTGGTTTCGTTTCCAATTTCCATCATATAAATTGTGCGCGGTGCCTTCACATGTGCTAAACGCCCAAAGATCCAGCGTTCAAAAAAGAAAAACAAAGAAAAATAATACCGAACACAATGTGATACCATTGCCGAACTTACAGCATCCATCTCTGAAGATGCATTGACTCTCGTCCTAACAGGGCGGCTGATGTAGTTCTGTCTAAGCAAAGAAGCCTGGAAAATACTACAAATAGTCTATAGTTGACACGCTTTTTCTTGCAAGGGAAAGAAAAGGATTCACTCTTTCAAAAAAAAAAAAATCTAGTATGACGGGCGCATTGGGCCAGGCACGACGTGCAGGTGGGTATCTAGGTACTGCATTGCCCGCAAACCACTGCTTAGATCGTCAGTTCATCGGAAGCTTCAGTGTGAGACGCCACTTATCAGGTTTCATAACACAATCGTTCGAAGCCTGCAACAACTGATATAAATTGTATGAGTAAATTGCTCAAAGTGCACAACCCATCAGAGGAGTTTAGGCATGATCTACGGAGCATAGGGTTTGGATCCTTTCCAAGGTTGGGAAACAGCAGAAGCAATCAGTTTTGGTATCAAGGTAAATACAGCCATAAAAATATCACCCGTTGGAAGGGAATTCGAGGGAAAGCACATCGGCAACTCTTTGAAAAGATCTCCCCATCGGCTGCCTAAAGCTAATTCAGATTTGAAGAATGAATGGTAGCATACTTCCCGGACGTAATGGGATGAAAACATCCCTCATACAGACAGATTCGTCAGTCACCTGCAGTAATTCGTTTTCCCATTCAGCAGAAACCTTGGAACCTGCGGCAACCACCCACTGCAATTAAATCTATCCTCCCACAATCGCTTTGGCGTCTCTCGCCACGTCTCAGTACGTCTGGCCGTCACCATACGATCGGCTGCCTGCGTCGAGACAGGTACCTGCTGCTTTGACAAGGCGTCTGCCGCCAAATTTGAGCCCACTTATCGCAGAAACTGGCCGACGCCCTGAGGCTCTTGGAAGCTCATTGCATTCCAATTTCTTCCCCGATCAAACAACTCAAATCACTGTGACCTGGCTCTGATTGGGCTGCACAGCGGGCGGACGAAATGACAACCGAGCAATTACTTTTCCGTATGCCCGGTGATTTTGGCTCCTGGTTTCTGGCAAAAGAACTGATTACAAGCAACACTACCTTACTCGACACTTACAAAGTCAACGCGTACGGAGAGGTTTTCGTGCACGACTGGTCGCCGAAGGTCTCCGGTTTCTTTGAGAAGCTCCTGGATTACGATGACGACAAATTGAAGGAGTTCTTGGACCATTTCAAGGCCGAGCCGGAGGAGGTGTGGTCCCTCGCCAGCTTCCACGAGAAGTTCATCCAACCCGCGCAGGTGACTGACGACTCCGAGCCGAACCAGCCTGGGCGCGCCACGCTCAGGTTGCGCCAGTGGTTCAGCAGCTGGTGGGAGGAGAACAACGACAATTTCCGGGGTGCGTTTGCTTCGCAGCTGGCAGTCCTCATCATGCCTGTGTTCTACATCGGCGACGCTCGAACATTCATGTCTGTCACGCATGCTTGGTCCCTTCACACAAAGAGCAAGCAGGTCTTGCGCGAGCGTGCGGGTATGCCGAAGGGCTCTGACGAAGGTGGGAGAGGGGTAATCAAGTCTGAACACCGGTTGCTTGGTATGTCGCTATCGTGACTTCTATCGAAGCGCAACCAGGAATCTCTTCTGGTCCATGCGCTACTTGGATTGCGTCCCTGAGGCACAAGATCGCTATAAGGACATCAAGTTCCGCAACACACCCGATCCATAGATGTGTAGTTGCTAACCCCAAGGCTACAGACAATCTTGAAGCAGTCCGGTCCAACAGGATCAACAAGATCGAGGAGGCGCTGCCCTACAACGAGGAGAGAGACGGTCTTCCCCACGGCCGCGGAAACAAGTCAACCAAGTGCGAGGATCCCAACTGGTGTCCCAAGCTCAAGTCGGCCGCGTATTACAAGGCGTTGGATGTCACGGCATGCTGGCCTGTAAAGGAAGCAATGAAAGAGAATGACTACTCCATCCACGACTTCCTGACCACACTCGCCAACAGATTTGAGTACGTGAACTACGACAGCTTGAAGCGTGTGCCCGATCGCGACCCCGCCCGCGCGAAGATGCCTGGTTCTCAGGGCGTCGCAACCAAGAAGCGCTGCACTGTCTGCGTCGACGCTGCCGTCAAAGCCGCGTTTGACAGGAAGGTGAAGAGTCTGGTGAAAACACTCTTAGACGACAAGAAAACCTGGGTCACTGTCAAGCGGAACGGAAAGCTCGTCAGGAAAGAGGTAGACGACTCGTTCGCAGGTCTGTGCCTGGACTGTCTGAACAAGACCAAGTTTGGGAGCGAGGATGCCGATTATTGGAACCACTGCAAGGAATTCAAGTACGACCACGGCTGCACAATTCCTCATGGCCAGCCTACCTGGTACTTCTCGTTCATGGGCCGCCCCGAAAGATGAAGGAGTTCCAGCAGAGACAACGGTAGACAAAGCGAGGGCTAGATTGTTGATCAGAGCCCACGATGAACTCTGTTCAGAAGTGCTGATTTATCAGTCTACAATTGGGTTGATACCAAGGGATCAGAAGAGAGGAATGTCTCGACCGAAGTGAGGCTGTCATCGGAAGATCGCAGCCGTGGAACTGAACTGGTCAGATGGAGAGGCAATGCCGGAGATGAGAATGTAGCAACAGTAATCACAGCAAGATGTTTGCAAGACGGTATGGTAGCCGTTCGGACTCTGAGGCCGCAGCTCGACTGATAGATTTCAGAGCGAGCTAGAGTGACGATTGATGGTCGTCAGATGGAGCTAAATGTCCATGAAAACCCATTGATCAGAACCTTTGTGAACCGTCCCTTGCCGCAACCCATATGAAAGCCCTCAGAAACGCCTTTTAGTGAATGTTTTGATTTCCCCCACGAGGCCTGTCCATTTATCGGACAATGGCGTCGAAGCGCTGCTTGAACCACTTGATGGTGTCGTCGCGGGTGATGCGGTGGGAGGCACCGATTCTGCCCTTGGCACGGCGACGGCGGACGACACGCTCACCGGGGCGGGTCATGCAGCAGTAGAAGTCCATACCGTAGATACCGATACCAGGGTCGTACTTGATTCCGAGATCGATGTGCTCGCTGATACCGAAACCGAAGTTGCCGGTCTCGGAGAAGTTGCGCTTGCGCAGCTCGTACTCCTTGACCTTGAGGCCACGCTCGAGAATCTCCTCGGCCTTGGGGCCACGGACGGTGACGTGGACGGAGATCTTTTCGTTACGACGGATACCGAAGGTACGGACGGTGTAGCGGGCCTTGCCTGGAGAGGGAGATTTGTTAGGCTGGGAATTTCGGTGGTATTGCCATTAGAAGCTCAGTATGATTGAGACGTACTGTAGACAGGTGTCTGACCAGACAGCTGCTCAAGCACCTTGGCGGCACGGGTCAGTCTGTCACCAGACTCGCCGACGGAGATGTTGAGGACGAGCTTCTGGATGCGGAGCTCCCGCATGGGGTTCTGGGCCTTCTCAGACTGCAGACATGTCTGTTAGCGATTGGGCGCCTCGAATGGACACAGTATTGTCGTATTTACCATTTTGGCTGGTTGTCGTCGGCGATCCTGATGAAGGGGCTTGACGAAGGCGATGGGTTGATGCTGTCGGTTAGTTAGAAGGAGATTCAGAATGCGAAAAAAGATGGAGTAAATGAGAAAAGTCCGCAAAGTGTGCGGTGGAGCCCTGATTTTCGGGCTAGCACCAGGACGGACTAGCGGGGTTTGCTGGGACTGGGACTGGGACTTTGGAGGGAGTGGCCCGAGCTTGTCTTGGTGGCAGCCTTCCACGTCTGGCAGGCACGCAGCCGCGCTCAAATTCGACCTGGGAGGCATCAACACGCCCGTCTGCTGGACTTGGAAGCTTTGACAAGAAGCCCTTCGGGACCGCGACACACGAAGTCATACCCCTGACTTCGAACACAAGAAACCAATTTTTGAGATCTCTGAAGAAGCTACTCTGTAGCATCTTGTCGCAAAGATGGCGACCAACAAGCAGGGAAAGATGGTGAGTGCCAGCCTCCAAAACGTCACATTTGTTTCTCGAGGTTGACATCAACAGGCTAACACAAGGTGATCGCAGGCCGGCTACGTACGTACAAGACCTATTATTTCTATAACCTTGATGCGACTACGCGACGAGTGCCCCCCCTTTCGACATGCGATGCACAGTACTGATACCCGCGTTTCTAGATCAACTACCGGATGCGAGTCACTCTGAACGATGGCCGCCAGATGACCGGGCAGATGCTGGCCTTTGACAAGGTACGACCCTCTGAGCCAATCTACACTATGGTCACTTACTGACTGGATCGCATCTTCACAGCACATGAACGTCGTCCTTGCCGATACCGAAGAGTTCCGCCGCATTAAGAAGCAGAGCAAGCCTGCAGCTCCCGGCGCCGCTGGCGCAGCGCAAGCCGTCGTGCAGGAGGAGAAGCGAACACTCGGTCTGACAATCGTCCGCGGAGCGCATATTGTGTCCTTGTCGGTCGAATCGCCACCACCCGCCGACCCCAGCACGCGACTGGGCAAGTCTACAGCAGGCGGAATCTCTTCAACCTTGCAGTCAGGACCTGGTGTCGCACGGCCAGCTGGACGTGGTGCCGCCCCTCCTGTTGCCCTCGCTGTATGTATTACCCCTTCCTGGAGGTCATTCTGCAAATGCTAATAAGATCGTAGGGTCCTGCTCCTGGCGTCGGTGGTGGTGTCCCGCCGCCGCCCTTTGGTGGTTTCCCAGGCGCACCCCCTGGGTTCCCTGGACGTGGAGGTCGTAAGTACTATACTCGTCCTTACGTCTTGAGGCGCCCTGCTAACCGTCGCCAAGCTGGTGCACCCCCAGGCTTCCCCGGCCCCCCTGGTGGCTTCCCGCCGGCTGGTTTCCCCGGCGCTCCAGGTGGCCAGTTTCCTCCTGGATTCCCTGGCGCCCCTGGTAGCCAACCGCCGCCTGGCTTTAACCCTCCCCCCCGACGATAATCACGATAATACCCCCAGGACAACCTAGCCGCACCTCCTCAAACCCCGGCCACGGAAGCTTCTCGTGGCCGTCGTTCTGTGGCTCGATGGAACCGGACATCTCGCGCAAGCTGTACAAGCTGATCAAGGCCTTCAACATCGTTATATCCGCACATGAGTCCGCTGCCCGCGAGCGCGTCAACAATACAACGCAGCTGCCCGAGTGGGGCAAGCAGACGGGCAGAAACGAGGAAATCAGGGCGTTTCAAAAGTCTTCCAAATTTTTGAGAAAGTCGGGACCGGATGCAGCAGCCCTCTGTACCATAGCATAGATGGATATCAATGCATTGCTGGATGGAAACAATGGCCCAATTACAAGAACTTATAGTTCTTGCCGATTGAAATCTTGCAAATCTTATATGACTACGTCCGTGATTGTTGATGGTCCTGTCTTTTGGGCTCTTTGAGAAACTCCGGAGACACACGTGATGAACCTCCAAAGCAGGCGATTGTCAGGAACAGGGGACGGGGTTCCGAAGCTGAGGACTCGGAGCTCCAATTGGAGTCGAGGCAGAGCTGATTTTGGTCGCCAAGACCCTGCAGCACCCGCTCACTCAGCGGTGGCAGCGCAGCATTCCTACCCCGGCAACCCGCGCCCGATAGCTTGTCCCCGATAGCGCCCGCCAAATTTCCAATCCAACATCATTTTCGCGCCTCTCAACAACCATCACCTCCGCCAACCTCCTGCTGCTGCCACCGGGCTCAATCGACAGCAACGACCCCACCGTCAAGATGGCCGCCTTCATCAAAGCGATCAATGCGAAGATTCGCTCCAACAAGTACACCGACTACATCTGCTCCACACGTACGTGATGCGAAAGGGCTTCTTCCTCTTGTCTCCCCCAACGTCCTTCGGTAGCCGTCATCGGACAATCCCCCGGTATCTCCGGATGGCAGCCAGCACCCTGCGCTTGGTGATGCTTCAGGCATTGGGCCACCGCTGGTCCTGAGCATGCAATGGGAGGAGGCAACCTCGTCGTTGCGAGAGCAAAAATGATATTGCTGCTCTCAGCGATTGAGCAGTGGAAGCCCGTTGCTGCCGGCAACAGCCGTGGGAGCCGCCCGTTGTTCGCGACATCCGGAGCTGGGGGAGACCGGTCATGCCTGGTGATTGCGCATTTACTCTCAAGGGGCATCCTGACTGACATGACTACGATGTGCAGATTTCTGGGGCCCGGTGTCGAACTTCGGTATTCCCATCGCCGCCGTGATGGACACACAAAAGAGCCCTGAGCTGTACGTTCTCACCTTCCCAGCCGGCCTCTCGTGTCTGTGCACAGGGAGACCGGCTCTACGATACACCGAAGTACTACAAATTGCTGACAACATCACTACTTCACAGCATCTCCGGCCCCATGACCTTCGCCCTCTGCATCTACTCCGCGACCTTCATGCGGTACTCCCTGGCCGTCCAGCCCAAGAACTACCTCCTCTTCGCCTGCCACTTCATCAACGAGGGCTCCCAGCTGACACAGGCCTACCGCTTCATGGACTGGCACAAGTGGGGCGGCCGGGAGAAGGCCATCTCCTCGGGCGAGCTGGTCCTGGAGAAGGCGGCGGCGGGCATCAAGGAGGGTGCGCAGAAGGTCGAGGCTGCCGTCAGCAAGTAAATTCTGCTGCTCTGCTGCGTTACGTCGGGCACGAGAGGGAGGCTGTTACATCAGTACTAGACGGAGGCTGTGAAGAATTCTTTGGGGCGGACTACCGCCAGCCAAGCTTGACGGACGAAGGGGATCTGTCGTGATGCGGCCCAGGCCGCGGGAGATGGTGGTATGGAAGAAGGGAGGAAATCCTTATCGCGGAGGCGAAGAGGGCGTTGTTGATGGATGGGCCACGGCACTTGCCTGTTTTGAAGGCACACACCCGCTTTTTGGAGGCGGCTGGGCGAAGATGTGGTCCAAGGTGTATCGCTACTACCGTGCTGCTTTTAGATGTGTATCGGCGAGCATACATATCAGCAGGGCAACGCATGCAATTCCAGAAAGCACAACACACAAGTCTTAGCGTTTTCTTTGGCGGAACCTCTTGCGGTGGAATGCTCGGCCTCTTGGCCACTTGGCGTTGTTTGCTGCTTGATATTGTTCAAACAGGGCGTAACGTCTTGGCCGGGCTCCAGTCAGAGCGTCGCTGTGGGCTCTCTCTTCGCAGTGTCTCATTGTCTTCTTTTTTTGGGAAAGATCGTAGTGACCGACAACACATACCGTTACCTCTCCTGGGTCCGCTGGGACGTGGCGGGACCGCGGAGCGGGCTTGCGTCGCCGGGTTCGGGTCCCGAAGGTGTATTGAGCGAGGAGCCCCCCTTGGCCCCGCGAGTCCCATTGGCTCGGTCAGCCAGACCAGGCACTTTGCGGGCCAGCCAGCCAGACGGCATAGTAGTGAGTCTTATGCATGATGTATGTTGAGGAACTGGTTGTATCCCGTCGCCCAGGCCAAGAGCGCTTTCTCTCGCGGCAGTATGCAAGTCATCCCATGATTTGTGTTTTCAGCCGCCCGGGTGATGGGATGACTTTCCTGAAGCAGAACGCGCAACGTTATATCAGGGCCCCCATCCCGTGTGACCCTACCTAACCGCCCCTTTCTGCGCTTGTGTATATACGATGCTCTTGGCCCCCCCCCTTTGGATGGACCGGGATTCACGGATCGTGCCGTTGCGACAGAGTGCCCAGGCGAGGCAAAAGAACGCAGGCCAAGGATCTGCAAGAGGAGGGAGGGTAGGGGCCATGTGTTTTGACTGGTTGTGTAATCTGGTCTCGGGGATATAGTTGACACAGCATAGCCCAGCCAGCGAGCCAGCTACAGAGATAAGAAAGAGTCATGGTCGGAAGAGGGGCCAGGGACGGGGGAGAGATGCGTACGAGGCTCCATAATGGTGTTTAGAAACGGGTCCCCGTTTATTCGAGTTTCACCGAGCAAAAAAAGACAAGAGATCTCTGTATGTACTGCCCGGGGTCTGTGGTATATCTCGATGCTAGCGTGCCGACGTCATGCACGTGTTTGACCTGATGACATGAAGGAAAAAAAAAATTACATATTTCGGACATGTTGCTGCGATGGAAAGCCGAGGAATGACGGAAAACGCCTCACAGTCATATTGCATCGCCCCGGTTCAGCGGGCTGTTACCCATCCATCACCTCATCAGCCTTACCCGCTCGTCCGTTGTTGCTGCCGAGGTCGGCCGGAGTGAGTAAATAACACAAACCGGGGAGGGGCATGGGGGTTTCCAGCAGGAGAAGAAAAAAAAATTGTCGTAATATAGAGATAGAAGGAGGGGGAACAAAAAAGATCCACGAACAGGAATGACACATACACGCGCGCCAATCCTGAATCATCGCTAGACTATTGTGCTTGTCCTCCTCGCCTGTGGTGGTGCTCGGGTCATGGCACATCCAGCCATCCAGATCGGGGGTCGGACGACGCCTCAGCCAGCGCCCACCGAGGGAAACGAGGCGTGCGAGGGTGACAAAATGCCGCGTTTTCTGACTGCAGCCGTACAGCCGCGGGATACGGGGCTCTAGAGTCCAGACTGACTATGCTCTCCCGGGCATAACAAAACGGCACGGTACCATAATTACCAACCTCCACAGGGTGATACAAGGTGGTCATTTTTTATTTCTTTTCTTAAGCTCTGTTGTTTTGCCTTGCGAAACGGTCCCAGAGCCAAGGCTTGCGGTAGTTCGAGAATCAGGGGTCGAGCTTGTATCAGGACACGGCAGCCAAGAGGTTGACAAGATGCAGACCGCCATGTTCGGTGGTTGCACACTTGAATTAGAAAGAGGATATTCGTCTGTGCGAGGATTGCCTCATCTTTTTGCTATCTTTGGACTTTATGCGGGCTGATTGTGTAGGCTCTCACGGAGTTGATGCACCGCAGAGCATCATAGTGATGGGAGCGAGATGTGCCCCTGTTAGACTTCGGGCGTGTAGAGGTTGTGAGTGTGAGTGTGATACAGGCACGCAGTCAGGTGGTCTACCGCAGCTAGCCGCGGAGAGGGCCGCCCGAACGCCCGTCCAGGCCGAACGGTGACGGGCGAGAGGGGTTGGTTGACCTATGTCGAGTTACCCCTCGGTAAGCTCAGACTATACCAAGGCACTGTGGTTGGACAAAGCTCTCCGCCTGTCCTCTTGAGCTCGTTTCCCCTTCGGGCAGGGAGCAGCAGCAGCAGCAGGGTCCCGGACACCTGGGCGAGAGCTCTCTTTCGGTGGCCCAATCGACCAGTGGGGTTCCACCCGCTTGGGGGGTAGTGGTTGAGTCAAAAAAAGATGCAGCTGCAACAGCACATGTCAACACCCAAAATGTGGGGGCATGTGTTTTGTTGAAGCGGGCTGGCAAGCTGGGATGTCCCCCCCTTGCTGGTATATGCCAGATAATAGATCTCAGGCACCAGGGTCTGTACAGGGTTTTGCCTGCAATAACGTTAATTCATGACTTCTAACCCCTTCGGAAGGGTTCCCCTGAGCTGAATTAGGCGAATAGGGTTGATTTGCAAGTATTTACAGTCAGTGCACAACAACAATCCAGGTACTTACAGATAAGTAGGAAAAGCGTATATTTCTAAGTTACTAGGTTATAGCATTACATTCTAGTATAACCCCCTCTAGTTATAATTACTACTACTAGCCTCCTTAGTATACTTAAATAGAGTTTTTTAAGTATATTATAAGGGATAGCTTACTAAGCTAGTAGAACCACTATATATAAATTTTTACCTATAGGTTATTCTTTATAATTCTACTTAATCTAATTCTTTATCTATACCTAAATATACTTAATAGGGTTAAGGTTAGATAAATAGGCTAGCTAGATAATAAAATAAGCAGCTCCTATATATTCTATAAACTAAGTCTTAGTTAACTTTAAAATATATACTAGGGTATTATCTTATTAAATTATAAAGGAGTTATTTATCTCCTAGAAGGCCTTTAAAAAAGGTAGTATATATTCTTAGTATATTACTAAGTTTATCTTTCCCTACTTTTTCTCCTAAATAAAACTAAGTCCTAGCTAATTACTTATAAAATAAACCTAAAATATCTATCTATTAAGTTTAAACTTAATATAAGTAAACTCTCTAATATCCTTACTAAGTATAATAGTTATAAACCTCTAGCTAGTACTAAGCTTATTAAACTATACCTTATTAGTTTAGATCTAATATAACTAATTATAAGGTAGAAGGTAGGAATAATAAAAGGTAAATTTAAATTAGGCTTATTAAATATAGGGGGGAAGAGGGATATAAAATAGCTATACTATATATTAATACCTATTAAAAAGTATAATAGAATATAATACTTATAGAGTATATAGTAGTAGTTATAGGTATATTTACTATAGCTATATATATAAGGTAGTATATTTTATCTTCCTTAGTATATTAATAATAGAGAAGAGGAAGGATATTACTATCTAAAGAACTATATAGTAATAACCTTAGAGTATAAGTAGAGATTATATAGTTAATATATACTAGACCTACTAAATAGTAAGATTAGTTATTTAAGTAATCTCCTTAATTAATATATAAGTAATATAGTAGAAGTCTTAGTATATTATCCTTTTAGTTAATATAGAGTTATCTATATAAGGTTTAAGGTAAAGTAAAAGTACTAATAAGGATTTAGGTTAGATTAATTAGTATAGGCTAAAGGGTTTAGAGGGAAGGCTAGTCTTATCTAATAGGTTATTAATTATAATAGGGTTATTAGCTAAAGACCTAGGTTATTATAAAGGATATATATAGAAGGGTTAGTATTAACTATTCTTATTATTAAGGATAATAGGCTTATAAGGGTTAAGAGGGTTAGAGCACTAGGCTTTATAGAAATATTAAGAGCAGGGGGTATTAGTTAGGTTAGTAAGAGCTTTATAGTATTATAGAGCCTATAAGGTAAGTTAGCTTTAGGTATATAAAGAAGGAGGAGGGTTAAAGGTAGTTAGGCTTAAGGGAATCTAGTAGGTTAAATTAATTAGTATAGAGTCCCTATATAATAAAACTTAGTTAATAAGTATAGATTAAAGGGTATTATAGAGTAAGTACTAGTAGAAGTATAAGCTTTATTATACTACCCTTATCTAATTACTTCTTAATATTATTATTAAATTATATCTTATTATTAATATTATTATTAATATTATTATTATAGGTAGAGTTAGAGTTAGGTAGGGTAGGGAAAGCTATAGTACTATAGTAGATAATATTTATAAAGAAGGGGTTAGTAAGGCTAGTAGGGTATAGCTAGGGTAAAGTATATATTATAGTAGTTTAATAGATTAAAGTAGAAATATTTAAAAATAACTATTTAAAATCTAAAGGGTTTAAAAGGTCTAATATATTAGATATACCTAATTTATATATATATTTAATAGGTAATAGGGTAGACCTATATTATAAAACTATAGCTCTCTTATACCTATAGGGTATATTAATAAAGGGATTACTAATTTAAATACTTAAGCTAGATAGTTAATTTTTAATAAGAAGATAGTAGATATCTATTTAAGATTTAAGAAAACTTAAATTACTATAAACTTAATAGAATTAAGTTTACCTATATAATATTCCTATATTAAGGTACTCTAATAAGAAAATTAAGCTTAATAGTAGTAAGGTTTAAGTATTACTAATTTAAAGTAGTCCTAGAGTACTAAAAAAAGGGTATCTTACTTTTCCCCTTAATTCTTAAAAACTTCTTCTTAAAGACTATTATAGTACTTATTACTATAACTTCTAACTAGCTTAAGTATATTATTTACCTATAGGTAGTAGCTTTTAGTAAATAGAAGCTATTATTATATAAGCTTATAAGTAAAGTTAGCCTCTAAATAAATTATAGTTATTAGTAGTAGGTATAGGTAATAAGTTATTAGAGTAGTCTAGTAAGTAGTTAATTAATACTTAGAAGTAGTAAAATAAGGAAAATACTTAGAACTATTAGAAAATTATACTAGTACTTATTTTAAGCTAAAATAAGGTAAATATAGGGTAATTTAAGTATAAATAATATAAATATTAAGTTAAATAGTATAAATTCTTTATAGTTATAGTATTAAAAGATAAAATATAGAGAGGCTAGGTATAATATAAGAAGTTTAGTAGGTTTAAGTACTATAAATAGATAGATAAATAGTTTAAAAAGTCTATAGACCCTAACCCTAGGTTTTTAAGGGGAAGAGGGGGTAGAGAGGGTTAGACTATTAAAAGAGTTAGTAATAGAGTTGTGACAGTATAGTTATATAGTTGTATAGTAGGTTGTATAACTATATAACTATACATGTATAGTTGTATAGTTATATAGTAGGGGGTCTTATATAGTTGTATAGTTGTATAGTTTATATAGTTGTATAGTTGTATAGTTTATATAGTTATACAAACTATACAACTATACAACTCTAAAAATAGAAACAATTATAAAAAAAGTATAAAGATTTAAAGTAAATTTTTCTCTATATAATAATATAATTTTTATTATTAAAGTATTAGTATTAATTAAGAAATAAATACTAATA
>JUJX01000074.1:104333-125815 GCA_000800745.1 Diaporthe longicolla
ATTATATAATTATATAACTATATATATATAATTATATAGTTATATAATAAAGGGTTTTATATAATTATATAAGTATATAATTTATATAACTATATAACTTATTTAACTACTTATTTAACTACTTATTTAACTACTTATTTAACTACTTATTTAACTACTTATTTATTAGTATAGTAGTTTAGTAGTCTATTAATATAGTAGTTTATTAGTTTATTAGTTTATTAATCTATTAGTATAGTAGTTTATTAATATAATAGTTTATTAGTTTATTAGTTTATTAGTTTATTAGTTTATTAGTTTATTAATAATAAGTATATAACTTTAAATATAGTAATATATTTAAAACTATTATATAAAAATATAATAATATAGTTATATAACTTATAATATAGTTGTATAGTTGTATAGTTATATAGTAAGTTATATAACTATATAACTATACATGTATAGTTATATAGTTATATAGTTAGGGGTCTTGTATAGTTATATAGTTGTATAGTTTGTATAGTTATATAGTTGTATAGTTATATAGTTTATATAGTTGTATAGTTATATAGTTTATATAGTTGTATAGTAGCTATATAGTTATAACTCTAGTTAGTAACTAGTAGAAAGTAAAGGAAAATATTAAAAATACTATTAAAATATACTAGTAACTATAATTAATAAAATAAGTATTAAAATAGGTTAAAATAAGGTTAATAAATATATTTATTAACTTAAATAAGAGGAATTTAGCTTAATAGAGGAATTAATAATTAAATTAGTATTAATAGTTAATAAATTAGGTATTAGAAGTAAGTAATTAGCTAAACTAGTAGGTTAAGTAGGTTTAGCTAGGCTAAGCTAAGTAGGCTATAAACCCTAACCCTTCCCCTAGCCCTTAAAGGGGGTCCTAGGGGTTAGCTAGGGTTAGCTAGGTACTCACCACCTAGCTAAGCACTCTACTAAGTATATCGCTAAGTATATATAATATTAAGCCTTTAGGGCGCTTAATACTATAAATTCGATTAGAAGAAGATATTCAGAAGGTTCTGATTGGTCAGATAGGGTCACATCGTGCGTTTCAGCAAGTTACCGCGCTAACAAAGTGTAAGGTAAAATCCTGTAGGGGGAGGAGGATGTGCCAGTTGGAGTCAATGGTTGACCTGGGTCCCGGAACAATTCCAGTTCGACGAGGCCGTTTCGATCCATCAGGGTCTCACAGCCAAGAGCTGCAGGTTGAGACTCGAGCGGCGGCACTGCGTAATGGACGGTGCACGAGAGATCTTGGCAGTGGAGGGATCATGGTGGAATAAGCTCTCATCTCAACGGGAAAACAGCCTCAGGTCGGCGTGCATGCCCATGGGGTGGCAGCCGGGGCGGATTTGTGTGTCGGGAGATCTTCGCAGGATCATGGCTGGGGGAAGGACATGGCATTCTCTCTCCCTCTCATGCTGTCTTCTATTTTTGTGAATGATGCTGTGCCTCGGATGATGCAAACATGTGAGCACACAGGCCAGAGACAGGCCAGAGAGAGGCCCCACCTGGGGTCAGGAACACTGAAGGATTCAGGTTCAACAGCCCAAGACTTTTGGATGTAATCAGTCCCATGTGGATGTTCCAGACAGTGGTAGGGAGAGGTGGTGCTGGTCAAAGGGTGGATGGTCATGGCGATGACACAGCTAGTCGTACCGGGCCCAAACAAGATAGCTTGGGCTGAACCATGTGAACAAAACCCCTCATCCTGCACCCGTCCAGGACTCCAGGCCCCCCTCCAGCCATCCCAGACTAGAGCCCGAGCCCAGGACAGTCCAGATCAGAGCTAAAAGGATAAGCCCCCTCGTCTTTTCCAGCAATTTCGCAGCTTCTTATTAGACCAGGCCAGTCTCCCACACCTTTTCGACTTACAAGCACCCCACGTTAATAAATCATCCAGAGGCTAGCTCCAGTAGCAGAAAGTACTCACCGCTGTCGGAGGCAGGGCCTTGCTCATTTTATTTTCTTTCCCTCTTGATTATTTCAATACCCTCCAGCTCCCTAGCCTACCGTTGTTGTCGTCGTCCCCCAAGAGAAAAGATACCCAATACCAACAACCTTGGTCAAGTCACCAGACAGACCAGGCCACCCGCCCGCACTGATAGTGTGTACCTGGGAAGCTCCGAGCTCCCCTCTGCCCGCTAGCCCCGCTGTTGCTGTTGCTGTCGCGCCCCGACAGCCATAGCCCCGCCATTCCAGAGCTGGGTGCCCACAACAACAAGGAGTCATCAGCGGAATACAAGTACCGCACCAGACTCCAGACTCGCACCTCCCACAGGCCTTCCGGACCTCTCGAGATTCCTCGCCCGGTCGCCTGAACCATTCCTAGTCTCTCTAGACACCATATCCCCGCGTCCAAGCAGCACACAATGGCCGCGACCAGCAATGACAGGGCGGTGGAGGAGGTCTTCGAGGAGGGCGAGGCCCCCAAGCAGGCCCAGTCCATCCACCGCATCCGTGCCAACTCTACCATCATGCAGCTGAGCAAGATCCTCGGTGAGTCAATCCCATTGTGAAGAGGTCGACTGTTGACCTGGACTCCCCGGGGTGATATGTCCGAGTCGAAAGTCCGACATGTGGAAGCACTGCATCATGTGGTGGGATAGTACAACAGGTGGCTGACGTTACTTTCTTGCTGATCACAGTTGCAAACCGTGGTGAAATCCGTAAGTTTTGGCCCTACCCAGATTGACCCAAAAGTTGGGTTCCGAGGATGCAAGCCGTGTTGTACTGACATTCATTTGCAGCCATCCGTGTAGGTTCCAAACTTGGAGAGCAGAGCTCTGACCCCTCGTGATAGCTCTTGTAAGAGAGAAACTGAGAGCAGGATGCTGATACTATGTCTTTCCCGGCTCTATAGATCTTCAGAACAGTGAGTATAATCTTGAAACCCGGGTCGATTGGCTTTGCGCTGACACTATTTTGCAGGCTCACGAGCTTTCATTGCACACTATTGCTGTCTTCAGGTAGGCTGCACACTTCCCCGAGGCCGGCCGCAGATAGCGCCAATTGAGCTCCGAAAGACTGACTCTTGCAGTTATGAGGACCGTCTTAGCATGCACAGGCAAAGTACGCATTGAACCCCCGGTCCTACATCCCCCCCTACTCCAAGACGAGGTTATCGTGGACAAAACTCTAACATGTGGTTTCCGTTGTGCAGAGGCCGACGAGGCCTACGTCATTGGCAAGCGTGGGCAGTACACCCCTGTTGGCGCTTATCTGGCGGGCGACGAGATTATCAAAATCGCCCTCGAGCATGGCGCCCAGATGATCCACCCTGGTGAGTTTGCCTATTTTACCGACACTTCTGCGCCCCGACGCTCGCCCGAGCGTCTCGTCCGAGTTTCACGCGAGGCAGAGGCACTGACGATGCGGAAGGTTACGGATTCCTGTCTGAGAATGCCGAATTCGCGAAGAATGTCGAGAAGGCTGGCCTTATCGTAAGTTTCCCCCCTGTTCCACATGGCCCTGCAGCTCCGCGTGTAGCCGAGGTTACTTGTCCCTCGCGCCAATCGGCACCGAGCTGACTTCTCGTCTCTCCCGAACAGTTCGTCGGTCCTACGGCCGAGGTGATCGACTCCCTCGGTGACAAGGTCTCCGCCCGAAAGATCGCCATCAAGGCAAACGTGCCTGTCGTCCCCGGAACAGAGGGCGCAGTCGCCAAGTTCGAGGAGGTCAAGAGCTTCACAGACCAATATGGCTTCCCCATCATCATCAAGGCCGCCTACGGTGGTGGTGGCCGTGGTATGCGTGTGGTCCGCGACCAGGAATCGCTGAAGGAGAACTTCGAGCGTGCCACCTCCGAGGCAAAGTCGGCCTTCGGCAACGGCACCGTCTTCGTCGAGCGATTCCTCGACAAGCCCAAGCACATCGAGGTCCAGCTGCTGGGAGACAACCATGGCAACATCGTCCACCTGTACGAGCGGGACTGCTCCGTCCAGAGGCGGCACCAGAAGGTCGTCGAGATAGCCCCGGCCAAGGACTTGCCCACCGAGGTGCGTGATGCTATGCTCAACGACGCAGTCCGCCTGGCAAAGTCCGTCGGCTACCGCAACGCCGGTACCGCTGAGTTCCTCGTCGACCAGCAGAACAGGTACTACTTCATCGAGATCAACCCTCGTATCCAGGTCGAGCACACCATCACCGAGGAGATCACAGGTATCGACATCGTCGCCGCCCAGATCCAGATCGCCGCTGGCGCCACACTCGCCCAGCTCGGGCTCACCCAGGACCGCATCTCCACCCGCGGTTTCGCCATCCAGTGCCGTATCACCACCGAGGACCCGTCCAAGGGCTTCCAGCCTGACACCGGCCGCATCGAGGTCTACCGCTCTGCTGGTGGCAACGGTGTCCGTCTGGATGGTGGAAACGGTTTCGCCGGTGCTGTCATCACCCGTGAGTCATTGTTTCCTTTCTGTGGCCTCCCTACATGTTCTTGCCTCTCCATTTCATTTGTTTCTTGCTTCTTTCCACTTCTGGGGGCTCTCTTCATGCTCATTCCTTCCATTCCTTTTGTTTCTTGCCTTTTTCCCACTTCTGGATGGCCCATGTCGAGCACGTCGGCAGGGGGTGCCGCGCTCCTTCCCACTGGAATCCAGCCACCAACTGCTCTTGCTCTTGCCCGGCCCGCAGCCTCGAGTCACACGCCTTCCCCAGGACCGGACTTGCTGCCTAAACAGCAAACCTTCTCCCGTCATGGAGCTCTTCACCCCACTGAAGAGCATGATCTCCTCGCGACCAGCAACAACTTGAAGCTGTCGAGACATCGCTCAGACCGTCAGCGTCTACCCATCTTCAACATCGTGAAACCGTCGACGCATCTGTTTGCGTCAGCATAGCGTCCACCGTCGACAAAATGGCCTTCGACGTTCCAGACTACATGTCGTGGCTCGTGTGGACGTTCATACTTCGAGCTCCGGCCCTCAACCGCCAGTCTGCCCCCAGTGTCCGGCAACATGAGTCTCGGGACCTGCTTGAAGAGTTCATGGAAGACATGCACATCTCCTTCGTCCCGGGCATTTCGGACGTCCTCCAATCTTCCCGCCCACCCTCGATCGACTACTACAAGAGCATTTTGTCGATCACCGATTCGTCCTGGGCGGTCTACGGTCTCGTTCTCGAGAAGAATGACTGTCGGCCCCGGTTTTACGTTAGTTCCGGCACACATATGGGCTTCGGCGTTCAGCTTCGCTTCCAAGACTACGACAAGGAGACCAATCTGCCTCGCCTGGTCCAAGAGTCCCTCGACGAAGGCTATACCATCACGCACAAATGCACCCTGTGCTGGGCCCCACGTCCCCCTATGGCGCTGAAATTCCAACTCCGCGATCTGTTCCTCACCCTGGAAGCTATCTTGGCGTTCGTCTTCGGGGCCATGAATTCGAAGGCGCGCGAATCACGTCTGCCTGATATGTGCCCGTGGTCATTCGAGTCGTTTGAGTACGACGGTTTGTGCACTCACTCTGCCTATGGCGAGGGTCTCAGGCTTGGAAGCGCCCACGGAATTCCCGCTGAGGAGCTGGAAGCCCACTTCGAAGAGAGGGTCGACATTGTCAATGCCAACAAAAGGCGAATTTGGGCCGAGACAGTTGAGTCACGAAGATTCAGTTGTGACTTCTGCGACGTGACATGTGGAAGCCAGTACTACTTGGATGTCCACCTCGCCACTCAGAAACACATCGACAACGCCAACGGCGTCGTCACGACTTTGACGAAGGGGGCCTTGTGGAAACTCGCGAACAGGATGTCCAACCGATACTACGACGACATATGCGAGCTCTCATTCGGCAGCAAATCCGACATGGCTCAGCATCTCGGGTCGCAGAAGCACAAGATGATGGCTGCGGAAGCTGGCCGGCCGGTCGTCGACGATGCTGATGTCGACGATGCAGACGATCAGTACGTCGATCAGTACGTCGTCGATAGTGCAGACGTCGATGATGCAGACGCCGTCGACTCGCTTGTCGATGATGCAGACGCCGTCGACTCGCTTGTCGATGATGTGGACATGGTCGACTCCCCCACAGTATTGGACGACGTCCAACATGGTCCCGCTCCGGACTTTCTTTCGGACGCCATCTACCGAGCTGCCAATGAAGTCGATCTTCAAAGACTGGCGAAACAACGCGCCGACAACATCGCCGCAAAAAAGTACCACTGTCCTGTCTGCGACAAGTCTTTCCCGACAAGCACCACTCTCAACTCACATAAAACTACTGCCATTCATCAGAAGAACGTCAAGACAGCTGAGGAGCAGGGAGATGCTTATGTTCCTCCTACCCCAAAGCCTGCCAGCAAGTGGGGCCCCTACAAGGCCCGTCAGAGGGCTGCTCTCAAAGCCGCGAAGAAGCACTATTGTCCCATCTGCGACAAGGCCTTCGGTGATGCGGCCGTTCTTCGAAAACATCGCAATACTGCCCAGCATCGCAAGAAGCTTTCTGAGGCAACCGTTGTCGACAAGCCCGGTCAACCCTCCCTTGAAGTTGACTCTTGAGTGTCGACTCGCAGATGACTTGGGTGTGGCGACTTGGACGCCGACCAATTCTGACCTGCTATTTCAACCTACCGTTGACTTGCACGTCGACTTGCTGACGTCGACATGCGAGTGGCTTCTTGGCGTTGCCCCGGGGATCCTGAGCTGGTGGGAGTAGTCGAGTTGTCTACTACATCATTATGCTGACGTCGACTGGTGTATGTCGACTCAACGGGTGACCTGTTGGCGGGGAATTGAGCTTTTTGGACGTCGTCGAATCTGGTCGACATCATCACATCTCGCTGGTACCCTTCATGTTACAAAGCCATCATTCGGATACCCCAAGAACTTTCTTTTTGTTGCCCATCCCTTCCTGTCAACTACTCTTGCTAGCTAATGGACTGTGCTAATTCGTGTCTACCAACTACAGCCTACTATGACTCCTTGGTAAGAAGATTCTAAAATCTATCCTGTGTGTTGATTGTGTGCCATGTGCGGTGGTTGTCTACCGCATGCATAGATCATCTACCATGCGTCGACGTCGGTCTACTAAGTGTGTCGGCGATTGTCGACGTTTGTCTATTGCATTCGTCGACTCTATTCTGACCTCCCGTCGCCCGTCCCTCCCCGCTCCGGCTTCCCGCCCCCAACCACCTTTGGGTATCGCTGCTAACCATATCACAGCTCACCAAGATGACGTGCCACGGATCTACTTACGAGATCGCTCGTCGCAAGGTTCTCAGGAGTCTCATAGAATTTCGCGTCCGTGGGGTGAAAACTAATATCCCCTTCCTGGCCTCTCTAATGACGCATGAGGCGTTCATCGCCGGCACCTGCTACACCACCTTTGTGGACGACACGCCGGCGCTCTTCGACCTCATTGGCTCTCAGAACCGTGCCCAGAAGCTGCTTGCATACCTTGGTGATCTCACCGTCAACGGCAGCAGCATCAAGGGACAGGTCGGCGAGCCCAAGTTCAAGGGCGAAATCATCATTCCTGAGCTTCACGACGAGGCCGGAAACAAGATCGATGTCACCCAGCCTTCAACCCAGGGTTGGCGAAAGATCATCCTGGAGCAAGGTCCTAAGGCCTTTGCCAAGGCTGTCCGTGAATACAAGGGCACTTTGCTGATGGACACCACATGGAGAGATGCTCACCAGTCTCTGCTGGCCACCCGTGTCCGTACCGTCGACCTGTGCAACATTGCTAAGGAGACGAGCCATGCTCTGGCAAACCTGTACAGTCTGGAGTGCTGGGGTGGAGCGACATTCGATGTCGCCATGCGGTTCCTCTACGAGGACCCCTGGGACAGGCTGCGAAAGATGCGCAAGCTCATCCCCAACATCCCCTTCCAGATGCTTCTCCGAGGCGCCAACGGTGTCGCCTACTCTTCCCTGCCCGACAATGCCATTGACCACTTCGTCGACCAGGCGAAGAAGAACGGTGTTGACATCTTCCGTGTCTTCGATGCTCTGAACGACATTGACCAGCTCGAGGTTGGTATCAAGGCTGTCCACAAGGCTGGCGGTGTTGTCGAGGGTACCGTGTGCTACTCGGGAGATATGCTCAACCCCAAGAAGAAGTACAACCTGGAGTACTACCTCGACCTGGTTGACAAGCTCGTGGCACTCGACATCCACGTCCTCGGTGTCAAGGACATGGCTGGTGTGCTCAAGCCCCATGCCGCGAAGCTGCTGATCGGTGCGATCCGCAAGAAGTACCCTGACCTGCCGATCCACGTGCACACGCACGACTCCGCTGGTACTGGTGTGACCTCTATGGTCGCTTGCGCTGAGTACGGCGCTGATGCTGTTGATGCCTGCAGTGACAGCATGTCTGGCATGACATCACAGCCCAGCATCAACGCTCTGCTTGCCTCCCTCGAGGGAACCAACCTCGACCCTGGCCTGAACGTCCACCACGTTCGTGCTCTGGACACCTACTGGTCTCAGCTTCGTCTGCTATACTCGCCATTCGAGGCTCACCTTGCCGGACCCGACCCCGAGGTGTACGAGCACGAAATTCCTGGTGGTCAGCTCACCAACATGATGTTCCAGGCCCAGCAGCTCGGCCTGGGCTCACAATGGCTTGAGACCAAGAAAGCCTACGAGCAAGCCAACGACCTCCTTGGCGATATTGTCAAGGTCACGCCCACATCTAAGGTCGTCGGTGACCTGGCCCAGTTCATGGTGTCCAACAAGCTTTCCGAGGAGGACGTCAAGGCCCGAGCTAAGGAGCTCGATTTCCCCGGCTCGGTGCTTGAGTTCCTGGAGGGCTTGATGGGTCAGCCTTACGGTGGCTTCCCCGAGCCACTCCGTACAGATGCCCTCCGTGGCCGCAGGAAGCTTGACAAGCGCCCCGGTCTGTTCCTGGAGCCCGTCGACTTCGCTAAGGTCAGGCGCGACCTCACCAAGAAGTACGGCACCATCACCGAGTGCGACGTTGCGTCGTACGTCATGTACCCCAAGGTTTTTGAGGACTACAAGGAGTTCACCCTGAAGTTCGGCGACCTATCCGTCCTGCCGACCAAGTACTTCCTGACCAAACCCGAGATCGGCGAGGAGTTCCACGTCGAGCTCGAGAAGGGCAAGGTCCTCATCCTCAAGCTGCTCGCCATCGGCCCCCTGACCGAGCACACTGGCCAGCGAGAGGTCTTCTACGAGATGAACGGCGAGGTCAGGCAAGTCACCGTCGACGACAAGAAGGCCAGCGTCGAGAACGTCAGCAGGCCCAAGGCCGATCCCACCGACAGCAGTCAGGTCGGCGCGCCCATGGCTGGTGTGCTGGTCGAGCTTCGCGTCCACGAGGGCACCGAGGTCAAGAAGGGCGACCCTCTTGCTGTTCTCAGCGCCATGAAGATGGTAAGTTTTGCCCTGATACGACTGCAATCCTCACATATAGCTTGATTTCTAACATCACATTTTTAGGAAATGGTCATCTCGGCTCCCCACAACGGCAAGGTGTCGTCTCTGCAAGTCCGCGAGGGCGACTCCGTCGACGGCACCGACCTGGTCTGCAAGATCGTCAAGGGCTAGAGGGCTACTCCGCTCTTCCAACACTTTCTCGTTGGAATTGTGTGGCTAGATTGTTGAGCGTTCAAGATTTCTGTTTCACAGCTGGCGGGATGTATGGGCGGCGGGGGCGGTCTTACCTGAGTCCCCTTTTCGGAATTGGACATGCGAGTTTTGGGAAATGAATACCTTTATATGTGACCCTTTTTGTTTCTTTTTGTACGGTCATCTGCCTCCCCTGAAACAGAAACGGGTTTGATTGAGTCAGAATAACAGTTTTCTCGAGTGGGTTTTGCTCGAGGAACAATAGCAAATGGATCATTTCTTCTTGTATTCAGATGTGACTGCACTTATTGTGTGGAGCTGAGACCGGCGTGTTCGCTGACGAGGGTCTGCTGACCTGGATCCATCGTGACTGCTTCTCCCGATAGGCTAGACATGGCTTTCCGGAGAGGTATCCTAAAAGCCTGTTCCTCGAAAATGGTATTCCGGAGTGCGTAGCCGTGGGCTTGCACTAGTGAGTGCGAGTGACCTTGTCCAACCAGTTGGACTCCGAAGCAGCGGAAAGGCCCAGCCGGGAAACAGAAAATTACCATGCCTGTGGGTCAGTGGAAAATACCCCTAGCCCCGTACTGTCACTGCGCTCGCACAATGGTGCGGCCGTCCTCTCACCCCATACGATTCTGATCTGGTGCCATGATTTGCTTCTAAGTTTGACTGCCACAATATGCACGAAGCCACGTTCTGTGCCGTCTTGCCGCCCGGGAACCAAGACTGTGCCTGCCAAGTCGCCTGGCTTTTCCTTGGTAGATGAGATCTGTCTCTCAAATGACCGACCTCGTGGCCTCGAGGTCTCGCAGCGCCACTTTGCTTCTGTCGTTGAGAGCTACCTCAAAAGGAAGGAAAAAGTATTGCACTTATTGAACGTCTCGCTGTGCTCTCGAAAGAAACCCGCAGTCACATTCGCGCTCCGGGCCGGGCAGCTCGGACTCCATGTCGGACTGCCTTTGTTGAGTTCACAACTACTAGTAATGCATGTAATTAATATTTCATGGGCACACATTGGGCCCCCACGCAAAGTGGACCGGCCGACCATGCAAAAGTCGAGAATTCGGAACGGAAGCCCTTGTAAAACCGTGTTGTGGAAGACTTGATTTCCCCTGGCGAGGGGGGTCCGCCACATATTAAGGACTACGCGGCGCCGCAGAGGGCGTCCGCTCGGGGCTTGGATCCGTCCTGCTGGCTTGCATCGAGTTTTTCCTTCTTCTCGTGTGGCTTGTTGGCGCCATCCGTGGGACTACAAACGCCTCGTTTCCCGGGGAGGCGTGCTTTTTCTCTCTTTGTTGGGCGTGTGGGCGTGGGTGTATGTTTTTGCGCCATGCAGGCCGAGAGTGGGGGGAGCGACAGGGCAAGGCTCACAGGCAGCAAGGTCAACAATACAGATACGAGTTGCCCGCATCATGGGAGTCTATTCGGATTGTCTGGGCAATACTATTGCATGTCCGCCGAAGGGGTGCATTGTGCATATGCGTGTGGTATTCATCCCCGGCACTCTAGTAAGGGGCTCTAGGGCTTGTTGCATGTGTCGGCTGGGTTATGCTGTGCCATGTGCGGGCGCATGCAAGGTCGCGTACTCGCGCTGCAGGTTCTATTCTTGATTTGCAGGACCTTGGTCGCCTCCCAGGCGGCCTAGATTCCGCGTGGAATTGCAAAAGGGTTGGTTGGGAGTGTGATGGGTGGGTTGCAATAGGGCTGAGTGAATGCCGGACGTGATGGGGGTGGTATTGCGAGAGGTGTGGTGGGACGGCATGAGCCGGGGGCCACGAGATACGACTCCGCTTGCCTGTACGTATGCTTGCATTGTTGAAGCCGCTAGAAAATGGTTACAAGTTTGTGCTGCATGCCCAGCCTTTTCGCGGTCCTGTGTGAAAATTTGCCCAAGTAGAAATTGGCCCCGGCCCAACGAGATAGTGGCGGCTGTGGCTGCGGGCTGCATTTCTGTGTGACTGGGAAGTAGTTCTTCACGTATTGCCAAGAACATAAATATTCATCCTCAAGCCGACCCTTGATGATGGTCACGGTATGTCTTACGAGAAGATCGAATAGCTGAATGTTGTGTGAATTAGACAATATCTTGGAAGCCAGAATATGCAAAAAGTGTATGTGTAATTACAGGAGCGTTCGGTCATCACAGCCCCTTTCCAATGCTGTGAACCTTGAAGCCAAGAGATTTCAGGTAACGACTGTCCACTACGTTCCTGCCGTCAAACACCCAGCTGTGTTTCTCCATTAGGGCCGCCACGACCTCCCAGTCCACGACATCCTGGTCCCCGGACAGTTTAGAGTTCCGCTGGCATTCCTTGCAGCCAGCTTCGCAGGAGTCCCTTGGTACAAGCCGTTGCAATGGGTCTTCTGTATTCTTGCCGGCTGTCATCATTGCGATGCTCTCGAGTCCAACGATGTCCATCTCGTTGAATTCTTTCTCTCCATTCGAGACGAGGTCATACAGCTTCTTTGGGGATGAAACTGCAAGCATGTTCGGTGCCACCGGTGCCTTGCCGCGGAATTGCTGCCATTGAGTGAGTATGCACACGGCAGAAGCGCCCTCGACGGCGCTCTTCCAGCCGTTTGTGATCTTAATGCGGCTCATAGTGGCCTCATCGCGAACGAGCCTCCGGATCTCGTCCTCAACCTCCTCCGGCGCGCAGCCCGGGTCGAACACGGCGATCTCACGGGGTTGCTCGAGGGCAAGCTCGGCGATGATGTGCACTGCGACACTGTTACGTGTGTCGTTGGTGCTGTCCTTGAATGCAAACCCGAAGATGGCGATTTTCTTGCCCCTAAGGGTGCCATTGAGCTTGCGGATGGCCGTCTTGGTGAACCTCTCGCGCTGGTACCGGTTGATATTCAGCACGCTGGTCCAGTAGTCCCCCACCTCGGGCAGGTGGAGGCAACGGGCCAGGTACGCCAGGTTGAGGATGTCCTTCTCGAAGCAGCTGCCGCCGAAGCCGACGCCGGCGTGCAGGAACTTGGAGCCGACGCGCGAGTCGTTGCCCACCGCGCGGCTAACCTCCTCGACGTCGGCGCCAAGCTCCTCGCACAGGGCGCTGACGGCGTTGACGCTGCTGATGCGCTGGGCCAGCATCGCGTTGGCGACAAGCTTGGCCAGCTCCGACGAGAAGGTGTTGACGGTGACGATGCGCTCGGTGGGCACCCAGGCTGCGTAGACTCCGCGCAGCGCCGACGCCGCCCGGAGTCCCGCCAGGCCGTTGCCGCTGCCGATGAGGATCCGGTCCGGGCGCATCAGGTTGGCGACCGCGGAGCCCTCCGCAAGAAACTCGGGGTTCGAGAGGACCTCGAAGGAAGTCTCCGGCCGGTATTGGCGTAGCTGTGATAGGCGACTGACGTCAGCCTCGACACGTGCTCGGGGGGCTTGGATGGGGTTTTGATTGGTGTGGTCTCTTCCTTTTCTTTTTCTCCTTTTGGATCGATAGTGTGCACCAAGGAGTTACCCGAGACATTGCAACGGGGATTCCACGGCGAGGCTTTACCACACGCGATACCCAAAATGAGATATCCCGTGCTTGTGTGACGAGAAAAGGAAAGGAAAGCGCAAGTAAAGGGAGAGAGGACCGAAAAAAGCAGAGACACATGACGGTATAATATGAGACCCTCGGGAAAACTTACGATATCCGAAATAATCCTCGCGGTTCCACAGGGGACTGTGCTCTTCTCAACAATCACGGCGCCGATCTTGGCGTTCATCGCGATCGTTCTCGTCGCCGACTCCAGAGCGCACAAGTCCGCGCTTGCGCCGGCTCCAACGCCGTAGGTCTTGGTTGGTGTATTGACGCAGATGAAGATGACATCCGCGCTCGCGATGCAAGGGGTAACGTTGGTTGAGAAGAAGAGGTTGGGCTTCCGCGCGGGTAGGCGAACTCCGCCGGATGCCTCGTCCACGCCAGGCAACCCGGATACGATGGCCTCGTTGGTGCCATCACGGGCGATGCGCACAATCTTGGGGAGCCCTGTCTCATGGATGGGTAGATGGTTCGCGTTCCATGCTGCGATGCGATCGGCGTTAAGGTCTACGACGTTGACGGTCATAGAAGGGTTGTGATAGGCAATCAGGGCTGCCGTGGGTCCACCTAGGGCATAGCAATGTCAGCAGATAACGAGCGAGATCGGTGATATATCTGGGAATTGTACGTACCCACGAAGCCTGCTCCGACGAAGCAGATGTTTCTGACCGGAGGGGCTGACGGGAGCGTCACGATAGTGGCGGTTTCTGAGCGAGAGTGCCTCGGAACCTCTTCAAGTCGGCCCGGCTTGTCTATGGGCTCAGGAGACTCTCCACGGGAACTTGGAGGCGATGTCACCGGCGTCGCCTCACCAGAGCTCCAGACGCCCGCGGGGGAGGATGGGGAGGTCGTGGGCGAGCCCGGTCTCATATCGCGCGTAGGCGCCGGCATGTTGATAGATTCTGTTAGAGTTGCCATAACGAGAGCAGGATCGACACAGTTGTGTAAGTGATCTGAGAGATTCTGTAAACGAGCGGATGATCGTGTTAGCCGCTGATGAAGAAGCGGAATCACGAAGGATGATTGCATAGAAAAATAAAGCTGTACTGGACAAGTGCAGGAAGATCCGGCAGTCTTGGAATATCTTAACCTGATGCCATCGCTATATGTAGTGATCCGGATACCTGCCTATGTCCGTCATGCGTAAATTGGGATGTTCAGCTGGCCGACCACTCATGCTGCCCACGTTGACCTCCCTGCCGTCGGGTCCAGAAGCACGTTCTTGGCTTTCTCATGCCCTGGCCATCGCGATCCGCGATCCCAGGTCCCTGTATGAGGCTTGATTCCAGGTGCACGTCTGGTTGATTCAATAATGAGTTCTAGCCCGGGCTCTCGGTCTTCGGCGCGCAAGATATCCTGGTAGCTAGGGAGATAGATACCAGGCATCGTCATCCGTAGGTTATCCTTTCCCCGTCAGATCTCATTTCATGGTCGGACAATCGTGACTGCGGATAAGCCGTGTGTCCATGTTGTGTGAGGCGCTCAGGCAGCACGTTCCTGCTTTGGCACCACCTTTCGGATCCGTGTAAGCAGGATGTAAGTGTCCCATCATCGAATCGAGACGACACACCTGGACAATTCTGTCGGAGGTTGAGCTTGTGCACATGTGACGGAGCTAAATGCGCAGATCCTGGCTACCCTCCTGAGACAAGAGATGCACGCCATGACGGGGGTGCCTTCAGCTACCTAGGTAAATCACTCGATGGAGGTCCGATGGAGGTCTAAGACTATCACCATACTGTACTGGGTCGAGACTTGTCTCCGACTCTGAACATCAATCATATCTCAATTTCTGATCCACCAATGGCCACCGTGGACTGGCCTCGACACTGTTGAAAATGGTTGCCTCATTCAGGTATGAGAGGAGCGTCTAACTACTCCTTCCGTCCGGAGCCTGCCGAACAGCGAAGATCCCTTTCGGTTTGAGATCAGCCATTGTGAGACAACAGACCCAAGGGGGACCGGTCTGCATGGCATCTGGCTCAGGGGAGCTCCAGATGTTGGAAAGAATGCTCCGTAACACTAGAGGCTATACAGCTGACGATGGCGGATGCTTTCCGGACCCGCGGTGTTAGTTTAGGAGCCGACTTTGCAAAGACAGAGAAAAATGGGTCCTGGCATCGAATGGCTTCGTGTTGTGGCGCGAGAGCGGAAACACTCTATTGAAAAACGGAAGTTACCCGGCAGGCCTGGGCATTCTAATTTAGGAGATGTGTTGTGGTATCTATCCTGTGGCATAAAATTCCCAGAGTACACTTGAATACACGTTCCAGGGTAGAGGCTCGAAAGAAGGGAAATGACAATTGGCTGGCCAGCGGCGGCAATGGCGTGCCTTGGGTAGCCATGCTGCGGGCTAAACCAATAATCTAGAACTCCCAGGGTGTTCGCGGGAAGGGAAAAACTGTTTGAACCATTTGAGCTAGAGTGATGCCCGAGAAAAAAAAGTGTTGCACAACCTTATCTCAGCCCCCACTTTCGGCTGTGTTTCCCACGAACCTGCAGACTAGGGAGAGCCACTGCTGCAGTACAGGGATAGACCAACACTGGAAGTACCGGCCCATGCATGTGCCTAGAAGGAAAAGCAAAGGAGAATTGGATGTCAACAGTTCATTGAATAATCGTGAGATGACGAGACTTTCCGTGCGGCTCAGCCTGCCAACCTACTTGGCAGGTATGCAGACAGACAACCGAGCGAGGACTCGCACAGCCGACACACGTTTCGATCATCTCGCCTATGGACAGCCTATAGGTCCACGAAGCGTTCCTTTTCTGTCCACACATGCTCGAATGCTTGTCCAGCGGTCGGGGCTGACCGTTACTACTGCCACGACACATTTCTGGCAGTCTTCTACATGCATCTCTCCCTTGTTTGGCCGGGAACAAATCTTACCGAGTCCCTCCATTTCTTTTTGAAGTCAAGATCCTCAATACCTCTCTCCATATCGAACACTGACCTGCTCAAAACTTACTCTATCAGGCCCTGATTGGTCTAATACCTAGGTAGGATGCCACCCAGGTATACAACCACCCTGGCAGCAACCCTTGCTTTGCTGTCTGGCGCCAACGCATCCGAAAAGTCCTCCTCATCGTCATCCTCCTCAGCTGCCAAAAACGGTTACGATGCCATAATATGTGGTCAAAACGGCTATGCAGATGGATCTGGACTCTCGTGTAAGTGCTCTTGCCTTTCATGTCTAAGATTAGAAATCCACTGACTGGCTCCTGACAACATCAAGACAGCGCAAATGCATGGAATCCTTCAAAAAACGGGTTTCAGTGCCTCTCGGTAAGCTCCTCTTACAAACAGATGATATCTGATTTTTTTTTTTGGTGCAGTCAGCAAGAGTTTCCGTGTCTTGACTGCCTGATCATCTGCACTCAAGTGCATTTGCACGTGGTCGGGCTGGATCAGGCTGACAATATCCTTTTGCATGCCTTCGCTGACTTCTTCAGGTAATCAACGCGAGCTCTTCCACTTCTGGTGGCTTTGATGCGACATGGAAGTGGCCGGGAGATCCAGGCTCGGTACACTCTTACCCGCATGTGACCTTCTCGTCGGGCGATCTGCCGCTTTCCGTGTCCAACATTTCCGCACTGAGGTTGGCTGCCTCATGGGCCTACTCACCTGGCACAGCTTCCAAAGCTGCTGCCGCCGGACGCCTGGACGTCTTTGATGCCAACGGCCTCGATGACGTCGGAACAAAAGCAAACATTGCTTTCGACATTTTCATGGACCCTGACAAGCACAAGGCAACCTCTGCCACGGCTGCTAAGTACGAAATGATGATTTGGATCGGCCAGGTTGGTCAGCCTCAACCGATCGGTTTCAAGTCTGAGAATGCCACCTGTTACACCCAGCAGCTGGGCTCCTTCAACTTGTAAGTTGTTGTCACCAAACTCCCCTACCATCTACCTATACAGCATGGTCGTCCAGCATTTCAGCTGCGCCTGGATGTAACCTCGGACTGCATTGCAAGTGCACCCGGTTCTCAGCCCAGCCCAGCCCGCCCCTCTCCCTGTCACTATTTGTTCCCACCGTTACACTACACGGGCTAGACACCCTTAACTTTCTCCCTTGGCTCCATCTGTCACACCCTGCACTCGGCCGAGCGACGCCAAGTGGCCTCGTCCCG
Source organism: Diaporthe longicolla (assembly GCA_000800745.1). Lineage (NCBI taxonomy): Eukaryota > Fungi > Ascomycota > Sordariomycetes > Diaporthales > Diaporthaceae > Diaporthe > Diaporthe longicolla. Next base: position 121,550 of record JUJX01000074.1, read on the forward strand.
GCATGCATTGCTTCTGCGTGGGACGAGCGGAGCTTCCCAGTGGCGCCAGCCCCAAGGTGCCGGGCTTCCTTGACGGCTCACCCCCACCCTCAACCTGCGTGCCCGGACGTTGACGTTCCCGTTGACGTCCTGAAGAAACTCGCGTTGACTCCCTGCAGCACGCTATTCACCGGCCAGAACACCCGGGGCACACTGGTCTACAGCTGGGTGTCACCCGCAGACCAAACATCCTTCGACGAGGACATCACGCCGCTACTGCAATACCTCTGGCGTAACGACCTCGTATCTGCTGATGCCCGGATCGGGCTTGTTGAGTTTGGCTCCGAGGCCTACCACGCGGGCAATAACGTAACCTTCAGCGCCGGGGATTTCAGGATGGATGTCTGGCCCGGGACTCCTGTCAAACTAGATCTGAACCCGGTGGCAGATCACTGCGACCCTCCTCAGAGCCCCGCGGGGCCGCAGTCATCGCCGGAGGAAGGAATTGGCGTGCGGGCTCTGGAGACTTCGTTGGGGGGCATTGTCAGGATGGTGGCCGTCTTTATTTCTGCAGCGGCAGGTTCAGGCTGGTATTATGAGCTGTTGTGACTTTTCAAGTTAGCTTAGTTCCTGCTTCGTTACATATCGTGAGCGTGGTTCTGATAATTGTGTCACTTCTTGATATTTCCTTTTTCACCACTCTTCGTTTCAACATCATCACAAATTTCTCCACGTGTGACGAACCTCACTCGGGTGTGCGCTATACTTTTTCAAAGTTCTCCCATTTGTCCTGCAAGAAAATCTGCAGTCTCTGGGCTTGTGTACCCTTCACCAGAAAAAGTCGTTTTCTGAGGACGCCTTCCTCCCCCTGCTCATTCTAGCATGATCCTAGCGCGAAGCCACCCGCGTATCTGCATACTTCTTTCGTCCTCCACGCTGATATCCGAGATTTCCTTCGGCTGACTGCTGGCATCCGAATATAGGATCCCTGCCTTCTAGCTCTTTTCTCTATGTCTTGCTTCTGATCAGTCTCCCTTCCGGGTCTCTATCTTGGCGGAATACTCCTAGTGGCGGTTGCACATCTAGACTTGACCATGCTAGACCCACATGTGCACTTGACTCCTATCAGAGCGGGTAGATACTCCTTGAATGGGCATGCACGGTCGTCACTTTCGCCCGCACTGAGCCAACGGGTGTGCAAACGAAGAGATCGTTGCCTATCCCTTAGCCACACCAAAGAACTAATAACGCCACTTTAAGACATGCAACTGGATCAAAGCCCAGAAGCTTGGATCAAAGTCCAAAAGCCTGGATCGGGATTATTCGAGATCTGTGGGGAGTAACCACCGCATAGCTCCGATAGTCTATTTTCCCATCATTGAATAGCAGCTCTGGCTAGATGCTTGGCAAGAGCCGGTGAGGCAAACTTTCACTCGAGATTGCGGCGCACCGGTCACATAATTAACACAGGCTCTCACCCATTCTGCCAGTAGATTTCTGCTTTTGTTCTCGTGTCCATGTTCTTAGACTTGGAAAGGCTTGGCCATTGTCTTCCACACCACTGCTCGTTACACATCACCAAAGTTTCCGCCATTCGTTCACTTGCATACTGTTCCCCTTCCACCGCTTCAACTCGCTTCCATACGCATTTTCTTGTGCGCTTTCGCTCACTAAAATTTTGCTTCACTGCAGAACTTGTTTTCTTACTGCCGAAAGACTCCATCGTTTCCCAGCATGAGGTCTGCTCCATCACCGCCGACGCCCGCTGCTGGTAACCCTTTCGAAGCCAGCGAATATCAGTTAGCCCAAAGCTCCACGCCGAGTAGCAGTGGAAGCTTGTCACAAAGTGCCAGCGTGAGTAGCGGGTGTCTTAGGGCCTGATGTCAATACAATTTGCTAAAAGTGACCACAGAGCTCGTCTCTACCTTCTGAGCCTGCCGCAACCGTCGCCCCGCCGTCTCAGCGAGGTCGTGAGCAACCTACGCCCCGCCCCGCTCGTTCAGATGACTCCAACCTTGAGATTGTAAGTCTTTGACGCAGTGATTAGTTGCATCTGGATTTTACTAACAAGCTTCAGACTCCTGCTGGCGCTGTGCCCGAGCCACGAACTCAAGGAGATTCCAGTGCAGAAGTGTTGAATGAAAAATGCAGCCCCTTCGACTCAGACCCAGAGTCCGGTGGAACTCCAGGCAAATTCACCACTGCAGACAAGAAAGAGGCGGACAATTCTCAGCCGACAGCTTCATTAACTGACCCAAAGACCAAGTCTCGTAATCCTTTCAAGCGGTCATACCACTGGATGCGGCGCACATACTGTCCCATCGAGGAGCCGCCTCTGGTCCTCCCAAGCTGCCCCACAGACGCTGAGAAGCTGTCGTACATCCATACCAACAGGATCCCGCTGTACATATTCGGCATCTTCTCCTTCCTCTCCCTATCAGCAGGCATGTGGCTGTTCTCCCTCTGCGCGACCCCGTTCTACTTTTATGGCGCCTTCGTCGGATTCCTCAACCTCTACCTATTCATCAGCTACATGGTCGGCGTGGTCGGCAAGGACTGGGACTATGACGCCCACAAGCAACGTATCGAGCGGCACCCTCTCAACGCTGAGACCGCGCCGACAGTGGACATTTATCTGCCCGTGTGTGCCGAAGAGGTTGAGATCCTTGACAACACGTGGAAGCATGTCACGCAGCTCGACTGGCCCGCCGATAAGATCCAGGTGCACGTCATGGACGATGGAGCCAACCCGGTCGTCCGCCAGCTGGCAGAGCGCTATGGGTTCAATTACACCGTGCGTGAAGACCGGCCGCGGCTGAAGAAGGCGGGTAACCTGCGATGGACGTTTGCTCGCACGAGCGGCGACTTCTTCGCTATCTTTGACGCTGACTTTTGCCCACGCCCGGACTTCCTCAAGGAGCTTATGGTTGAGCAGCTCGACGACGAGAAGGTTGCCATTGTGCAGAGTCCGCAATTTTTTCGTGTCACTGACGAGCAGACATGGGTCGAACAAGGTGCGGGCGCGACGCAGGAGCTGTTTTATCGAGTTGTTCAGGTTAATAGAAACAGGTGGGGCGCGAGTATCTGTGTTGGAAGTAATGCGCTGTACCGTCGCGCTGCTCTTGTGGACGTCGGTGGTACGGCAGAAATCGGTTTCTCTGAGGACGTGCACACCGGGTAAGTCGTCAATTCACCAGCGACGAATGCATCAATACTGACAGGAGTTATAGATTCGGTGCCGTTGACAGAGGCTGGAAAGTCAGATATGTGCCACTTTGTCTCGCGACTGGCGTCTGCCCGCCCACTCCACGCGCATTCTTCTCTCAGCAGATGCGTTGGGCACGTGGAAGCACCACACTCCTTACCAACGGCCATTTCTGGGTTTCGAAGTTGACTTTGATGCAGAAAATCTGCTACCTCTGTGGTAAGTTCTATGAATACAGTCACAATAAGACCCACTACTAGCTAACAACAAACTCAAGGCTTTCTGTACTACTCGGCCGTATCTCTCGGCATCTTCATCTCCCCCATCCCGGGGATTCTGCTCCTCTGGTTCCGCCCGGAGTGGTTCAAGTACTACAACCTCGCCTTCGCCATTCCGTCAATCTTCTACGGCCTGGTGATTTTCCGAGTCTGGGCAAAGGCGTCGTACGGCATGAACGTCCAGCACATCATGCTGATCCAGTCCTACGCTTACCTGACTGCCATCAAGGACCGCCTCTTTAATATTGAGTTGATGTGGGCGGCTTCAGGGGATGCTAAGGCCCACAAGAGCCACAAGTACCGCAACATGCGCATCCTATGCTGGGTCTGGAGCATAGCCACCTTCGGAGGCATGGTCAGCGCTGTGACTTGGAGGCTGACACACGGCTTTGAGTGGTACAACCCGATCCCGCTGATTGTGCTGAGCCTTTACAACCTCTATGTTGCGAACCGCTTCCTGTTTTGTAACTGGTAGAGGGCGCGCCGACTTCTGGTGCAAGGGCAGGAGAATCTGCAAGGAACTCAGAGGTCGAACCGAAAGTCGAAGATTACACTCCCCTTACTCTCAGGTCGGCTCTTTTGGAATTCCTTGCATACGTGGCGCCAAATGATGGAGGCAAATCCTGGATCTTGTTTTGAATCTTCATATTCATATTTGCTAGTGGAGTAGGACTCCGATGGAAGACTCCCGTAGGTTTAATAGAATAATAGGACAAAATTTCGAGCGGGAACATGCCTATCGTCATCGTGTTGACCCATGTTTACACCAAGCAGAGTTCTGCTCGCTGTCTGGGAAAAACGAAG
>JUJX01000074.1:125841-216130 GCA_000800745.1 Diaporthe longicolla
CCCCCCGGTAAAATTCACACCTACGCACGTGCCACCCAAATTTCTCCAACTCTTTTTTAAGCGATTATCCCTTAATAACTTCCTTAAATCTTTATTTAAAATTATAAAGAAAATATCTTTAAGATCCTTATTAAAATCTTTATAAGTTTATATTTTTTAAATATTTATTTATATTAGTTTTAAATTTTACTAATAAATATATAAAATTTAGAAAATAAATATTTAAAAAATATAATCTTATAGATATTTTTATAAGGATTCTAAGTATATTTTTTGTATAATTGTAAATAGAGAGGTGAGAAAGTTAGGAAGAAATTACTGTTAAAAGAGGAGTTAGAGAAATTTGGGTGGCATATGCGTAGGTGCGAATTTGACCGGGGNGGGGGGGGCTCACTTCGTTTTTCCCAGACAGCGGTGGTCCACTACGCAGCCATCTGACCACCTCTCCGAACTCCAGTGGGACAGCGTCTTTGGGGTTAATCTCCCGCGGTAAACACTCCTATAGGACAAACTCGTATGAGACAAATTCCTAACCTCCTATAGGAAAGTCTCCTCGTGGATGGCCTCCCCGTCTACGTAGGGAGAAATCTAGATAGATAGCCCGCAGAACACATTCTAGTAAATCAGAGGTAGGAAATTCTACAGGGGCTCTAGTGTGGAGGTATACAACATTTTAAAGGCGGGCCAGTATAATGGCAACAATGCAGTATGTGCTGATTATACGGAAGATTGTAGAGGTATATAGGTACTGCTATTGTACTGTGATAGCGGCGTCGCTTTTGCTTCCACAGTTATCAGCCCGGTTTACTAGTCTAGCGGTTAGACTACACCCTAAGCTATGGAATTATATAGTACACTAGCCTTATCCTCTTATTTCATACTCTATTTAGCTATAAAAGAGCTAATAATATAGAAATATCTCGGTTTAAGCCCTTATATAAGTAGTTAATATCTTAGGTATATTTCTTACTAAGGAGAGGGGGGTATTTTATTTAGGTAGTGTAATATATTTAAATAGTATAGACCTTATATATTATTTTAGTTCCTTTATTAAGCTAGAATTTATAATAAAAGAAGATATAATAAAAGAAGATATAGTAAAAGAAGATATAGTAAAAGAAGATATAATAACTTTATAATTCTTTATAACCTATCTATAGCTAAAGGTTACTATTTTATACTAGTAATTATAATATTAAGCTATATTTATTTATACTAATATTATTAAAGTTAAAGCTATTATAAGTTATAAGTAACCTAATTTAATATTATTAAGTATTATATAAAAGTACTATTATTATATAACTTAGAACTTTAAATATAAGTTAGCTAAAATAAGTAATAATAAAAGTTACTATTACTTTAAAAGTTTTAGCTTTACTTAAATATATATTTATTATAACCTTCTTATATAAAACTATTTAAAAGTAATCTTTTAATTAAAGCTAAGATAATAAGTAAAGTAACTATAATTTATTATCTAAATATATAAAACTAATAGTTTATAAATAGTTATAAAATAAAGATTAATATATAAGTTTTTAATTATATAGAAAAAGCTTTTAAAAGGGTTTTTAAAAATAACTTCTTTATATTAAAAATCTTTAGTATCTTAATAAATTACCTAAGAGAATTTAATATAGATTCTAATATTATTAATTATTTTATAAACTTTAAAGCTAAGTAAGAGAATAATATACTACTATTAAAGTAGGAGGAGAAGATAAGGACTAATATTTAAAAAAGGTTCTTTTTAAAATAAAAATAGCTCCTAACCTAGATTAAGCTATAGATTTAAAACAGTTAAATAAAATTAATTAAAAAAATAACTATAAGTCTTTTAACTTTATACTTAAAAAGGATATTTAAATAGTATAATAATATTATTATATATAATTATATAATTAAAATTTAAATATTATAGTAAAATATTAATAAAAGATTAATAAAATATTATTAGAGAACTAAGATTATAAAGGTTTAAAATTATATTAAAATTAAAATTATATTAAAGTTATAACTATATAAAAGTTAAAGTATATTAATATTTTTAAATCTACTAATATAGTATATTATTTAGTAAAATAGATTACCTAGTAGGATACTTTTTATTAGTTTACTAACTTCTATTAACCTTAATACCTACCTAGTATAGTTAATTTAATAAAAGTTAGTATTAATTAGTACTAACGTTAAATACTAATAAGTAACGTACACTAGTAAGCGACGTACTTTTCCTAGAACTATTATAGTATATCTTATAACCGCGTTTTCTCGTATTATATTTTAAAATAAATAAAATAAAAGAAGATAAGATTAAACTTATTATTTAAACTCTTTAAAATAACTTAAAATTAAGTAAATAATATATAGCTAATATTTACTAAGTCTTTAAATCTACCCTTTACTATAGAATAACTAACTAAACTATATAATATAATACCTACTTTAATAATAAGAGATTAATAAAATTAAAAGAGGAGGTATTTATTTAATATATATTTAATTAGGATTTATAAGGATACTTACTTATTCTTAAAGATATTAAAGATATAGCGAATTCTTTACTCTATAACTATAGTAATAGTATTATTAAGATTAACTAGGTAGAAAGACTTATTTTATTAAAACTATATTTTAAAATATATATTAATTATATATATAACTATTAAAAGGCTTTATATAAAGATCCTAATATAATAAATATATAGTTTAACCTTATATCTTATTATAACCTTAATAGAAATAGGAATAATAGTTAGTTCTATTTAGAATAAAACCCTACTAAAGGCTAGTATACTAGCTAGCTAAGTAGTATAAGGAACCTAGCTATAGTTATATAGATAGCTTACTTAAGTTAGATTACTAAGGATTACTAAGCTTTAATAGTAAGTTTAGTAAGCTAATATTATAGATTACTTTAAATTACTAAAGAAATATAGTAAGCTAAGTAAGCTAGTAGTAAGCTAGGTTAAAGAACTAGACTATATAGATATACTTATTACTAGTAGATAGTATTAAGATAGGATAGCTCTTTAATAATTAATCTAAGTATTCTTTTTAAATAGCTTTTACTAGTTAATAATTATTATACTATTTAGAATATTATTTAACTACTATTTTATTATATATTTTAAATATAAACCTATTAATCTTTTAATTTATAGAATTTAAAAAGCTTTAATTATTATATTTTAACTACTTTTATTTATATATTATTATATAAACTTTAAATAATATTATATATAAATCCTTTTATAACTTATATAATATCTAAACTTAATAATAGTTCTTTTTAATATAACCTTATAATATAGTTAATTAGTTAGTAGTGGATATTAGTAAATAGTAGATTTTTATAATATCTACTAACTTCTATTAACCCTAGTACCTACCTAGTATAATTAATTTAATAAAAGTTAGCACTAACTAATATTAATTACTTTAATAACCTTATTTCTAATTAGTTTTATTAATTTAAAGGGGTTAGTATAGTTATATTTAAGTTTAAAGTAATTAACTTTTAGTAAAAGGGGCCTATTTTAGTGTAAATTATATCTTAGTTTTTTATATTAGTCTTACTCTAATCTACCTACTTAAATATTTAATATATTAGAAATTAATAACTACTAATATATCCTTTATTAAAAGAAGATAAAATCTTTCTAGCTATTTAAATAATTTAAAATTCTAAAAAAAAAATATAAAACCTATACCTATAACTTAAGCTACTACTATCTTTAATATTCTTAAAACTATACTATACTATAAGATAAACTAATAATACTTCTATAAAGAATTATATATTAATAAGTATAAACTTAATTAAATTAAAAAGTAAATACTTATTTAATATATTATTAAGTAAGATATATAAAAATTTCCCCTATAACTTTCTAGTATAGAAGATATAGTTAACCTTCTACTAGTATTATATAATACTAAACTTATAGGTAAATACTAAGTTTAATACTTTATAAATTAATAACCTAGCTTTAAAACTAAGTTTAATTATCTCTATAACTATTAAAGGGCCTTTTATAAAAATCTAAAAGTTATTAAAAACTAGTTTAGGCTACTCTATAATATAATAGCTAAGTATTAAATTATTAATAATAACCTCTATAACTTTAATAAGACTAGCTTTATAATAAGTATAATTACCTTAATAATAGTTATTATATATATTAATAGATATAGAAAGGTTAAATTAGTTTAGCTTAGTAACTAGGAATAAGTAACTACTATTAAATATACTAATATAAGTAGGTTATAGATCCTACTATTTATAATTATTTAAAATACTTACTACCTTACTAGCTAAGTAATAGAGTTAGGTTTTCTAAATAACTAGGTTATTAAGTCTACTCCTAATAGATAAATAAATAATAAAATTAGTTTAAAATAGATTTAATACTTTAATAAGTATACTAAACTAAAAAGAGATACTAATTACTAGATATTAATTATAAATAGTTATAAAAGCTATATATTAGCTAAGTTTAACTAATACTATAAGGATAATAAGATTATTACTATTAGTATACTATTATATTTATCTTACTTACTTTAGCTACTAGATATTATATTATATTTACCCTTAAAATATATATATAGTAACTAGATTAATCTCTTTATCTAAGCTTTTATTAACTATATTACTAAGTTTAAGTTCTTTCTTATATTTAAAGTAGCCTATAATAAGACTTTTATAGTAGAAAATATTAAGTTTATATTTAAAAAAGCTAGAATTACCTTTTAAGATTCTAACTCTATAATTTCTAAGTTTAATATCTACCTATAAACTTTAATATAATCCCTCTCTATTTCTCCCTAAAAATAGAAGTTTTAAATACTATTAAATACTTAATAAACTATCTAGTAATTAAGTTTTATTAAAGGTAGGATCTTTACTTATTAGAGGAGCTCCCCTATACTAATTATAGAAGCTATTAACTAAATAGTAAAGAATATATAAATAATAGTATATAAACTAATTATTTTAAAAAATTAGATCTATACTCTTAAAAAGGCTAATATAGTACTTACTAAATATTAAAGGGTTAAAAGAACTTAGGTATAACTTAAAGAAGTACTTACTATTAAGGAATCCTAAACTTTTATTTAAGAGAAATAAAAGAGGAAGTAGCTAGCTAATAAAATAAGTAGTAAGGTTAAAAAGTTAGTCTATAGTAAACTAATTAAATAATAGTATAGTAACTATAATAAAACTAGATATAATATAAAAACTTATAAAAAAAATATAGAGGACTTTAATTAACTAAATTTTAAATAAATTATATCTTTTTTAAATTAGTTAGTACTAATTAGTACTAATATATATAAAATATAGTTTACTATAGACTATATTTTTAATAATATAGTTAGTACTAATTAGTATAAAAAATATATTTCTTACTAAAGGTTACCTATTTTAAACTAGTACTATACCTATACTAACCCTTTTAAATTAGCTAAATTAATTAAAAATAAAGTTATTAAAATAGTTAGTACTAGTTAATACTAACTTTTATTAAATTAATTATACTAGGTAGGTACTAAGGTTAATAGAAGTTAGTAGATATTATAAAAATCCGCTACTTACTAATATCTACTACTAACTAATTAACTATATTATAGAAAATAAATACTATTATAAGTAATAATAATAAAAGAAGTACTTTAAATAGTAGCTATAATAATAATATTTAAAGATTAACCTTTAAATAGCTTTAAAAGCTAGTTATTAAAGTTTAATAACTCTATATTATAGTTAATAAATAAGTATAATAAAATAAGGAAATAGAATAATTTAAATAAAAAGTTATTACTTTTAAAGCTACTATAGTTATTATTAATACCTCTATTATAACTAAAGAAAATATTAAGTTAAATAACCTAATCTTATATAATAAAACTTTAAGTTAGCTTTAAATATATCTAATATAAGTATAAGCTTACTAATAGTTTAACTATATAGATATCTAACTAAATAGAAAATAAGTTATATATACTACCTTATTCCTTAAAAGAAGAGCCTTAGTATAATTTAAACCTTACCTTATAAACTTTATTACTTTAAAAGTATTTAAGAAATATAAAGATAAAACTTAGAAGACTTTTAGTAAATATAAAAACTATAAAGAAGCTTTAAAAACTTTATTCTAGAATTTAGATAAAGAATAATAAGTTAAAAAAGAACTCTTATATTTAAAATAAAAAGGCTTAACTTTAGTTTATATAATAGAGTTTTAGAGAATTTATATATATATTAACTTTATAGATAATATTAAAATCTTTATATTTTATAGAGGATTAAAGGAAAAAGTAAAGGATAAATTAGCTAAATATAATAGATTTAATAACTTCTTATAGTATATTAAACTAGTTATTAAACTTAATAATAGACTTTTTAAAAGATATTAAAAGAAATATAGAAATAACTTTAAATAATTTTAATATAATAACTAATAGAATAAATCTAATATTAGAAAAAGATATAACTATAATAATTTAACCTAGTAGGGATAATAGGTAGACTTTATAAAGTTTAATATTACTTAATAGAAAGATAAGAAAGAATATTTTAAGTAAGAATATTATAGTAAAAAAAAAAGAATTAAAAGCTAATACCTAATAGCTTTAAATAGGCTAATATAACCTTATATAATAAGTATTTAATATATTAGTCTAAATAATAATAGGAAATAGTAGCTTAGTACTATATTTATAATATATTAATATATAACTAATACTATATTTATTTAAAGAATCCTTTAAATAATAAATAGCTTTTATTTAAAATAAATTAAATCTATAGTAATTAAAATATAGAAAACTATTTTAATAAAAATTAAAAGGTATATAATAACTTATATTTTATTTAGTATAATAAAAAGAAGTATAAAAAGAAGTATAAAAAGTATTAAAAAGATAAAAAGTAATAAGTATCTATATCTACTATTAACTTTTATAAAATAACTAAAGTACTATATATAGTAATAAGCTAAACTAACTATTATAATAATAACTACCTTATATATTAAAGTAATAAAGAAGGAGCTAACTAGTTCTTTAAAAAGGTATAGATACTTATAATCTTAAAATAGAAACTAATATAAGTATCTATTAAAACTAATACTATAATATCCTTAAATTTAAAAACCTAAAACCTTTATAAATAGATAGATAAAGTATTATTTATAGCTTTAAATATAAGTATTATAAGGATTATAATCTTTAGATAAGAATAAAGTATAATAATTATAGTAACTTAAAAAGGACTTCTAACTATACTTTTAGTATAATTTCTACTAAATAACCTTTAAATATACTTATAATATATATAATATAATAAAATCTTATAGGTATCTTATATATTTAATTAATATAAAATATACTATACTATAAAAGTTATAGAAGATTATTTCTTAAAAAAATAAGGAATAATTAAGATAGTTTAATTTTATAAATAATATAAACTATAATATTAGATAGTAAAGGATTATACCTTTAGTAAAGAGTATATAGTATTAAAACTTTAGTATAATTACTTAATATATTATATATATAATCTAGTAATATAGTAATAATATTTATAGTATAATTACTAAATATATATTAAACTTAAACTCTAAAACTAGTATTAAAGAACCTAAAGTAATATACTATTACCTTTAAATAATAATAATATAAGGTTAAAAAACTTTATAATAGTAGTATAAGTACTTAAAATAGTATAAGGATTTATAAAAGGAGTTATTTAATAAATTAAGGATATTTTAATATAAGATTAAATAATAAAAAATAGATTAAGCTACCTATAAAGCTTTAGATAATAGAAAATAATATAAAGTACTTATATATAATAAATAGAGAGGATTACTAATACTTAAAAATAAAACTTAAATTTAAAATCTATAAATATAAAGTATTTATTAATAGTAGTATATAAAGGAATTTTATCTTTTTATAGATAGTTAATAAATACTATATCTTTTAGTTTAAGAAGAAAGAACTCTATAAATTTAATATAATAAATAAAATAGAAGTAATTTATAGTAAAAGTATAATTAATATAAAGATTAATTATCTCTTACTATAAATATTTAATTATATAAAGTAACTTTTATTTAATATTATTAAAATAATAGATTATTAGCTAATTTTAAGAATTTCTTAATTAAGAAAAAATAATTTTTAAATAGATTAAACTACTAGTTAAATTTACTAAGCTAACCCTATTAGCTTAGTAGAAAGATTAATTATATATTATAAAAATAAATAGAACTTAGTCTCTAAAGATAATACTTAAAAAATATATATTTAAATAAACCTAGTAACTACTTTTTATAAAAGAGAGAAGGATTTAGTTTTTAAGTAAGCTTTAATAAAACTTATATATAAGTTAATAAAATAGTAGAAAGATACTCTATAATAAACTAATACTTTAAGCCCTCTATATATTAAAAAGTATTTAAATAATAGTAGTTTACTTTAAACTAATAATAAAAAATAATAACTTATATTAGTAGTATAAAAATAAATTAAAGAGATTTAAAAAAGACTTAAATAAATATAATAAGTATAAAAGATAATACCTATAGTTTAAGTTACCTTATTAGTAGAAACTTTATAATAAGTAATAAAAGTATATAGAATTAGTTTTACTAAATAAGTTAAGTTAATCTTCTAAAGATTTATAACTTACTTATAAAAAGCTAAGGTAATTAAGAAGGATCTTTAAAAGTTTATACTTTAAAAATACTATAAATATATTAAACTATTTATAACTATACTTAATACTAAACTATTTAAATATAATAATTAAAATTATAAAATACTTTTTAAAGAAGGAATAATATTAAAATTTATAAAGATTTATAAATTTAATAAGATTTAACTAAAAGTATTTAAAGAATACTTTAATAAAAACCTAATAAAAGATTATATTTAATTATTAATATTATTAACTAAATACTCTATTCTTTTTATATTTAAAAAAATAGAAAGCTATAACTTTATATAGATTATTAATAACTAAATAATATTATTATTAAAAACTACTATCTACTACCTTTAATATAAGAACTTAAAGACTAATTATAAAAAGCTTAGTAGTTTATAACTCTAAACTTTAAAAAAGCTTATAACTTAATTAAAATAAAAAAAGATAAAGAATAGAAAATAGTATTTTAAATATACTATAAATATTTTAAATATATAGTTATATTATTTAAATTAATTAATATATTAATAATATTTTAAATTATAATTAATTATATTTTTAGAGAATATTTAAATATCTTTATTATTATATACTTAAATAATATTTTTATCTATTTAAAGATATTTAATAATTATAAAGAATATATATATAAGGTTTTATAAAAACTCTAAAATATAAAACTTTTAGTTAAACTAAAGAAAAGTATATTTTATATTAAGAAAGTTAACTACTTTAAATATATAATCTAACTTAAAGAAATTAAAATATAGTAATCTAAGATTACTATTATTAAAGAATAGCTAATATTAATTAATATTAAGGAAGTTAGAAGATTCTTTAAATTTATTAATTTCTATTAATAGTTTATAAAAGATTATTTAAAAATTATAATTCCTTTAACTAACTTTATTAAAAATATTATTTACTTTTAATAGAATAATAAAGTATAGAAAGCTTTTAAAGAATTTAAATAAAGGGTTATTTTAAAACTAATTTTAATTAAAGTAAATCTAAATAAAGAATATAAAGTTAAAACTAATATTTTTAACTATATAATAAGAGGATAGTTAGAGTAATATAATATTTAAGGAAAGCTATACCTTATTACTTTCTTTTTAAAAAAGTTTAATAAACTAAAAATTAACTATAATATACTTAATAAAGAACTAATAGTAATTAAAGCTATACTTTTTAAGCTAGATATTAAGATTTAGATACTAATAACTATATTAAGCTCCCTAGTACTATCTATACTTTAAGTTTCTTAAATATTATATAACTTAATATAAGTAGTTTCTTAGTTAACTTTAATTAAAGATTAAATCTTTTATTACTAGAGAAGCTTTTTAATACTAATTTTAGCTACTATTAATAGATTAGTAAAGGGTATATAGTTATTAACTTATATAGTTATACTTTTAATCTAAGAGACTAATAATCTTTAAACTATAAATATAGTACTTTTTAAGTATTAGAGAGCTAAAAAATATATATATATAGAATAGAGGAGTACTTATTATATAAGAGGTTAAAGAGTTAACTAATAAGAAGGAAAAAGGGAAGTAGCTAGCTAGTAAAATAAGTAGTAGTACTAAGAAGTTAGTCTATAGTAGACTAATAAAAAGATAATATAGTAACTATAGTAAAACTAAGTATAATATATAAATAAAATGAGAAAAATATAGAATAGTCTATAGATTCTAATTCTAATTAAATTTAATTAATTTCTTTTAATTATAATACTATAATTTAAGTTATTATACTTTTAGTATTAAAAAGTACGTTACTTATTAGTGTGTGTTACTTATTAGTGTTTAACGTTAACTACTTTAAATTTCTTATTTTTAATTAATTTAGTTAGTTTAAAGTAGTTAATATAAGTATAATATAGATTTAAACTAGGTTACTTTTAATAAAAAATATATACTTTTTATTAAATAATACTAACTATATTATTAAAAATATAGTTTATTATAAACTATTAAAATATATATATTTATACTAATTAGTATTAATTAGATTAGATTTATTATAATATAGTTAAAATCTAATTTATTAAACCTTTCTTCCTTTTTCTTATATATTTTTATATTATACTTAGTTTTATTATAGTTCCTATAATATTATTTACTTAGTCTATTATAAACTACCTTTTTTATTTTACTATTTATTTTATTAGCTAGCTACTTCCCTTTTTATTTTTCCTTAATTATTACTTAAAAATCCTTAATAGTAAATACCTCTTTAAGCTATACTTAACTCTTCTTAACCCTCCTATATTTAATAAATATTATATTAGTATTCTTAAGTATATAAACCTAATTCTTTAAAATTATAATTTTATATACTATTATTTATAAACTTTTTAATAGTTAGTTAATAGTTAAAATAATTAGTATAGAAAAGCTTTCTTAATATATTAAAATTCTATTTTTAATAAAACTTAATTATTAAATAGTTTACTAGGTATTAGATAATATTTATAACTTCTATTTTTAAAGAGAGATAGAAAGAGATTAGTTTAGTATTTATAGGTATATATTAAATTTAAAAATAATAGAATCTATATTTTAAAGAGTAATTCTAGCTTTTTTAAATATAGATTTAATATTTACCTCTATAAAAGTCTTATTATAGGCTATTTTAAAGGTAAAAAAAACTTAAATTTAGTAATATAATTAATAGATATATAGATAAAAAGGTTAATTTAATTATTATATATATATTTTAAAGGTAAATATAATATAATATTTAATAGTTAAAGTAAGTAAGATAAATATAATAATATATTAATAGTAATAATATTATTTATTTTATAGTAATTTTTAAAATCTACTAATATATAGCTTTTATATTTATTTAAAATAATTATTTAATATCTATCTTTTATCTATTATTTTATATACTTTTTAAAATATTAAACTTATTTTAAACTAATTTAATTATTTATTTATTTATTTATTTAAAGTAAGTTTAATAACTTAATTCTTTAGGAAATTTAACTTTATAGCTTAGCTTATAAAGTAATAAGCTCCTTAAATAATTATAAATAGTAAGATATATTAGCTCTTTATATTAATATATTTAATAACTATTATCTATTCTTACTTTCTAGGTTATACTAATTTAACCTTTCTATATTTATTAATATATATAATAACTATTAATATAGTTAATATATCTATTATAAAGTTAGTTTTATTAAAGTTATATAGGTTATTACTTATAATCTTATACTTAGTTATTATATTATAAAGAATCTTAATCTAGTTCCTAATAATTTCTAAATCTTTATAAAATACTTTTTAATAGTTATAAATATAATTAAACTAAGTTTTTAAACTAGATTATATATTTATAAAGTATTAAATTTAGTATTTATTAATAAGCTTACTATTATATAATAATAGTATAAGGTTAGCTATATTTTCTATATTAAAAAGATATATTAAAAAACTTTATATATTTTAGTTAATAATATATTAGATAATACTTATTCTTTAATTAGCTTAAATTTATAGTTATTAATATATATTTTCTTATAATAGGGTTAATTATTTATCTTAGCTAATAATATACTATAAAAGATAAAAAAGATTTATATAGCTTTATATATATTTATAGGTTTTTTATAGTTTATTTTAGATTTCTTAATTATTTAAAAAGCTAAAATAATTCTATTTTCTCTTAAGTAAATTAGTATAGTAGATATTAATTTTTAGTATATTAAATAGTTAAATAGGTAAAGTAATATAAGACTAATATAAAAAATAAGAATATAATCTTTATTAAATATAAACCTATCTATTAAAACTTTAAATTTTTAAACTTATACTATAACTTTATTACTATTTTAAATTAATAAAATAATTAGAAATAAGGAGTTAAAAGTAGTTAGTACTAATTAGTATTAACTTTTATTAAATTAACTATACTAAGTAGGTACTAGGGTTAATAGAAGTTAGTAAACTAATAAAAAGTATCCTACTAAGTAATCTATCCTACTAGGTAATATACTATATTAGTTTTAGTTTTTATATATTAATTAATAGATTAGAATTCTATATTTCTATAATTTTATAGTTTATTTTAAAGTATATTATTAAGTTAATAAATAGTTAATAAGTAGTTAAGTTAGGAATAAATTAAAAAAAAACTTAGTTTTAATAAGGATTAAACTTTCTTTATATATTTATATATTAAGGTTTAATAGTATATTAAAGTATATTAGAGCTAATATTATATTAGAAGTAAGTAAGTTACTTAATAAATATAAAATAAAAGTATATTAGTACTATAAAATACTTATAGAAGTATTTTAAGATTATATAGTTACTATGCTCTGGTTATATTAAAAATGCCCCCTCCCCCTAGTAGGTTCAGCTAGAAGATTCTGCCTAAAATGGGGGGGTGTGTAGAGGTATATAGGTACTGCTATTGTACTGTGATAGCGGCGTCGCTTTTGCTTCCGCAGAAGTGAGTAACCAAGTTTTTCCTAAGGGTTGTCAATTGATATGATGAGGCTGGTATCAAATCCAAAATTTAGAACCATATGTGCAGTCACCAGCCCGTGTTATCAGAGCTCATGCACTGCCACAGGCTGCGCTTCTGTTCAATAGTCTGGCCCCATTTGCACCACAAAGAGCTCTGCTCTGCTCCAAGGTTGTCCGCTACGCAGCCATGGTGTCTAGATGACAGTGAATGGAGAGAGAAGAAAGAGAAGTCTCCGTGATCTGTTGGATAGCTAAGTTAATTTGATAGCTATGCAGTGGTGTCCATGACACTGTCTGATGGTAGATGCTCTACGATGCTGCCAGTGTCTGATGGTAGATGCTGTACAGCACATTATCGGGCAGCGTCCAAAACAGTGGCACAACCATTGTTTCCTTTTCGAGCAAGCAAAGCCCTAATTACACCACTCCCAGAGATCCCAAAGAAGAAATAATTGCAACGACGAAGTCCTTGCTTGACATGGAGCCCATCTCATACATTCGAGGAGATCGCGGCAACGTTCTGCTTGTGCTTCTTCGTACCGAAGTGTATGATCAACATGGGATTCGTACCAAAACTTTGATCGCATGTGCCACAATGAAACAAACGAGCAGCAATGTTCGCGGCCGTCTTCCTGGAAGCCACCTCACGACGTCTCGCAAGCTTCTCAGCAGCAGGGTCGGGCGGATGGTTGGCGGGGAGGGCAGCCAAGGCAGCGTTCTTCCCATGCTTCTTTCCACCCAGGTGTCTCTGATACGGGGAATTGTCGCCGAAACTCTTGTCACAGATGTTGCAGTGAAACTTCTTTGCCGCTATGTTGTTAGCCTTCCGCTGTGCATCTTGCTCACGCTCGCGGAATCGAGCAGCTTGGTATTGAGGATCTGAACGAAGAGCCGCAGTCTTTTGGACGTCGTCCAAAGCGCCAAGCTCCTCTTCGACATCATCATTCTCTTCGGCATCATCATTCTCTTCGACATCATAGCCCTCGTCGATGTCAATATCATCGTCATGTATGGCCTCTTTCTCGATGTGCTCGACTGAACGAAGGTGTGCTTTCAACTCGGATGCTGTCCCGAAAGCAAGATCACAGAGGCTGTCATAGTGCGTCTTCGAAGCAATGTTGGCGGCAGCTTGACGAAGAGTTTTCGACGTTGGAATGCGGGCAGCCCCATTGACGTTGTCGATATGCTTCTGAGTGAGTTTGTGTGCGTCCAAATCGGTCTTTTGTCCACAGGTGACGTTATAGACCTCGCATGCGTACTTTCGTGTTGTCAGGTTCTTGAGCCTGGTCTTCTTCTTGCTGGCCTTCAGCTCTTCCGGGTCACGCCTCGACTGATACAAGCGACGTGTGGCTTTCTAAGCCTCAAAGTCGTGACGCTTTGCCGCAAAATAGGCCTGGCTCCTTTTCTCACTCTTTTCCAGCTTCTTCGTGGCCTCGTATGCCTCCAGCTCATGAGGCGCAAGTCCATGGGCACCGCCTTCCCTGAGACCCTCACCCCAAGATGAATGAGTGCAGCATCCATCATAGGTGAACAGTTTGCGAGGCCAAGGACAAATGGCAGGCAAGCGCGGGTCCGGCGTCTCTGACTGCATGGCTGCCAAAATAATTCCAAATACGGCCTCGAGAGTCAGGAACAGGTCGCGCCGCGGAAATCTCGAGGCAGGAGCGGGGATGGGAGCCCAGCAAAGCAGGCATTTGTGCGTGATGACGAAGCCTTGATCGATGGCATCCTTGACAAGTCTAGGCAGGTTGATCTTCGAGTCATAATCATTCCACCGTGACATAACGCCGTCCGTAGAGTGTGTACCGGTGCCGAGATAGAACTTGGAGCGACAGCCATCCTTTTCGAGTACGAGGCCGTAGAGCGCCCACTTGGCCTCGCCGTTTTTGGGTAAGGTTTTGAAGTAGGAGGTCGAAGGGGGAACTGCAGATTGGAGGACGTCCGAAAGACCTGGGGCAAACACAACCTGGGAGTCTTCCATGAACTCCTCAAGCATGTCTTCTGACTCAAAGGACGGAGCAGAAGAGTAGGAGTTGCGTTGGATAGGCGGCGCTTGGCGGAGGAAGGTCCAGATGAGCCACAGAATGTAATCCGGCACACCGGGAGGCGCCATCGTGACTGCAATGAACGAGCGTGGGGTGCGTCTGCTGTGATGGAACTGGGGAGAAATTTTGGAGCCCAAGAGAAGAGAAGAGACGTCGCCCAATTTTGGACTGCTCGCCCGAGTCGAAGGCAGCAGTCCTGGCCATCAGGAAGGCGCGAGGTACCTTGAATTGCTAGAGGAGTCCAGGCAAGTGGCTGTAGGAGCACACATCGAGGGAAGGTGGGGAGTTCTATCACCTGGGTACCTGCCCAAGCACCTACCTACCTAGGTACCTAAGTACCTAGGTAGGCAGGAGATGACCAAATTGATGCCACATCTGGTTCATGAATTGCCTGAAATGTGCGGGAAGGGCTGTTATTCCAGCCTTAAGCGTAGCGAGGAAGTTGCCCTCGAGCAGACCGAAAGGGAAACAACGAGCGGGGCTTCGCTATTACTGTGCGGTCCAACAAAATGCACATGTCTTTTTCATATGAGACCGCCCGGCGGTTCATGAACGTGTCTTTGGTGTATCTTTGAGTGACTCAATGTACCCAAAAAGAGTTGTGATCGACGACACGAGCATGTTCTATGTGGAGGAAAGAGTAGCTGTCACTCAGCTCCGTGAAGTGTGTGTTGTCTACCGGCGGTAGACGCCCAACAAACTAGCAACATCGAATGACAATTTACAACTCACCGCGTGCAATCAGATGGACCATGGAGACTAAAAGTGACCTTCTTTAAGTGCGGGTATAGGGAAAATGAACTGGCACCGTTTTGCAGCCCTCGCGGGTTTCGGTGGCCCCTTAGAGGAACACCACACAGAACAATGCGCAGCCACTTACGATCCGCGAACTGGGTAGGCGGTTACAATTTCACAATATCAAATCCGCGTTGGGATCTCGTAGCAAAATCTTCGTTCGATTACAACCACCCCCCCCCCTGGAGTGCTCCTGGCTTGAGCCGACCCTTCCAGGACTAGGCAACTGACTGCTTGATACAGGGACGAACGGAGACATGGTTTCATCGAAACTATCTGATTTGAAAGAGCTTACAGATCAGACTCCGCCAGAGACTAAATCCACGTTGCAACTGGAGGACTCGACCCAGTCCTATGCAATATGAAAGCAACCGAACAGGTATATGAAAATCGCGCTTAAACCCGCCCCAGGAATTTCATTCAGATCTTGTGAGCATGTGATTAGATAGGCTCGGACTGGACCAGATAAATTACTGGATCATCTGGCGTTCATGTGCTGCTACTGCAGTAAGAGGTCCATCACACCCTTGCACATGAGCATGGTAACATTGAAGCTATGGATGCTTACAACATCTCATTACGACCCAAACTGCTCAATGAAGGCTAGCTCGCACTAGACTCAGAGAGCTTAGGCCACGGGAAACCAACAGTTGACCATTATCTCTCCTGCTTAGTGTCACCTGCGCTTGTCCAGATTTTTGAACTTCCGAGCCCCAAACGCGATCCAGCCACTCGGGTGGTGCGAAGCCTCCAAGAAAGTATATACACGCCGAACGGTTCTACTGCTGCCTGGCTATTCCCACGTGTGGCTTATGCAGGCACGCTGTAGGGACCTTTCCTTTCACTTTGATCAGGGTCCAAAAACGGCATGTTGGCGTCCACTTGAACATGGCCAAGAATCGAGACTGGCCCATTCTATGTCGGCTAATGTAAGCGATTTCCGAGCGACCGGACAAATCTGTTGAATTAAGCTTAGTGTCTCTGTTCCGCCTTGTGTACGGATTGCGCCAAGACCCTCCAGACTTCTGGCCTACCACCCACAGTGATTAGGAGAAGGGGAACAAGAAGAAAACACAAATACAAGATAACACATACTAGTCGTCAGAAAGCTTTTGCTCCGCGCAATGGTTTACTTTAATTTCCAGGCAACAGCGTTCCATTGAATCTTCCAAAAGATGCTACAGATGGAGTTATGGAAAGACACTATACACACCTTGTGCTCGCTCTACCATTCCACCCTGGCGAAGCTGCGAAGACTCGCAATTTTTGTCAGGTATTTTCGCAAACACAACGATATCATAATGATCGGAAACGTGCTTATAGCATGTAAATGGCATCTGGTGGCTTGGTAGTGACTTGTATTCAGTACTTGGTTTTGCACAGAATTATTGAGCTCGAATTCTTCTTACAGCCTAGACCCTTGACACCTGAGAGATCCATGCACTGTTCCCAAGCTATAAAATCGAAGCCTAACTATGAGTGCCAAGTACGCTTGATGGATCACACGGCGGATCCGACGCATTGAACGGGGCCAAAGAGAATCTGGCCGATGGACATGCCAAGCATATGCACAAAAAGACCAGAAACCAGACTATGTTTCCCTGTAAGCAACAGGTTACATCGATAGCATGAAGCTCGTATAGAGGAATAGAGTCTCTCTTCTGCTCATGCTGATTCCGTGAGGTGAAGGAACGTACGATGGAATATAAATACTGGCCTGCCAAACCTGCTGGAGTATGCCCAAGTGGCCATGATGTCGCAGCCTTAGCCCACCTTTTAGAAGTCCTCTGGAGTTTCTGAAGCCAAAATGACCTCCACTATGGCCAAGGTAGTGACAAGTCTTGTTGCGTTGTGCACTGCACAAACAGCTAATTCACTCCCCACCCCCGAGAATGAGCCCGTGTGGACGCCCTTAGGTGTTGCCCCCCCGGTGGAATCCGAGGCCAGCATCGCAAGCATGGATGACATTCTGATCCCCGAGTTCGTAACCCTCGACGCCGACATCCTGCAGAGCGTCATAGAGAGCAACGTCACGGAGGTGCCGCCTTCAGACTTCAGCGATGTTGCGCAGACCGAGAAAAGGGGAATTATCGGCGGGGTGGACAACCGCGTCCGCTGGACCGACAGAAACTTCCCATACTCTCCTACCGGCCGTCTCGAGCATGCGAGCGGCTTGTGCTCGGCGACACTGGTCGGCCCACGTCATGTTGCCACGGCCTTGCACTGTATCCCAGAGCAAGGGACTCCGATTACTTTCCGCCCCGCGTACGCCGGTGGAGATATTTATCCCTCGTCTCAGGTTCAGTACGTGCTTAACTCAGGCGTTCCTATTGGGGCTCCATGCTGGGAATTTAGCGACTGGGCTATCCGTAAGTCTCGCAACCCTATCCGATGTTATTATCTCGTTACGGGTGCGGAGAGACTGGCAGTTGACTGAGCAACTTTTAGTGATCCTAAAGGACCGCATTGGCGACCAACGTGGCTACTTCGGGGCCAGAGTCACCGAGGACCAGCACCTCAACAAGAACGTCTGGTACCACATGGGCTACCCCGGAGACAGGGACGGCGCCTCCCAGCCCTACCGCCAGGGAGAGATTACAGTGTCGAGGCTCAACACGTTCTCGGGTTGCCCCAATGAGAGACGGGCTATGATCGTCACTGACGCTGATGCCCAGCCTGGCCAGTCTGGTGGCCCACTCTGGCTGGGCCCTGAATGGGACGCCAATGGCAACCGCTACGTCTATGGCGTTTGCAGCGCGACTAGTGACCTTGACACGGCATTCTCAGGCGGTAGTGTCTTCAGTAGGTGTACCTTCTCCTTGTGTCGATTAGTTGCTTTGCCGCCCACCGCTGTAGATCAGTGTCGAACTCCGTCATTCTGACCGAGTGATTGGAGGAACCTTTGTTTTCACGAATAATGTTTACCTACATGCGTGTTATTTCATCACTAACATCCGTTTAGCTCAATGGGTCGCAGCTGCCAGGACCAACTACCCCTAATTGGTCGATGGACTGTACGATGGACGGGACATGCTGCCGGCTCAATCGAGCAAGCCATGGGGGTGGCGGAATCAAGTAACACATCTCGGATATCAAAACCCTACGCAATTGAATAATTGGCTTCCAGAAAAATAGGAGGCACATGATGTGTTCCATTAATATATATTTTTAGGAGCAGATTTAGATATATACTACACCAGTTCATATGTACCTAGGTACTCACTCTGTCCGTACACAGCTGGCAAACGACAGCAATATCAGTGACTAGACAGGGTGTCCCAAAAGAATCAAGGAAAAAGACCCATGGAATTGCGCCTACGGTTCTACAAAGAAAGCGGCCGGTTCCAGAAGATAATTGGATGCACGATACCTATCGAGAGTCTCAAACGGCTCTAAACGGTCAAACTCAATTGTCCAGCAAGTGCCGCGCCGAGTCTTGGGAGCGAGAATGTCGTTTCATACTTAACAGTCAAGAAGGGTGTATTCAAATGTTCCATACGAACCCAGATACCGAAAGAATAAGCAGGCCCAGTGTGACTGTCAAAATGACGGTGCCGAAAGTCTTACACAGTAACCGACCTAGGGCTCCGACCTTGAGTGAGTGAACATCTCACATCCCCCCCCCCCNCCCCGCGTTCTATGTAATGGATATTGCCGGCGTTTCCGAAGACCTCGGCAGTAGTCGCGTTGGGCCGGGCCGCCGTTGTCGAGCCGCGAACATTCGCTGAGCTGATGGAATGGGACAAGGGCCATGTCGATCATCACGGGCCATGACGGAGACAGAAGGCACCTTCGGCCTTTAGCAAGTTACAAGTGCGGAATCACGAGATCTAATGGAACAGCACTAAACTAACTCAGTGATACCAGCTTCATGCGCCGGTGATTTTGCATTTGCAGTGACGGAGATTTTCTGGGGGCGCAATGCGATATCAGAGCTCCAACCCAAACACCGATGCGATCGACGAAGATACAACAACTTGACATGTACCCACTCCGCTACGGTCTTGAGGTTTGGAAACACACTCTTGGTTGTCAGCCACCTGAAGCACCGGGGCCAGATGTCCACGCCGAAGAAGCGATAGTGCTGCCTGGCATGATAATCGAAGATTTCTTTGGCCGGCTACACTCGGAGCGCATCCTAGCTTCATGATCGATGCTCACACGTGCTCTTCCTTCTGTCTGAAGATCTGACGGTTCCGCACATGTGCAGTCTACTATTCGACGCGTGCCAGTATTAAGAAGCATACTAAGCATTGAGCGATCTGTGAGTCCGGAAGACGTCTTCCCGGGCCTTGGGCAAAGCAAAGGTTCTTTCCTGTACCATTCATCGAGACTATGATCTCTGAAGTCGGTACTCGGCTTGTTGAGAAACTCTATCCCAACATTGTGAGCTGATATATGAAATTATCATTGCGGATCGATGAAGCAAACAAAACATGACTCGGACCAATCGGCAGTGATAGCATAGCGTTGATCGTTGCTTGCGTTGGTCTGAAAGCCCACTGAGGGTAGCATTGAACCGTCGTCCGTGAGTGACCCCTGCGACGCCAACCTGTAAGAACTGGAGTCAGTCTCCGAAACAACCCGTGCGATTGTTGGTGATAGTTTGGATGCTGCCAACATCAAAGGGAAGACTGGATTGTCATGAAACTATTCAGTGTTCAGAAGAGTTGGTGTTTGACAGTGAACGCAAAGCATGAATGGAATTTCGGCATCATTTCTGGAAGCCCGCCTCAGCTGAAGCTCAGCGCAGCGCTGATTAGCTCCCCAGTCCAACAACCATGAAGGGTTGTGGTGGACGTCACCCTCGCCGGATGGCTAAACCTAAAAAAGTCCCCACAGGCCGACATTGCCTCAATAGTTACTCCGGGGCACGCGTGCCCAGGTGCAACCTAATTATCGATTCAGAGGTTGGGAACCGGGTGCAGTGCAGAGCAAAATTCGGTAGAACTTAATCCCCAATAACCTCTCCCTTTGGCGTCGCCGTAGCGTGTGCGCATGGTTTCAAGAACCGCCAAGAGGCCCGCCGAACCTGCCACGAGAAGTCTCCATAGAAACCCCAGACCAGCGATGGGGGCAACCAAGGCGGGCCGAGAATGAATGCGGGGCCCCGCAATCAAAGTGGATCGTTCTCCGTGTTCAGCTTTCAGGGATTGAAGCTACGGATGAGACGGATTCCAGGAGGCTGAGGAGGTCATACGGCGCAGGTAGCGTGGAAACAAAGCGCCGTGTCGGGCGGCCATAAGAGGGCCCGCGGTGCTGCCGCCTCAATAAACAGTGAGAAAGAGAGCCAGCGCTTGGTGCCAGACACACGAGCAAAACGCTGAAAGCCTGCCGCCTGTGAAACAATGCGCGTATTGGCTTCCAAGCTTTCCAGAAAGACGTCAGATCGAGTTACACTGGCAACACCATATCGCTTGCTTTTAAGCCCACAGCTCGGCCAGTAATGTGGTAGTGACAATGCTATATGGTTGTATTCGATGCAGCACGGACTGGTGTGACAGCAACATGCCCAAAAGGGGGCCCAAGTTGAGCCTCAACGCCGCTGATCGTCCCCAAACAAGCCTCGGGTACGATCTTGCTACCGGTAAACGCCCGCAGGGCTGTCTTCGTGAGCCTCCTCTCTCCGTTCAAGACAACCTCGTGGTCCAGAACCGGCGCCACGTTGTCTAGCCCCCGCGGCCGTAAAAACTACACCCCGCCCCAGCTCCGGCTGAGTTTGACCAAGACAAGCGCAAGGGGCTAGTGGCTCCTTCGAACAGAGTAGTTCGATGGCGCCAAGGGTCTAGAGAGATCTCCCGCTAGCAGGTGGCACTCGCTGCACCATAGCATCAAATAGCACGCATCATCTACATCCCGTAGCCTTCCCCCAGAGATCGAGAAGATGTGCCACGTCTGCCTGCGCCGGCCAAGGGCGCTGATTTTCGACCCAAGGCGTGATCGTCAGCCTGGCAGGCGGGATTTGCTCGACAGGCAACTATTGGATGGGACTAAGCCCGTTGAAGTCTATCACAGCGAAACCTAATGCGGTGACTCGCAGGTCTTGGCGGGGGTCAGGCTGTCCTAGGAATTTCAGTGCCGCGGCCAGGGCTCAGGGGTCTAGCATGTTCATGTTCCATGTGTGCGGAGAGCAGAAATTAACCCGGCGAGATGCCTTATAGCTCCCCTGGTAGCGCCGGGCGACGCTCCCGAACGTGGCTGTATCTGGTCCGCTTTTAACTGTCTCGTCGCTGCGCGTCTGGATTGATCACTTGCCCTTCGCCATCATTCGAAATTTGGACATCACCGACCCGACTTGAACAGGAACATCCAGCCAACATGGAGATGGACGAGATCCGGGGGCAGAAGGGCCCGACTGTTTCCCACGTTAACAATCAAGGGGACCTTGAGAGTCCAAGCACGGACAGCTACCAGCGGGCCGGCCAGCAAGTTCAGATGGCGCCAGATGGCCCAGAGCCGAAAGTCTCATTGTCAACGATACTGGCTGTCTTTGTCAGTCGATTTCCATGAGATGTGATAACCGAGGATTGTTCAATACTAATATTGGGATGGCAATAGTTTATGGGCCTTTCGTATGTGCCCGCCATCAGTGCTGGTCTACTACTTCCAACTGGTATCCTGCAACAAATTGGACAACAATTGGGCGACACAGACAACATTATATGGATACCGGGTGGCTGGTCTGTCGCTTCCGCCGTTGCCTTCTCCATTGCAGGTGGTCTCAGCGATGTATTCGGCCGTCGGTGGGTGCTCATGGCTGGTCAACTGCTGACTCTGATCGGCGGCGTGAGTCCGAATCTCGTTCTCGAGGGAATAGTTCCGTGTTGACAATCACACAGATCATTGCTGCCGTTGCAAACACAACTCTTCAGGTTGCTGCAGGAGTGACAATCATGTGAGTGTTGAATGTGCTTCCGTTTCTCTTCGCGCGAAATTGCTAACCAGTATTAGCGGATTCGGCGCTGGAACCATCTTTGTTGGATATCCTGGAATCTCGGAGTTGCTCCCCAACAAGTATCGGTATGTCGATCTGGTAAACTGATTCTGAAATGTAACATGGTGGTGATTCTGACAACCTACAGTGGTATTGGTCTCGGATGGACCGAATTCTGCATCAACATTCCCTGGGGCTGTCTCAGCGTGTATCTCGCAACCCAACTCCTGATCAAGGCGACATGGAGATGGTGCTTCTACATCGCCATCATCTATGCTGTGATCTGTATCGCCGGAACATTCATCTGTTACTTCCCACCTTCCCGCCCGCAGCATGATTTCGAGAAATCTCGATGGGACGAGTTCAAGGAACTCGACTTCATCGGCCTCGCCCTCTTCACCGCCGGTCTATGCATCTTCCTCGTGGGAATGACGGATCTCGGACATACCAGCTACTCCATCCCACTCGTTGCCTCGACGATTTCAATCGGTGCCGTCATCTTCATTGGCGCCTTCTGGTACGATTTCACCAAGCCGAAGAACCCGATCTTCCCGTTCAAGCTGTTCGCCATGTTCCGCGAGTTCACCGTGCACCTCATCATCCTGTTTATCTCCGGCATGGTCTGGCAGGCCATCGTCACGCTTGCACCGCAGATCACCTTGTACGCGTTCACAAACGACCCTATTGAGATTGGAGTCATCATGATCCCGTCCACGATGTCCGGTGTTCTGGGTGGCTGGATCATACCGTCTTTCGTGCACAAGATTAAGCACATTCGGTATCAGATCATCTTTGCCCTGTTGATGCAGTGTGCTTTCACCGCCAGCTACGCCGCCGTTGTTCCCTCGAACAAGATGGCCTGGAGCGCGATGCAACTGTTCGGACAGTCCTGTTTCACGTGAGTACCCTTCTTCGTATCGCGGGGTTGCAATATTAGACCCATTGCTTCTTTACACTTTGCAATTTGCTAACAAATTGTACAGCTGGGTAACGACTCTCGCATACGTCTCCTCCGGTCTCTTCGTCCCAGTAGAGGAGCTAGGCGTCAGCGCCGGTCTCCTGGGAACTTTCCGTTCAGCAGGCGGCTCCGTCGGCAACGCCATCTTCAGCACAATCATGACCTCGGTCGCCAATAAGAACCTAGGCAACAACCTCGCAGGGGCCGCCATCGGCGCGGGCTTCGACCCGGCAAACCTGAGCGCCCTGATTCCGGCCGTCATTCAGAACGCCGTCGGTGTTCCCTTTGCGTTCGACGCCGTCCCTGGCGCCACTCCCGCCGTCATCGCCGCCACGGGCGCCGCTTTCAAGGAGACGTACTCGAATGCCTTCAGGATGGTCTGCTACGCCACTATCCCGTTCTGCCTGGTGGCTACGGGTGTTGCGTTCTGGGTCAAGGACCCCTCGCACTTGTTGAACAACCACGTTGCTGTTCAGCAGGAGAAGGAGGTGCTCTCTGGAGTTGAGCGTCGCCCAGAAGCTGTGGTTGGGAAGCGGGTCGATGATAGCTACAAGATCTAAGTGGAATGATGTGGCGAGTGGCTGGCCACAGGATCATTGTTATCGTCACTCAGTCCCTTGTTCTGCGATTCGAAGGGATACTAGCGTGTTGTATTTGTCTTCTCAGCAAGATCATTGTACATGGGAATTAGATGCACAAGTTGGATAAAATGTCCGAGAGCTAGGGATACGCACAAACTATCTACAACCACCTACCTGTCCAACAGCGTGTTAAAATTCATGATCGCAAACCTGAGTGTACAGTTGAGGTTCGTCTCTTCCGTGTGCAGAAATCGCATCTTCTAGCTGAAATGTCTTGCGCCGTGGGCACTGCTTCTATCGGTACAGACCATGCAAACACGATTTCTGTAGGATTGGACCCACAATACGCCGCCAAATAGATAAGAGAACGGATATTCGCAGGGCAAAAAACGGATAATATAGGGTAGAATCCCCTTTTTTTCAATTTTTAAGGTATTTATTAAGATATATATATATATATATCTTTCTAATTTCATATTAATACCTTTTTTAAGTATTTAAGTATATAAAATTTAAAGTTATTTAAAATTAGTTTTATATTTTTATTTAAGGTTTTATCTAATAGATAATATTTATTTTATAAGGTTATAACTTAGGTTCTAGTAAGGTTATAATTATATAAAAAAATATATATAAATTCTTTATTTCTTATAGTATATTAAAGTACTAGAGTCTTTACTTAGAAAAAAATCTAATTTTAAGGTAGAGCTAAAAGTATAATATAAAACTTTTTTAAAAAGTTTAAAGTATATTAGTATTTATTAAATATTAATATTATACTAATTATTGTAAAGTTAAATTTTATATAGGAATAAAATAGAAATTTGAAGGATTTTTAATATATATATATATTAATATAGTTCCTATAGGTATTAAGTTAATAATTTAATTATAGACTTATTTTAGTTGCCCTGTACTATCCGGTTTTTGCCCTGCGAATATCCGTTCTCATAGATAATTGTAGAGCTTGGTGCAGGCTTGGCTAAAGCTTAGTAGGGACGACTGACCCACGTGTTCGCATCTCCATCAAAAAATTATCACGGTCTTGAGTACGTTCATTTGTTTCGCCGAATTCAATGTTGTCTTCACCCGCACATAGTCCCTTGTGTGACTAACATTCCTCGGAGGGCCCTCGGAAGCCGCGTTCAGGATCGACTACCCTGTCACATAGAACCAAGTATTCACCTGCTCCTCGAGTCTGATCGCCTTGAAAAAAGTTGAAAGTCTTCATATCCGAAGCAGCCATGTTCGTGATAAGCTCTTGGCTTTTTGGAATACATATTCGAACCCTGCAAAATCAATACCATGGCCGGTGGCGAGCATACTTTACATATACTATTACAGTACCACCGTCAAGCATTCAAAAATACTGATATGTCATTGCAGAGCCCCTGTGGCTAAATTACTACTTCTATGGTCACCAGCCGTAGGAGCTTCCATAGGACATCGTTTCATAGGTGAGTGCCTCATAGCATAATATTCCATAAGAGGTTATCCTATGGGGGTTTAGATTGGCCCCCCGGGGGGGGGGGCATCGAGATACTGTGCCCGTGTAGCGGACACCCGAGCAAATTCATATCATACAATCACCGATCCTCAGTTGATGCATCGTCCTGCTTACGCGGAAACGATCGTTGGTATGTCTAAGATAGTCACATTGCTCCTCGGTTGCAATGTGGCTTTCTTTTCTCTGTCGATGAAACACTCCCGAGTCATCAATGTTGTCTGGCATCCGACGGTGGGGCAGCTTGAACGATGATTTCGGATAAATCCTTGGTGGAAATATCTTCCTCAATGCTGCCAAGAAACGAGTGAATCTCGTGTAAGACATCAGCTTTGGATAGCACAGTGATATGTGTATTCTAGTAATTTTGGATCAGATCTTTTTTGATTGCTCGAGAGGACATGCATCCATCTAGTACTACCCTAGGGTAATCTCAGCTATTTGCAAGGCCTATAGAAAAGCCTCATCTCCCCATTCTCCCAGCATTGTGGTTTGCCGTCTGATTTGTCGTCAGCGTGCCAAGGCATCTAGGATGATCGGGGATTCAGGATGTATATCCTGGGGGATATCCCGTCGGCCCGGGCACGGCTGAAACAGATCAGCAGGCCGGGCATACGGGAAAATGACATCGCTTGGTGATTCAACCACCAGGAGCCACACCTGACATGTCTGTCTATAGCCCTGAAAATTGAATGAGGTCTATGCTTGTTACCAAGGCAGATATGATTGGAATCACATTGTAAAATACTGAGGACGTGTCGAGCCCTACTACCCCAGAAATCTCACAGGGCGAAACCACTGTTGTGTCGAGTGCAGCCTGTACGCATTGTGCTACAATATATGTGAGTATTCTAGATCATTCATGGCTTTGAAATGGATTGAAAAAAATAGAATGTCATGACTTAGTGGTATATATGTGTCTATATGCAATATCTGCAGGGTAGACAGCTTCATGATCGTGAGGACTGGCACCGAACACAGACTTGGAGACACTGTTGTGGGCCAGCCACTTATTCAGTACAACTGATGATAGCTAGATTCTCAGAAGCAACTCATGGATAGCTAGGTTGACTTATCCAAAAACTCCGGGGGGTCATTCACCGAAAGCTGGTGCAGGAGAGAGCGGGAGGCTGAGCAGGCATGATAAAGCAATGCAAATGGTAGGGGAACCAATCAAATCAGTTGATACAATGCCCAATTTATGCAAAATTGTGCCACATTCAGTCACCGAAGCAGACATATGTGACTAAAAGTCTCAAAGAATACAAATAGTCCATGCTTGAACCAGTCGTTCCCGAGCAAGCCACACCACCCACGGGCTCCATGGAAATCACAAGGTACTTTCTGGCTCAGCTCTCCTACTGGACCGAGCTGACGACAGCCACTTACCCAAGGTCCAGCAGGTAATTGTCTGGCACACCCGGGCGGGTTGAGGCTTGTCCCTGGGGGCCTATCAATTGCTTCTGGAAGCTTACTTGGGTACTCAAGAAGGCCTGTGCACTTGTTATATGATGAGCACCTAGCAGGTAAATAGGTGGCTACTGACTTAGGTCAGTACCTAGATACATCTTTCCTGTGGAGACTAGCTGCGCCCTTGGGCAACGACTTTGCCGAAGTAGCTAGGTGCGTAGTAGGTACCAGGGATTTTAAAGGTTGGCCTGGTGCTAAGAGTCTGTCGTGAGCATCAATATATTTCTAACACTGCCACTGGGGACTTCTTCCCGTCTTTAGCGTTGAGCTAACCTTTAAATCCCTGGCCATTTTACTTAGCTACTGAAGCGTCGCACCGAAGCAGCCGTCACAGCCCGCATGCTTTAGCACCGGCGAGTGAGAATGCAGGCACTTGCCCATGAATCAGAAGCCTTGAAAATGGAAATGGAAAGGCAAGCTTGTAATTACCCTAGCCTCTCCATTTGCAATCTTGTCACCCTCATTCATCCGTCAACGTCACGCTGGACACAAACTACCGACCCAGTACCCTTAGACCGAATACCCACGCTTCCACGAATCTCCATATCGACCAAGGACACTTGCTGCCCACACCCACAACTCCAGGTCATCCACTGCCGTCGACACTGAGACATCTACTCGCCTTTCTGTTCCTCTGCCGGCCATCCGCACCAAACATGACTATTCGATTTCACCGACCACGGATAGCCAACCATCTCCACCTGCACCCTGAGCACCCGAGGAATCGGGCCCATGCAATGGCATGTCGCCTCTACACTCGTGTACCACGCAAATGGAGATCGAATAACGAGACAAGCCTCTGGAAGAATCATTTGGGGGCCCAAGCCCAAGCCCACAGCAAGCTCCCGAGTCTCTAGAGGACACTCCGCCACGTCCTTACGCCCCACCACTGGGAGGGCTTCGAGAAGGGTTTCGCGAGAATGTCACCACTCATTCTCAACAAAGCACGAAAGAATGTGTTTCTCTCGACACTTGTCGTGATCGACACCCAGACTCCCCGCCACCTTACGCCGACTGCCCCGTGAAACCACTTCTACACGAACCACCACTTCATAGGGCGGCTGAAGCCACTGCTACCCAGGATGCCATCAAGGTCAATTGCACCCTTGACGTGGGCACATTCGCACTGGCCACGACGCGCGGGGTCCGGGGCGTCCTCAATGACAAGGGGCGTAGAGCTCTCAGCTGGCGTCACCGCCGCCGGAAAGGCACTGGAAGGCCGCGGGTAAGAAACACCAAGAGTCATGGCTCAGGCAATTCGCGCGGCGACCATTCTAGGGCGCTGCTCGGGCATGGACTCGGAATCACTGCTAGCACTTCTACCACTGCGGATCCTCGCCCTCTCTGGCCTGCCAATATTCACAGCATGCGTGCTCCAGAGCACCAGCAACCTCAACATCTTCCATCGCTGCCAAGACAACTGCAGCAACCTGTTATGGTGTTCACGAGGACCTGGGCGGGTTTTAACGGCACGATCTATGTGGTCGGGATCTTGATGACCTGGATGGTCAGAGCAGACATGGCTTGGTCGGTCGGGGCCGGGATGCTCTGGATGGTCGGTTTGGGGGTGATTTGGCTGATAGAGGGCGTGTTGAACTCCGAGCACCAGGAATGGCGCCCGCCGCCTACAGTACCAGCAATGGCACGTGCAGTATCAGCAACAGCAACAGCAGTGATTTGTGGCGCACGGGGACTTTGAGGATTAAAGAGAACGAAGAAGACGGGCCAAGCAAAAGGGGACAAAGTAGGCACAGTATTCTCTATTGATGACTTTCGCCAAGATTCGTTTCCAGAAACTACCGAAAGTGCCATATTCCCTTCCAAGTTTACGATGTGTGGTAGGTGGCGCCGTGCGAAGCGATTCTTGCTACACTCGTCTCTGCGACACGAGGCTGAGGCCACGTGCCCGTAGACAGACGTACTGTATTCTATCTACACTATTATTGGCGTTATGCTGTTTTGTAAACGCTGGGTGTTGAGCATTTACCACTGTATGAACGCACCACATACATTTTATACGTATGAGTGATTGTCAATGACACCATCACTCTTGTCACTGCTCTGAGGCGGATGCGCTCACCAAGTCCCAACGTGAGTCTTGGGCAAAATTTCTTGCTATCTATGCATTGCCTCTATCAATGAAAATAGAAACGCATTTCTAAAAGCCTCTAATCACATACATGATAATGTCGAAGCCCGGGGGGAAAGCCAGCATTGTTAGGGTGTAGAGGCGGTTTTGGACGATCGAACTAGTCTAAGTACGACTTGACTTGACATGCTGTTGAGATCGTCTCGGCGTTCCCTTCTTTCTCCGTCCATCTCGGGTAGTCGACGTATCCGGCGGGTCCTGGGGTGTAAAAGGTCTTCTTGTCCGGGATGGCCAATGGCCACCCGTTCCTTAGACGCTCCACCAAGTCGGGGTTGCTGATGAATTGCCTGCCAAAAACAATGCCGTCGAAATCACCGTCACGAATTGGCTGGACCCAATTGGTGTCATCATAACCTCCACTTGTGAACGCCACGGTATTCTTCAGGCATTTGCTGAATGGCTTGAGCGAGACCGCTTCGCGCACTTTGTCTGCGGGGACGCCTCTCGCCATGGCTGCCTCATACTGCTTGGCCATCCGGGCACTGCCGGATATGAAGAGATCCACGCTAGGGTCCATGATAGTCACATAGGCCAGACCTAGTTTGTCGACTCGTTCCAACAACTAAGTATAGTCGCCGATTGGGTCGCTGTTGCCGATGGGCATGTAATGAGCGTTGAAGGGGGACAATCGGACGCCCACGCGGTCCGCCCCGATCTCCTCGGTGACAGCGTGAAGTACTTCCAGGGCGAGAGGTGCGCGATTCTCGATTGGGTCGGCATACTCGTCTTTGCGTGTGTTGTTTACGTTGACGTTGATGAATTGTTCGAGCAGATAGCCATTTCCCGCCAGCTAGAATGAGAGAGTTAGAATAAGACTTGCGAATAAATGGTTGGGGATGAATGCATGTGGTTGAAATGGATTGAATCGGGCAGAGTAGACTCACGATCTCCACACCGTCGAATCCAGCCTCAATTGCGCATTTTGCAGAATGGACATAATCGGCAATGGTGTCCTTGATATCCTGCACTGTCATTTGCTGCGGCTCCTCAGAGGGCGTCGGTCCGTTAGGCGTGAAGATGTGAATGAAATCAACCTTCGTGGTCGAAGGTCCAAGGGGCTTGCGGCCTCCCAAGCAGATGGGACAGAGACTCCGCCGACCTAGATAGGTATTTCTCAGGAACCAGACTCATACGTGACTTTTATTGTTGCCACTCACATGCCAGATCTGGTTATAGATGAAGCCGCCTTTCGCGTGCACTGCATCGGTGACCTTCTTCCACGCCCGAATGTGTTCAGGGGAATACATGGATGGGATATTATAGTAATTGCCACCCTTTACAACTAAGAATTAGTCTATAATGCCAAATGATGAGAGCTTTGCGAGTTGGGTAACACTGACCATGATCGAAGGATGGATTCCCTCTGAAATCAAAAGGCCACCCTTCGTCGCCCGTTGACTGTAATACTCGACATTCATCTCAGTAGGTAGGCCCACAGGGCAACGAGCTCTGGTCAAAGGGGACATGACAATCCGATGCTCCAATTGAAGCCTTCCCACCTGAAGGCCCCCCAAATGATTGACTGCCAGCTTGGCTCCGTTTGGCTGAGACTCTCCCATGTTGAAAAGTAGTTATGCGGTAGTTATGCGTAAGACTTGAAAGATGCTTGTTCTATGTATGCGCAATGACGACTGTACATGGGCATAGACCTGTTCCAACGGGATGCCCTTGGGCAACTTATGAACAATCACCATCAACACCACCGCACTCGCATAATCACTACATTGGGTAGTAAGCACCACTGTTGTATATTGCACGACTTTGTCTCAACGTCCTTAAGCTATTAGCGCTACTTCTGTTGGGAAAAGACCCGCAGTGCTAAGCCTGATTACTGATACGAAACAAAGGAAGAAGTCGAACCACGAACACGAGAGCGAATCAAGATGCATTACCTACCGGGGGGAGGGGGGTCTTTTGTTTAGGTAGTGCAATGCATTCTGACTAGGTAATAATACTGCTATGTAATTAGAATTTGGATATTATAGTAAAATGCTAGTAAAAGACTAATAAAATACTGTTAAAGAGATAAGATTATAAGGGACTGAAGTTATATTAGAATTATAACTATATTAGAATTAAAACTATATTAGACTATGTTAGGATTAAGGGTATGTTAGACCTTTAAATCCGCTAGTTTTACTCCTTATAAGTTAGCTAGCGAATTAGATATCCGTATTTCTATATTCTTATAGCTTTTAATAAGTTAATAATAATTAAGTTAAAAATAAGTTAAGAAAAAAAACTTAATCTAAATAAAGGTTAAACCCCCCTTTTTTACTTATATATTAAACTTTAATATTATATTATAATATATTAATATTATATTAATTTTAATATAATTACTAGTATATATATATTAGATACTAGTTATATAATATAATTATATTAAGGTTTTAATTAACTATTAATACTATTTTAAGTTTATTTTAAAAAACTTATAAAATATATATAGAAACCTCCCTTCCCCCTAATAGGTAATTAATTACTAATACTTTTTTCGCGAATAAGAAAGTTTTAAGATAATCCTAATAAAATAGACTATCTATTAAAACTCGTGAATTCTTACTAAGGTTATCGGAATTATTTAGTATAGAAACCTACTTCTTTAGCCTACTCCGCCTACTTAGACCTAGCTAATAATAATTTACTTTTACTAGGCTATAGATCTACTTAATCTTAATTATCTCGGTGCATTACTTAGGTAGACTAGTAATTAAAACGAGGTTTCTAAGGATTTAAAAGAGTGTTAAATTTTAGAAAGCTTTACTTTTAACCTATATATATTCTAAAAGTATATAATCCTTTTATATAATAGTAAGTATTTAAAACCTTAGTATTAAAAAATATAATATTAATAATAATATAAAAGTTTAAATATATAACTTTAGCTTTATATTATATAAATAAAGCTAAGAAGAATTACTTTTAATAATATTATAAACTAAATAAATAATAAAGTAATTATATAGTAAAATTAAAAATAATTTTAAAATAGTTTTTATATAAACTTATAATCTTATAAAAGAAACTCTAACTAAAAATATAATCTTATACTATTAATATATATATATATATAATTAAAATACCTATTTAAATATATAGTTAACTAAGAATTAAAACTAAAATAAACTATTTTTAAAAAAAAACTATATAAAAGATATCTATAAAAATATTTAAAAAGCTTTAAAAAAATTAATAAAGAAAGTATATAAGAGTATAAAAGAAAATTATAATAACTTTATACTATTTTATATTTATACTTTTATTATTATAGATAAGGATCTTTTTAAAAAAATTATAAAATTTTTAAAAAGTAAAGAAAAAAGGAAATTTAAGGTATTTATAAGAGAGTAGTATAAGTAGAAGTATTAAGAACTTAAATACTTTATATATAAGCTTTAAGCTAGGGAAGAGTCTAATAGCTAAGTAGATAGTAGATAGATAGATAGTTTAGAAGAAAATACAGTGTGGCTAAAGCTTTAAATTTTAGAGATGCCCCTATTCGTACGAGGACCGTCATTCGTTGGGCGCACCTTTTATAATTAGTCTTGAATATAGCTGTGGCCACTGCGCATGACTCTGTCAATCCTTGCGGAACACGCTGTGGTTGAACAACTGCCCGGGTTGGCTATGTTGGGGTGGACGAGGGGAAGAATTTATACCACGGCCCCTGCCACGCAAAATAGTGCTTAGGTCGTTTTCGCCTTGGCAATGATTTCCAGTTAGGATCTGAACAGCTAAACTTGAAAAATTGAGTAGTGCTAAAGTCGATCCTTCCACGACGTGCGAATAGGTAGCACTGAATTTTCCAACTTTGAACCGGCCGATAGAATAAAACCCCCTCTGATATGCCCCCTATAGTGTCGTGTAACTTACCACTAAAGCAGATCCGGTGTGAGTAGATATGAAAATATGTGTCTTCCTAGGGGAAGGAGTCTAGTGAATTATTCTAGTCGAATATTTATTACATACTAGTATAATCATTCTTCGTAAGTATATAATAAGCTTGACGTCTTAATATAAAAGAGAATGAGTTTAACTGGAGGCGAAATCCTTCCGAGCAGGTTCTAAGAACATTCTTGCCGTATAGGAAAGATCTATGTTAGCGTATAGGGACTAGTTATATTCTTTAAGTTCCTCTATTAAGCCTAAACAACAGTAAGTTCCCTAATAGGCAAGGTAATATATCTTAGATAAAAATAGTAGGTTTCCCTATATAGGGAACTTAATAGTAACTTTCTAATTTACTTCTATAAACTAGTATTCTAGCTATAGCATTAGGCTATGCCTACTCTATTTGTGCCGGTGCTGCTGTCGAGGTTAAGGCCATCGCGGGCCACGAGCAACATACGTGTATAGAGCTCGAAATTCTTGTATTGATA
Source organism: Diaporthe longicolla (assembly GCA_000800745.1). Lineage (NCBI taxonomy): Eukaryota > Fungi > Ascomycota > Sordariomycetes > Diaporthales > Diaporthaceae > Diaporthe > Diaporthe longicolla. Next base: position 159,881 of record JUJX01000074.1, read on the forward strand.
ACTTGATAGTATGTTTAGGTGTTGTGGCAGGGTGTAGGGAAAAGGGGCACGTGAATTTTTAGCAGACGCCCTATAAGAAGGGTCTTCTCCGCATTGTTTTCTAGCTCTTTTCAAGGGAATTATCACTCCTTTTATTCTTAAGAAAATTCACCTTATTAGGTACCTTAAACCTCAATTATTCTCTCTCTCTCCTTCCTTCCCTGAGGACCTACCTTCTCGTTAGACCTCTAAAGAGGTCTAGCAGAACGCTCTGCCTAAGGTACTTGTGTGCTTTTTGGTGGCCCGTTTTTAGTGTGAATAATGCCGACGCTCTGCACAAATCGCAATATTGAAGTCAACTTAATACACCTTGACTGAAGACAGCTCATCATCATGTTGGATCTAGTGTCATGTGACCAGAGGAAAGCAAGGGACAACTATTCACCCATCTTTTCGGATGATATGGTCCGCAAGGCTTCCCAGGTAGGCTGATAAAATCGAGAGAGGGTCCTGACGGACCCAGCTGTACGGTAAACTTGGATACCCCAGTCTGGATGGACTCCTCCACGCTCCAATTAAGCGTAATAACTCAGCAGTGAGGCAAATCTCATCAAAGAAAACGAGACCGAGCAGGGGGTGACACGGATGATGCCGAAGGCTACCTCGACGCGCTACAGCGATTACCCCTGTCAAGCTGTGGATCCAGAAGCGGAACTTTCTCGCGTCGTCCTTCGCGCACAAGCCCGATTCCATCCAGGACATGGTCGGTGTATTTTGTGCGCAAAGGCTATTGTGGCCTGTCAATCTCACGAAGTCGCACTAGCTTCGCACAAAACTACTATGGGCGCGTCTCGGGAATCGGACGTGAATCATTTCGGTCTGCTCAGGCCGTAAAGTTACCACGTTGTTTCAAGTCTGTCGCCGCGGCAATGCTCCATCGCCGCGTCAACGGTGAAAATCTGGTTTCACGCCTGTTAAACTCAATCTCTAGCAGCTTAAGTCCGTCGATAATAGGACAGGTGGATCAATATCTTAACACGCACGTCATCATCAGGCATCAGTCCCCGGGATTGGTGTGGGGACTCGCCAGATAATCAGGAAAAGTCAGCAGGCAATTGCCCATGCTGACCTCGATGATCAGTGTGTTGTTTGGTGATTTTCGATCAAGTGTTAGTCTTAACATTAAATCTGAAAAGTGTCTGGGTATCTACTAGTCGTCACAAGCCTCAGCTGGGCTTCCGTCCCTGTCGCCGCTCTCATAAAATGGCCTCCTCTGCAGCGGGAAAAAAAAGCTGGCTCCCTGTCCTGTGATGATCGCCTCTCGCTCTCGTGTATTCGGCGCGAAGTTACACTCTCAAGGTCCTCGTCCTCCCAGTGAAGCCGGTGACCTGCGTTGGGCTCATGATTAAGTGGGCCTGGCGGATCTTCGGTGGTGATCTGCGCCTGGGTCTAGGCCTGTGGCGAAATCTCCGGGGTTGCATCGTGCGTTACGCGGCATCTACGCGGTCATGGCATTGGGTAATGCCCGCCCCGTCTTCCGTACCACCCGCCGTTCCATCCCGTCGTTCCCCTCAGTTTGTCGAGTTTCAGTGGTGATGGTTCTGTGTTTCCCTGTACTGCAGGTAGCAGCCTCACTCACGAGTCCCTTGTCCCTATCGACTTGTCGCTCGGCGCGTCTCTCGGGTGGCCTGGATTCCGCGTCAACCACGCCTCGTCGTGGTCCCTAGTTGTGTACTCCTTAGTCTCGTCCATGCTTCCCGAGTTGCTGTGGTGCACCGTGATCTGGAACTCTCTCGTCCTTTGTATGCCGCCGTTAGGGAAGGGCGCCTGGGCATCGTCGCTCCCGTTGGAAAATGAGGCGCGGACTCTCGATTCGGTGAAAGTCTTCAGCGCGACCTCTCGCTCGTTCTGGGTTCGCCCTCGTAGTTGGGAGTTGCGGTGGTGTGGGGTGCTGTGCGAATGCGAGTTTGCAAAGTAAGCGTCGCTTCGGGCGTTCTGTGCCAGTTTCACAATAAGACTGGCCATCGTCATTTCAATGTTGAGCTTCGCCGTATCTGTGACGTTGTGGATTAGTACGTGCGGGTGTGCCGGGTCGACAATTGATTTGTGCGCCCCTTCTGAGAGCCTCCGTGGAGCACTACTTACACACGAGCGGATGGAAGAGCATGAAGACTGTCTGGTTAGGGAGACTCATTAGGCCGATAAGGAGGACCTGTAAAGATAGTAATGAGCTTTCTGGGTTCTAGAGGCGCTGGACAGTAGAGTGTGTACTCACGTCCAGAAGGACAGAGATGAACATCAACCTGGCATTGAACGTGACCAGGGGGGCATATTTCATCAAGCCATACTGATCAAGCAGACGTTGCTTGACAATCCTCAGGAAATAATAATTGAGACCGGCATCGATGAGACAGATGATGACTTTCGATATTCTGTCCCAGTATTTATTGATCTCGACGTATGTGTTGCTAACAGGAGGAACTCGATGCGCGGGGATAAACTGGTTGTCGCGGTCGTCAGTATAAATTGTTCCGGATCCCAAGGCTGATCGGCCAGATGTCCACTCACTATGCAGAAGACAGCAATGTTGATTGCGGTCATAACAATAGCCGTCCCCCATTTAAGCTTCGTGACAATATTCTGGGTCTCGCAAATGATTGCTATCCGATTGATGATAATCTGCATGAGGATCTGTACTTCAAAGACCCAGCAGAGCAGGATGAAGAACAACACGGTGACGCTGTTGGAAGGGTATTAGCTGGTGTTGGTTGGCCTTGGCTCCACAACAAAGAGTTCATCCTCACCTGGGTGCGAGTATTCCATGGAACATCAGGTTCGCCAAAATCAAAATGGCGACATTAGAAGCAACTTCCACCCAGATCATGTAAACATACGAGCTTCGCCGTGGGTTCTTGCTTCGTCTGGTCTGCTTAACAGCCTCCCATACTGTGAGCAGGCCAAAGCCAAGCGTGAAGCCCACAGCGAGCGACGCAAGGGTCTGGTCGCTCTTCTCGGCACTCATCGCCATATTGCAGCGTGCGTTGCTCGCTTGACAGCCTGTATCCGGTTGTCGATGTAAGAGTGCGAGTCAGTGCCCCTTGGGGGCTGCCGAGTTTTGCGGGCTATGGGTTTTCTTTAAACATTCTCAGATGTGCCCCAGATAGTCCCATACGGTCCCTGGTCCGCCCTCGTGGCCATCTCCAGAGGGTGGCAGCAAATTCTGATGGCACTACGAACGCCCTCTGAGCTAATGGGCTCCACAGGCGCCCCTGAGCTAGTGATGCACATAGACCATGCGAGGTATGCATGTCGGCATTTGCCCCCGCATGGCGATCCCAGGGAAATAAATCCGGGTGCGCGCCCAAAATGAAGTAAGTGGTGCTGAGATTGCAGGCGGGCGAACCTGTGGGTTTTTGCCTCGGCCTCGGCGTCCCGCCTGTCAAGTGTCAGCTTCGATTTTGGGGGTGGGCTTTTTCCCTGGGCGCTCGCGGACGGCCTCGGGAGGGTGGATTCGGGGAAATGCCGACACATAGGGGTTCTATTCCACTTCTAGGCTGCAGGTCCGGAGTGATCAAACAGAACCCTCACCTGCGATAGGTGTTCTTTCGAGATATACCGTTCGTAGTATGATTAGTCGAGGGGGAGTGTAGATGATCGCTCCGCCGCTAACCCGGGTCCTCGGGCGCCACGCCGGACCAAACTATGCGATATTCAGGTCGGCATGCCGACCCCAATGTCGAGAACGCACACCAAAATACGACCGTAAAGTAGCCGATAGGCCAGAATGTGACCCAAGATCTTCCTTCTCGTCTAGGTGGTGACCATCGTCCACGCCTTGCATAGCGTCGCACCAGTTTCACTAGATGAACTATATGCGGGGCGTGGCTGATCTAACGGACTGTGTTTCTGGTTCCGTCACAAAACCCCTGGGCATACATGAACCATTATACCGGAATCGCAGGAAAAACCATGATTACGCAACCGTTCTGGTTGGTACCAACAATGACGATGAGGGGTTCTAACTCCAAGCTACCGCAGGGACTGAAACAGGAAGTTGATTGTCGCAGGTGAACATCTTACACATCGCAACCGAATTCCAAGGTGAAGATCTTGGTCTACAACATGAACCCAATGACGAAGAAGAGGCGAATTAGCCTCCTGAGCTGCCCATAATTGAGAAAACATGCAAGCGAAGGGCACGTGTTGGAATTGGACTGCGGAAGAGTTGGTACAGGGGCTCGCTGCCGGAACGGGCCGGTGTAACCATTCGGGGCATTGATCACACGTGGGGGCGGTGGAGGAGCATCTGCGGGCGCGACGTCAGGTAACACAGGAGAGCCGCCTCAAACGCATATGATAGCATTCTTGTGAATAGTATAGGTAAGTGAGAAGTGAGAATCAGCAGATGAACTACAATTCATGCATGTCCCTGTTTCTGTGATGACCAACTGCCGAGCATATCAGTGGGGAATATATGATAACTCACAACTCAACCAGACTTCTTTATGCTTAATCCTTCGGCAGTTGGTCATGGTGGTGTGCAACACCAGGATGGTGATCCCACGAGTGATGCGCAAGAGTACCAGCTTTGCACAACATGGTGTCAGAGGTAAAGGTTTCTGGGACTGCCAGTGCCGTCGAGCTAGCGATTGCGACTCGAATTGGCCTTTTTCTCGTTGAGATCTTAGGCAGGAGACATATACTGGGGGCGCCAAGAGTGCATGACTCGGCCTCATGCCCCATCGTCTCAACATACAATTTTACCGTATTGCTGGCAAGCATAATTCGACCTCCGGTCTGCCACAAGGCTGATGCGAGGCTGGCGCAGAGGTCGTGCTCGGGAAAGGTTTAGGGTGCGACGCCGTCACCCCCATATTTTTACGTGCGCTGAAGTGAAGTCTCCAACATAGAGCCATAGCCCTGGGAGAGGGCATAGGAAGACATTAGAATGACAGGAAAATAGTGGAGAAAGCCTCTGAGAATGGATCGATTGGCTCGAAAGCTGGCCTTGATGCGGCTCCCAGACGGCGAATAGGACTGCAGGTGGGCAAGACGGGAGTTGTAAGCATCTGTATTCGGCGCAATTGAGTGAACTCTACGTATCGGGATTCGTGTCTTTCCACTTAGGATCTCAATCGTGCTCAAACTCGCTTTCGCAGATTCGCGTTCGAGAGACTGTCTCAACAGAGATTGGCTTTAGACAATCTTGCAGCAGGAGTCTAAGTACTCTGCCACCTTGATAAGAGCAAGATACGAAAGAGATAATATATCTACGAAGCTAGAATTTCAGGGAAGATCCTATGAGTAATCGATGAAGAAGGGCTTTATCCAGAAATCTCCGTATAGTCAAACTTACAGGCTCACACCTAGACAGGGTCATTGGAATTTAAAAAGCTTTGAGCCATGTTCACACCGGCACTTGAGGGATCTGTTTGAAGTATCCTTGACACGGATAATAAGACATAACCTTTGAACAAGGGGCAGTGTACACTCTGTCGAGAGGCTGCGATGTCCACGGGTCGCATGGACATATGCGCAACTGCTCAGACACAGACCGCAAGAGGGATGAAAGACAGCCCTGGAGACAAGATAATATTGAAGAGAAACATAAATGTGAAACATGATCACCTATAAAAAAGATTTTCACGATCATTACTATACGATACTCGTCAATTGAATTTTATGCCGACCTGGTAGAGGATCACTATCGATGCGAGTAGTGCTCAAAGTTATAAGAATGCAAGGAAAGAGCATGATGCTTAAGAATTGTAATGATGTCTTTTAGAGCTGTGAGGGCTCATTCTATTGGGCAATTGCTGAAAGCTGCCTGAGTAGACAATTGTTGCTAATTACTGTACAAGGAAGCCTCTTATGGCAGAGTGTCAGCAAAATGAGTAAGTTATAATGTTGAGCGAACTGTCATGGGTGGCAGTCACTTACAGACGGTAGTAATAACACTTCTGATGCGGTGCTCATGTGACTCTAAATGTGACGTGATAAAAAAAGGGGGGGGGGACACTGGCACAGGTTTCTGTGCACAAATACAGTGACAGATTATCTACCGACCCAGTCATGTGAGCCGAGATATCTAGAGCAATACCTAGGTATGCATCTTGAACCTTCCATGCGGTTTAGTGAATCAGTTATGACTAAAATTTCAGTCATTACGCGTATGTCCTTGATGGAATCTTGGAATCATTTCACCTATTGCTCATGCGAATGAGCCTGCCGGCGTTCTTGGCAGTGTAGCCCTCTGAACTGGAACCCCGGGCCTTTTCCACGTCAATTTTGGCGTCGAAGTTTACTCATCACAATATCGTCTGCCCGTTGGTTTGCTGCTAGATGTCTATGACAATCGCAGGTCAGGGGCTGTCCATCTCACATGACAGTCCCCACCTAAGTCACTTGTCACACGAAATTACAACGTCCAGGAGGACTTGCCGATCCACCTCGCTTGGAGAGGACGCTATTACTCGTCCAACCGCTGGCAGACTGGACGTTGCAATTTCGAGGGCATATTATAGCCCACCCATGCTGCCATGCGAGTGCTGAGGACAGCGGCTTGACAGGGTGCGCTGTCAATGTTGAACCACTTTTCCATCATTTGACGCTTTGGCTGAGACTCGGGTTCAATTGTCACACGAACTGAATTGCCTCGCCATCGACACCTCGCCTCAGGAAAGCGGGTGGCCATTCCCATCGGACAATTGCGTTGTGGTGGCCAATACCCTGGTGCAAGCTTGCCACCTCCTTTTGGTCAATCACCCAAGAGGCGTGAGTTGCGCCAAGCAACGGCGTCGTACCTGGGACACGTTGACCGACTACCGCCCAAGCATGACATGCGTTTGACCCATTGCCGAGGCAAACAACTTCGTACACCGTACATCCGGGTTTCTTCTGAGTGAGGTGACGGGGCAATCTAGCTCTTCTCTGTACCTATGCTTAAGACAGGAATTCTTGTCTGGGCTCAACACCCAAGTTTCCGGAGGCGAAGGGATGGGTATCAGTCGGCTAAAGCCGCGGAATCAAGTCATGCGAACTAAGTTAGCTGTGCAGCTACTGCTAGGGGGAACGGGTACCGGGCAGCGGGTGTCGCCCCCGGATGCCGCTTTCGGATCAGTGTTCGCCGACTCTACCGAGCATGGTTCCTGTGCTCTGCGGAAAGGAGGAACAGGCCGGCCCAAGGAATGTAAGTTTCTCAGGCCATGCTGATGAATGTATTAATCACTGTTCGAGTCATCGTTATCAGAGGCGTGGGCAGCCACGTTCGCCCCCGGTTCCTGAGTTTCCTGAGGCTCGGGAGTCGCTTGTGCTGTGGAGCCGCCGTGGCTGCTGAGAGCTTGGCCTGCTTGGCGAGGGACCGAGTCAGGCAATCTTGCTGCATCATCTATCTTATCGCTCCTCGTTATCGAGGTGAATAATATCGAAGAATAAAACGCACGGGCAGTGTCAGACGAGTAAGGACTGGTTAAACGCATTCACCATTAGCTTATGGGTGACGATGTTTCTCAATTCCTCGACAAACGGTCGAGTAGGCTGAGAGGTATTAAACTATTGAGGCACGGAAGATACGCACTAAAATTCATATGCCGATGTGTATTTTCACCGAAGAGTATTTGCCATTGGCCCTCGTGTGGCCAATTATCAGGGACCAACAACAGCCTCGAGCTATCGTGTCGAGCCTACCCTAGGGTAGCACGGCACTTTAGAGGCGACAACCCGGTCCAGTCCGTTCATCGGTGATTACCGGGCGGCTTGACAGCTCAGGGGCCGTCGGGAAAAGATAACGTCCTGCAGCCTCAGTGGCCCGTCGCCTTATAAGCTGCAACTGTGTTTGCTGGGTGATCCTGCATTTCCGGTAGACTAGAGCCAGGCCTGCCTTGCCTCCCGGATCGAATTGCCCTGTCGTGCCTGTCTGGGTTAATATTTAGCAGCCAAGTAACGTTAGCTGACGCGATGCCATGATGCAACAAAGTCCCGAAGATACGGATAAGGCACATTCATCCCACCACATGTGCATGCTGCCGTGTTTGTACCAGATCCCCGGGATCTTATCTGGGTTCTCCAATTCACATTAGCGATTGATGGGTGACAGGCATTGATCGATAAAGTTGTACAAATGATTGGAGGTTGGGGGTAGCACGGGACTTGCTGCTTATAATGTAGGTCTCAGCCCCCGCATTGAAACAATTGTCCTTGCTGTTTGTTTTTCTGGCTCGTGCTACTTGAAGTTGTGATACTTCAAGCCCGACTGCTGTCGCCATTCGACGTTACGCAAGCAACGCGCCGACAGAAACGACAATCAAGATGGCGGCAGACCCTGTCAAGAACTCCAGCATGGAGGAGTCCAGCATCCCCAGGAAGGACATCGACGTCGAGAGCTCCAACGGTGAGACGGCAGTCATCGCCGAGACGGCAAGAGTCTTGGACCACGCCGCCGAAGTCAAGCTCACCCGCAAGTTCGACTTGCGCATCCTCCCGATCTTGGCTGTCATGTGTAAGTTCAGGGCCAAGCACACCAGTATTTGGTGTGTCAAGCTGCCAGCTGTGCTCGTCGCTAACACTGTAAACAGACCTGTTCAACGCGCTGGACAAGGGCAACTTGGGCAATGCTGAGACGGCAGGATTATCAGACGACCTGGGCTTCAAGTCCAACCAGTACAACATGATCGTCTCAATCTTCTTCGTTCCCTACGTCATCTTTGCTCCCCCGATCGCCATGCTAGGCAAGAAGTATGGCCCCAGCCTCGTCCTCCCGATCCTCATGCTCTGCTTCGGCACCATGACCCTCCTGATGAGCGCGGCAAAGAACTTCAGCGGCGTCTTCGCCCTCCGCTGGTTCCTGGGAATGGCCGAGAGCGCCTTCTTCCCCTTGGTCATCTACTACCTAACGACCTTCTACCGTCGTGGCGAGCTCGCCCGCCGCCTCGCCCTCTTCTACGCCGCCTCCAACATCGCCAACGCGTTCGCCGGCCTGCTGTCCTTCGGCGTCTTCCAGATTAAGTCGCACCGCCTCGAGAGCTGGCGCTACCTGTTCATCATCGAGGGTGGCGCCTCCGTGCTCTTCAGCGTCTTCGCCTACTTGTACCTGCCCAAGTCGGCCGCCGAGGCCAAGTTCCTCAACGCCGAGGAGAAGGACCTCGCCCTCTACCGCATGCAGGTCGACTCCTCCTCCGTCGTGTCCGAGAAGTTCAACCTGCGCGAGGCTCTCAAGATCTTCCGCTACCCCTCCACCTACGCCTTCCTCGCCATCGAGGTCTGCCTCGGCGTCCCGCTGCAATCCGTCTCGCTCTTCCTGCCCCAGATCGTCAGCGCCCTCAAGTACTCCACCGTCAAGACGAACCTGTACACCGTGGCGCCCAACGTCACCGGCGCGGTCATGTTGCTGGTTCTCGCGTTCAGCTCCGATTTCCTGCGCATTCGGTTCCCTTTCATCGTGCTTGGGTTCCTGTTCACTTTCTGCGGTTTCATCATCTTCGCGAGCATCGAGGATGTCACTGCTCAGATCCACGTGGCCTACTTCGCGACTTTCATGATGTGCTGGGGAACGAGTGCTCCCTCGGTCATTTTGAGCACATGGTACAAGTAAGTCTCTTGCCCGACCTGGTCAAAACGTCATCATGCAACAGTCCTTGCTAACCCAAAAATCAGTAACAATATCGCGGATGAGAACAAGCGTATCACGATGACCTCCGTTGGTGTGCCATTGGCGAACCTGATGGGTCTTGTGAGCAGCAACATTTTCATCAAGAAGGAGGCTCCCAAATACGAGACCGCTCTGATCACGACGGCCGTCTTCGGCGCGACCGGTGCTTTCATTGCGGCGTTGACGGGCACTTACATGATCTGGGACAATGCAAGGCGCAACAGGAAGGCTGGTGTCAAGACGGACGCCCGGGATGTCCCGACATCGAAGCTGAGGGATGGGCCGAGTGTGCCCGAGTTCCGGTGGTTCCTGTAGAGAAGTTTGTGTTCATGCATGCATATTCGCACTAGCACGCACGTTAGTTTGGACAATAGATTTCAAAATTCCGAATATTTCTTAATTACTATCGTTTCGTTGAGCACTTTTAGGTACCTCGAGTGGATATTTAGATGCGCTCTGAGATGTTGCACAAGTGCTGGTGGATTCAAGATCCGGCAGTGGTAAAACCCCGATTCAGTCCTGGGATATGGAACAGGGCCGGTGAAGACTTTCAAACCTTACTTACTACGCCCTAAGTAAACGAAAACTTTTGGAATAAGGGTAGCTGGTCTATAGCCAGCGGCGCTCGTGCTGCAATCAACTAATCAATCAACCTATAGTCATGCCAACGAATCCCGCACATCTATACTATCGCCGTATACATGGATCAAGACAACCGATAGAATAACACAAAGAAAAATTACCATTTGCGGCGGTAGCCATGGGGCGCAAGCCAGGGTTTGACGCCAGGGTTTGACGTAGCAAAGCCTTGCTCACATCCACCTCAGGCTCACTTGCTCGGAATGCCGTTTTATTCTATTCGAGAACCAAGAAACTATTGGAATCTCACATTATCTCTGCCCAACGTTCTCCCTTTGTATTGTCTCAGCCTTCGCGAACGAAGCATCTGTTGGGGCTCTTCAGCAACATCAGTTTCCACCGCTTCTTCCAAAGCCTTGCTATCCCCTTTCCTTCGTGGCCAAGGTGCGAATCTGCATGCGTCGTCCCTGCGTTCGAGGCTTTTTCGAAGGTCCGAAAGCTTTCTCTGGACTTCGTCGATGCGCATCCGGCTTTGTTCTCTCGAATTCGGGGATTTTACTACCAGCATTTGTGTCATAATGACATGGAGGAAGTTATGGAAGAACTCGGTACAGGTTGGCAGGGCATGCAGATCGAGAACAAACTGTTCGGAGTTAGTTACTGTTGGTCATAACTTTACCTCCAGAACCAATTGTCTGCGTTAAGTGAACTCACATCAAGGACTGCGGGCTTCACCATGGCTCCCACTGTGTTCATTTCTTCGCAATGCACAATCTCAAAGAAGGTGTCTGTGGAGTGGAGTCGCAACGGATCGTTCGAGTTTCTGTTGCGGCGGAACTGTTCAAGTAGCTTGGTGCCGCCCAGTTGCCAGGTAACGAGTTCTAAGTAGAGACAGCCGAGGGTCCAGATATCGTAGGACGGGCCCACGACAGCCCCCTCGAGGTCACACTCTGGGGGTCTGTATGAGGGTGAATGTGCTACTTGGCTGTTCCGTTTGTAACATAGGCTTATGACGGGTACTGAATTCAGTCAATCCAAAGTCTGATATCTTCAAGACTCTTCGGTCGCCGCTTTTCCCTGAATCACGGAACCAGAGTATGTTCTCTGGTTTGATGTCACCGTGACGTCCATATAGCTGCTTTCGAAAGTGTCTTCGCTTGGTTTTGTCCCGATTAAGAGACTTCTGCTCTGATTCGGCGTTCATTGAAGTGCTGCGGCCGGAATTATGGTGCGAATTTCTAACGCCATCTAACGGCCCCGATGTTGACTCAGCGATCTCTGAGTTAGTGCGTCGCCAAGTTTCATAATGATGGATCTTCATGAGGCCGTTGGCGATCCCACAACATTGTTCGGCCAACCAAATAACCCCTTCGTATTCTGCTGTCGGAGCAGGATGCTTCACCCAGAAGCCCTGAAGGTCGGCCTCCGCCCAAGGAAATATGAGGTAGAAATTGCCGAATTGTTCATATGTGGCTAGTAATGACACAAGATGCTTGTGGGAGTCTCCGCTGAATTTTGTCAGAGTGTTGACCTCCCGCTTGAACTCAGCTTGGTCTCGAGACAGGAGACACTTCACTGCGAGCTTCTGTTCAACAGCCTAGATATGCATAGTTAGCCTTTGACACCTCGTATAATCGCACCTCTTATACTCAATTCTGCAACCTACATTAGGCTTGGATAGATTATGATGATGGGGGTGTATGTCTATTTTGAAGACATTACTATAACCGCCCTCAAACTCCAATTTTTGATATGCAGGCTTATCAATGACGAATCGGCTGTCTTGAGTGAAAGGAAGCGCCGCCTGGTCTTGAAGTTGAAGGTGTCTGACTTCTTTTCGTGAGCCAAGCTGGAAAAATGGAGCTATCGTGGTCCACTGCCATTCTTCGAACCTCCAGATTGCTGTGTAGGACCGAAGCTTTTGAGAGTACTGGTGTGGCTGATATACGGCAATGACGAGCTCGTGCGATTCAACGACAGCATGAACTCTGCTCTGGGAAACAGCAGCGTATACTGGGTAATGCAAGAGACTGATGGGCGAAGCCGTTCAGCGAGTGTGCATCCTAGCGTCGTGGTATGTATGAATATCATGGGCCAAGACTTGCAACGTGCTGGGCAGACCGCTATCGGCGATCTCTTGTGGTTGGTCAGGAACAGACTGCTCGTGGTTCGATTGCCACGAACAACGCAGTCTAGTTCTTTTGGACGGAGCAACAGCTCTCAACCAGCTCCTCCAGACTGCCGTGCGAAGGCAGCAGACCTCGAGAGTACCATGCAACGCATTCTGGACAGAGCGCAACATGACAATACGTATGCGTCCACGAACGTTCGAGGATACGACCTTGTTCGTCGTATCGAAGCGATTAAATCCGGAAGAATTATGCCTTCGCGATTCAGCATGAATGTACCTGTTGTTAGAAGACAAGAAGTAAGTACACCTTATTGGTTAGTAGAAGGCACCGGAGACACTATTTTCGAGTGAGGTCTTGTTGTCTTTTTTCCTTCAGTGGTCGAAGTTTCTCACCTGTTGCGACAGAGATAACCCCGCTCATCTTCTCAATTCGAATGCTACGAAGCAAAGTTGATGTTGACTTGGATTAGTATGTGTGATGACTACCCCCATTCTTCACACTTCCCTCAATCACTGACTCAGCTGATTTCGAGCGAACGATAGTCTGTCAGTTTTAGGATTCATTTTGCCATATAGATCCCCCAACGCTAACATTCATTGTCACTCGAGCACGTGGGATACTCTCCAGGGCTCCTCGGCGAATCTGGGTAGCTCTCAAAAATTGTTGTTCTTTCATTCTAGGCCATGGCATGCCACTACCCACAATTTCTATAGCCTATGAGCATCGAAGTCTTCCAGACGGCCCCAGAGCTTGCTCAAAGAGATGCCGCAAGGATGCCGTGAACCATTGCTCAGCGGGTGCTGAAGCGAGTCCTGCCTTTCGCTCAAGATATTTGAATGGAGCAGGGACCGTCAGCGAAGGCGATGACAGTACATCAAATGGGTATCTGTGCGACGGTCCAATGCGAGAGGTCGAGAAGCAGAAGGCTCTTGGTCTGAGAAATTGTGAGCATCACGCCACGAAATATGGCCCATAGAGGTTGATTGCTTCGAGAGTCAATGACTCGGAGACAGCTACCTACAGAGACCCTGCATCCTAATTTGAAGCTCGATTCCATAATTGCGCATGTTAGACGGGTGTCGTATAAATTGTGTCAATATATATCTAAAACATGAGGACGAAACTACGGCTCTTCTTCGACATCATCGACAGGATCCTCCCGCAATAATTCTGCCCTCATGTCAACAATTGGGAGCAATATCGCAGGGGTGAGATATGGGAGCTGCCTACCACGACGCTCTGGGGCCCTGTCGCTCGCATCTCCAGGGCGCTTCTCCTCGATGCCAAATAGCGACGCCATCTCCTCGAGGGTTTTGCCTCTGGTCTCGACAAGGCAGTAGCGGACAAACACGAACGCAAGGACATTTATGGCAGCTAAGATCAAATAGAGACCCCATGATATCGCTGTCATGATAGGCGGGGTTACTTGGGCAACAAGGAAGTTGGCAATCCAGAGTGATGCAGTGCAAAGAGCGTTTCCTTTCGACTGTGCCGGCGTCAGTGATTGAATTGTTGTCGTGTGTATGGCGGCAACAAGGACTCACTCGTAAAGATATAGGGAAGATCTCGGCAGCATACAGCCAGCTACCCGAGCTCCATGACATATTGAAGAAGGTAAAGAACAGAAATGGAAACAAGATAATAGCATAATTCTTTGGATCACCAGGGTGACTCTCAGCGTGCCTTTGTAGCACAGCGATGCCGATGAGGGCTGTGAACATGCCGACCAGGCCTAGCTGCAACCACGTCTTCCGCCCCAGTCTATCGTAGTAGAAGATTGGAATCCACGAGGACAAGAATAGCACAACACCAACACCGCTTGTTGCCAAATTGGCAATGTTCGGATCGGTGATGCCCCCGTTGTGGAAGAGCTGCGGCGTGTAGTAGAATATCGCGTTGGTCCCAGTCACCTGCTGAAGGAACTGGATAGTGACACCAAGCATTGTGACGCGCAGAACGGGACCGCGAAACATATCCAGCCAGCCAGCCTGTTCCAGGTCTCCACCAGCCTGCTCCTCGCCGACCGTGTCCTTGATCTCAGCCATCTCGATGGCGGCCGCATCCTCGCCATGAAGGCGCGTAAGCACCTCAAGCGCACAATCATACCGCTCCTGGGCGACTAGCCACCGGGGACTGGGTGGAACCCACGAGGACCGCCAGCACCCGACGGCGAGGAGCGCAGCGGGGATGACCTGCAGGACAACAGGGAGGCGCCACCAGCCGTCCGAGGGCAGGAGCAGGAAGCAAGCATAGTCGACGAAGAAGACAGCCATCTCAGCAAAGCACAGAATCATCAGCTCAATGCCCACGACACGCCCCCGGAGCGAGGGCGGGCTGATCTCAGAGATATAAAGCGGCACGCCCGCTGCAAAAGCCCCGATCCCCAAGCCCGTGACGAACCGGCCCGTCGTCATCTGTGCAACAGTCGAGCTGGCCGCCTGGATGAGCGCACCCGCGATGGCCAGGCCGGAGGCGAGGGACAGCGTGCGCTCGCGGCCCAGGGCGTCGGCTGCGGATCCGGCGGAGAGGGCGCCCGCCGCGCATGAGAGATTGTAGATGCTGACTACGAGACCGACGGCCCAGTCGCCCGGGTGGCCCATGAGGGTGTTCCAGCGCTCGTCGGCGACGATCATGCCCATCACGCCTTGGTTCCAGCCAAACAGGAAGCCGCCCAGGGAGACGAAGGCGGTGAGCGAGTACACATAGCCCGGGCTTGGGGGTCGCTTGGAGCTCGATTCCGAGCCTCTGGGCGGCCGGATGAGCTTCGTCTGTTTGAGGGAGCGGAGGAACCTCATTGCGGCGGCCATGCTTTGGGTTTCGGGGCCGGGTGGCTGTTGGATGTAGGTGGCGGTGTGCGGGATTGATAGCCCCTTGAGCGCCCAGTCGCGGGAGGAGAATGGCAACGGCGATGGAAGTTTTAGAAAGGCATCCCCCAGTTTGATACGTCAACGAGGTCAGGTCGACGCAAATGCTACTGTCACCCAAGGGACGATGTTGGTATAATCAAAGCGAGACAATGTTTTGGTAACACGACGTTGACACGAAGGCGGCTTGCCAAGCCCCGGTGGACTAGCTCCCGGGGACGGTTAAGCCGGGGTCCCCCTTTTACAGCTCAAGCACTTCAATGTTGCGACACCTCCTTCAAAATCCCACGACGAATAACATAACGAGTACAATCTTTTGAGAAAATATAGCAACTAAAAATTTATCAGGAAAGAAAAGTTTGAGATCATCGACTGTCCATCGCTCCCTGCCCTTCTAGTCATCCCTGTGTCGATGAGCACGCAGCGCTGTTGGGCCGACTCGACTTGTATGTGAGAGCCCAAGCCAAGTTTTCCTGACTATGTCCCTTCAAGGCTTGCTTGTGCAGCTACCTGCGTTCCAGATGGCGGTTCTAACTGAGAAGCGATGCCGGTGCGAGCTTCCCTGAGCTCTGGCGGCTCAACCTGCTCTCCTGAGGGCATTGTTGCATCCAACAATGGTATATATGCATCACTTGGCCCGCCGGTATCCTCTGGCCTGCATGATTCTGCGCTCTGTTGTGTATGATCACTCAATATGGTCGGAATGGCCAGTTGAGCGGCATTTGGGCAGTGGTTGTTCTCTTCGCTCCCCAGTACGTTGTCGTTCGAGGCCTGATTAGTAGGCGGGGATGGCATCCCGGCTGGCTTGAGCTTTTCAACATCCAGCTTTGTTTCAACAGCGCACGGGGAGTCAAATCGAGTGTCATAAGTACGAGGTAAATCACCCAGAAGCTCATCAGCTTTTGTCACAGGAATGGCATCGAAGTGGCCAGTCCATGTCCCTGAGCCGATGCCCTGATATGCCGCCCGTTGGAGTTGTAAGCTCTCAGTCGTCGCCCATTCCAGACAGGCGTATCCAACGGTCCTTTTTCGACGTTCCAGGAAGGTTTGGAGAGGCTCTAGAAGATATGAGACAGCCATAATGATAGTACCGACCACGTAAATGAAATAAATTCCAAAGAGGCTAAAGGATGTAGAGCTTGTACTCAACATTTTCTTCAGTACCGGGCAAAGTCGTCAGTATGTCTTCTCGGAGCCGGCATCAACAAAGAGTGCTTACTTGGCTGTTGCAGAATGAATCTTGAATGAATGAGCTTGGCGGAGGGATTGTGTAAGGATGGAGATTTTCGTCGGAGGGGCCAACGGCAACATCAACCATTCCTGCTTGCAAAGACGCGAGACCTATGGCCCACCAGCGCTCTACATCAAGTTGCCATTGATTTTGCGCCAGAGGCGCCACTACGCCGTTTCTTATCGCATTTTGGGAGGATAAGGAAAATGCCCCGAGCTGTGACAGTGTATCTTTAATGGGGATCGTCGTTGCGTACCCCATAACACCCGTGAAATCGCTGGCCAAGAGCATTACCTTCTTCAAAGATACTCTGTTCCACTGATTCCCCGGAAAGATTGAAAATACTGGCTGACTGGTACTGGTAATCAAATAAGCCCGTTAGAGGCCCACAATGGCTTGCGTCGATATTGCAGATCTGGCACTTCTGCAAACAGCCGAGGGGGGAGGCTGCCTCCTCCGCAGTGTAAGTCATTTGAGTTGATGTCATTCCTACAGTGTAGGTTGTCCACTCCGGACCTGGTACCGTTCCGCGATACCACGGATCAATGGTTTTCTCTGTGTATACTACGCTGTTTGCGACGAGGAACGTTATCGTCAAATCTCCGTCATCTCGCGAGAGTTCGGGAATCGGATTGAAGTCTGCCACGCCATCAGCAATGGTCCCGTTCAAATGGGTTGCAAAGATCGTTCTGTGTCGAGCGATGCCATTAGATTATTTATTTGTAAGCATCAGTGAGGTACGAGTGTTCTTGTGACTCACTCAACCTGAAGGCTTTTGCCTCTTCTCTTGAAATGGTCTTCGCTGATGCCGGGGTACTGCGATCTTAAATCTGGAGCCTGATAGGTGAAGTTTTGATCTTCGTACAGGTTTGATGGACCGTAGTAGTACCTTGTGAAATTTCCCGAGGGAAAGGTGACATTGTTCGAGTAATTCTGCGTTGCCAAAGGTGCGCAATGAAGTGTGCTCCGAAATAAAATGCGTTGACTTGCTGGAAAGTTAATGCCGAGCAACTCGCTGGTATCAATGTAACCAGTATCCAGATATATGTCAGAGACGTTACTTCGGCAAACGCGGTTGTCAAACGGACACGACACATTTCGGTCAATAGTGCTGACAAGCTTAGCTTGGACAAATTTCGTGCAGTCGAAGGCTCGAGACGTGTTCGCAGAATAGCACTGTTGCGCATAATTTCCGGCGTTGAACAATGAATTAGCCATGTAAGACAGCACAGCTTTTGCCCCATCACCAGTTGACGTTAAGTTGACTATTCCACAGCGAGATCCATCCAGGAGGACCTCGTTGCCGATCCCTGTCGACATCTGTGATGAAAAGCCCCCGGCTAAAGTGAAGGCTGCTGCGCACAAGCTGGCGGCGATGATGACTGGCATAGCACGGGCGAGCAGTCGGTCGGCGACTCTGCGCCATGTCCATACTAGCAAAGCAAGTGTCCACAGGCTTGATAGCGGCGAAGCTGAGTTTCGGAGAATAGCTTGACGTTGGTGATGCAGCGCGTCACGTGGGTCCGGGGTAGAAAACTTCTTGTGCGCGATAAAGCAGAGAATGCGCCAAAAACGTGCTGAAACGAGGCTGATGAATAAGGCAGTAAATGAAAGCAGGTAGTTTCCATCCACGCGAGACAGAGTAAGTGTGGCTCCCATGATGCGTCCTCGAGACCAGTTGGTCCACACGCCATGGTGTACTGGGTACTCTGTATTTGACACCGCACCGTCCCATGATGTTGAGTCAGACATTTCTGTTATGTGCTCAGAGGTATAGTACGTTGTAGTCAAGACATGAAAGGTAATCGTGTGTGAAAAGTAGATCGGCACAGTCTTTATATGATATCCAAGGCGGTTTCTTGTGTAATTTAGATCAAGCATTGCTAATCATATTAGGACCTCCGTAAATGTGCAAGAAAAACAAGCCATCATATCCAGTAGCTGAAACTTCTACATGCATATTGTATCACATCCTTCCAGCGGACATCGAGCCAGTGAAAAGATATCAGTTCATAGGAAGGCGAATGCAATCACTTCCTCCAAAAATACGCCTGCACCTAGTATCTATCTGACCACCCCTCAATCATCGGATATGCCATTTGAAAGCCAAGTCCTCTGACAAGTAGGCTTACGTTTGTACACGATCAGGTGACACGGCGGCCGACCAAAGCACTGCCGGCACAGCCGTCAATCCCGAAGACATGCAGGTTGAGGGCTTGGCAAGGTTATTCTACTTTTCGACCCAAGGGTTGACCAACGTAGCACACGGTACGGGAGCAACAAAGTTCACGAGAGTCGAGTCTGACCTTGTGGCTGTTTATCCTACAGAAATGTGGTTTGTTAGATGATTGTGAGCTCCAAAAGCCATATCCCTAATAACGTCATCTTCGGTATCCGCCAATCATGCACCTCCAGCTAACGAATTCTCCAGCTCAACAAGCTCCCTGAAGCCCTCCACAATCTCCTTCCGCCGCTCACCCTCCGGTCTTGGCAAGGGCTTCCGCGCCCAGCCCCCATAGCCAAAGTAGTCCTGCAGTCCCACCTTGACACCCACCGCCCCAGACTTGATAGCCGCCCAGTCGCCACGGGCCAGGATCTTCTGCAGCCTCTGGTCGCCCTGGCCCTTGACCAGCGACCGGTACAGCTGGACCACCGTCGCGGGCGCCACGTTGGCGATGCCTGGGATGACGCCCGCTGCGCCCGCGGCCATGGCTGGCGTGAGGAAGTCGCCTGAGCCGGCGAAGCAGAGGAAGTCTGGGAACTCGTTCGCGTATGCCTCGTCGGGTCCCGCGCCGGGGACGGGCTTGCCTGTGAACTCGGCGGCCACCCTCGCCAGCTTGCCCGTGTTGCCGCATGTGAACTTTGCCCCTACGATGTTGCGGTGGGCCCGTCCCAGCTTGATCAGATCGTCGCTGGAGAGATCCAGGCCCGAGACGGCGCCGGGATAGTTGTAGATGACGACGGGGATGGGACTTGCGTCCGCGACGTCAAGGAAGAAGCGGGACACAGTTTCCTTGTCGAACAGGCCCTGGTAGTACGCGGGGGGCAGGACGAGCGCGGCATCGCCGCCATTGAGGGCCGCCTGCTTACACAACTCGATGGTCTGGCGGGTCGACTGGGCGGCACAGCCCACGATGAGGGGCATGTCCTTGAACCCGGCCTCGTCGAGGGCGTTCCGCGTGATCTGGGTGATGTGGTCCCGCTCGTAGTCGAGCAGGTGCACAGCCTCCCCGTTGGAGCCCTGGACGGCTATGCCGGTGACACCTGCACGGGCTAGACGAACAGCATGTTTTGCGACACTGTCTAGGTCTACTTGCTCGTCTGCATCGTCTTTGAAGAAGGCTGGTGTTGGGACGTAGACGCCTGGGACCAATGGGTGAACATTCTTTCTCTGACGGGAGTCGTGGGAGCCGTTAGCGTGGCCAGCGCCTTCTGAGGAGGGCATGGTACGTGGCGTAGCGAGTGGGTGTGCTTGTGTATGTGAGGACGGATGATACAAGAGGTTTGAGGGCCCTGCGATATCTGGTATGGTAAGTCCCACAGGTGGATGGTGCGTTGTAAGAAGTAAGCTTGAGTCCGTTTGACGTGCTCGAAGGGTATTGTATGAAGGGGGGTTGGGGGTTGGAGCGAGGTGTTGGACAGGAAAGGATACGGACGTAGGAGGCCTTTACACAAAAGTGGTGTTAGCCTCCGGGATATGTTGGTGGCGAATGGTGCGCACGCGACAAATATAAAAGGCAGGCTCGTGGAGGAGGACCGATGCAGACAAGTCATTGACCCCGGACCATGACGTCCGCCGAAACGCAGCAGTGACCCGGCCCACGCCCACAAGTGCTGCAACGGCAACAAGCAACACGACTCGGGAAGCGTGGCCACAGCCACCACACACGCCCTCAACCAGCGCACCGGCGCAGCAGCCAGCACCACCTCCTCCACACCCAGTACTCCACCCCCGCGACAAAGACAAGCCCAGAAGGCAGAAGCCCAGGAAACCAGCCAACCCGGGGCCGGGCATATCGAAGTGTTTGCGGGCGGTGGAGAAGCTGGCCGAGCCAGTTAGTTTGCCATCCATGGATGGCCCGGGGCAGCTCGCAGAGGGCACAGACGGAAGGCTTCCGAGTGGGACACCCCACAGAGTCAGGACGGACGATCGCGAAACCCAGGCCCTCGCTTGTGGGAGCCAATCTTTGACGTAACTTTAATCATACCGCACGCCCATGGCGCCGTCCCTCTTTTTCCCCTTCCTTCCAAGGCCGGGGCGGTTTGCCCCAAACCCAACCAGAGCTTGGACGGGGTAATGTGGCCTAGCCCTGAGAGGGACAGCTCACGAGTTGTCTGCGTTACCTCCAACGGCAGGCTAAAAGGCGGAGAAGGTCGACATGTTTCCACGGCTTGCACGGGTTGGTTGGCTTTGTTCCCTAGCCGGCCTGATCCCGGCCCGAGTGCGAGCCCGGTATCTGTGCGATCGTGGGGGTTTGGCCTTGGGCCATGACAGGTAGGGTTTTGGACAGGCGAGGCACGATGCCGTCGCCGCATCTCTCGCAGGATGGCAGGCGTGCAGGATGGGCTGATGTCGGGAGTGACAGGTCGGTCTTGCCCTTGTCAGGTCTGCATTAGCCACGCAGCCAACCGACGGCATCGGAGCCCCTTGTAACGCAGCTCGTACCTGAAAACAGAGGGCTGTCTTTGCTTTTGCTGTGGTCTCTGCCCGGCTAGAAGCACATGATTCTGCAGGTGATGATCTGTTCATGCGGGTGACCGAGACAAGCAAGCGTGGTGTGGCGTGATGGCGTGTTTGGGAGGTGCCTTCCACGTCTGCTGCACGTCTGCTGCCTAGGTATTCTTACATCCTCTACCGCCCGGAACCCCGGTTCTCACCGGGTCCCCCTACCTTCCGAGCAACCACACCATACAAAACAGGTATAGTACAAGCTCAATAGTAAGGCGGATATCGTCGTTATTAAGTTAAGCAGTAATATAATATTGTTAGGTATTTTTATTTACTTTTAGAGTATTATTTGTTTTATTACTTAGTATACTGATATATTATTATCTAAAGGAGTAGTTAGTAGGCTATTTATAGTATAGAATAGAGGGTATTACCCTTAGAACTTCTCTTCCCTAAAACAATATTCCTACTCTCTTATCTCTCTTTATTACCTATCTATAACTATTATTAAAATATTATCCCTATTACCCTAGATACTCTAATTACCTAATTTTAAACTATAGTAATATAGGTTTTATATTCTCTAAAACCTTAAATTAGTCTCTAATATTAAGAGATATTATTATTATCTAAAAGAATTTAATATATAGAATCTTATTATTTTTAGTATAGAATATAAGCTTCTATTTCTATATATTAATAATATTTAGTATATTAATTACTAAAATAAAGCTCCTATAGTAAAAAGCCCTTCTTATATACTTTAGTTTAAGTACTATTTCTATACCTATTATAAAGTAAAGAGAAATAATAGCTATAATTATTATATTATTAGTATTAACCTATATAATTATATACTTTTAATTTATAAGAATTATATTATAGAAGAAATTAATAATAAGGATAGAATTCCTTATTAGTATATAACTAAAAAGCTTAATTAGGTTAATTAGTTAGGTTTTAGATAGTTAAAAATAAGTATATTAATAAGTAAAATTAATAGATCTACTTATAATTCTATAGGAAGTATAGTAATAATTATAATATTAACTTTTATAACTCCCTAACCTTTAATAATAATATATAAGAAGCTAGCTTATAATACTTTAAGCTTATATATAACTTAGATAAAAAGTAGGTAAATAAGAACTTTAAAAAAGATAAGGAATTAAAGTATTTCCTTTAATAGTTTAGTATCTTTAATATATACTTTATTAGTAATTAAAACTACTTTAACTAGGAAACTACTATTTAAAAACACTATAAGAGTATTAACTAGTTAGTAGAAGTTCTAATAATATAATAAGCTTCCTAAGAGAAATAATATATATTATTATATTATTAAAAGAATCCTACTAATCTATAAATAGAGTAGAAGATACTTAGAAGCTTCTAATAAAGCTAAGCTTACCTAGTAAACTTATTTCCTTATAAGAGTAAAGCTTAGAATACTAGTTATTTATATTCCTTTTTAAAGAAACTATTAGCCTACCTAGATAGACTCTAAAGTAGTATAGTAATCTTATTATAATAGATACTATATATTAAATAAATAAGCTTTCCTAATACTTATTTACTCTCCTTATTATTAATAATAATAAGAGATAGTACTCTAGGGTATTTTTCCTCTTTTAGAATTAGTAAGTATATATAATTAAAGCTTTACTAAGTACTATTTAAGAGCTAGTACCTAGCTAGTAATTATAGTAAGTAATAATAGATAATTTTATAGCTAAATAGAAGGTAATTTAATATTTATTATATACTTTTTTAAGTATTAGTATTCTTCTTTACTAAAAGTACTAAAAGTCTTTAACTTACTACTATTTAATATCCCTATAGCTTACTAGAAACTACTAGTATATTAAGAAAGCACTATATATAAGTATTAATAAAGAAAACTACCTAAAGGAGTATAAGAAGGCTATAGAAGTAATTTCTAATAATACCTAATTTAATAATATAAGAATATAGTTAAAAAATAAGCTATTAGGTAACTATAGCTACTAGGCTTTATAGGCTAGGTTAGTACCCTATTCTTTCTTCTATTTTAGAAGCTAATTAGGCTTAGATTTATAATTCCTCTACTTATTTATATACTTATAACTTCTTCTCTAGAAAGCTTCTATAGGTATCTAAAAAGCTAGAGATTTAAAGTAATTTTCTACTATTATACCTTTTCTAAAGTAATTTAGAGATATCTATATATAGTATATATCTAGTAAAAGAAGGCTAACTAGTACTAGAAGCTTAAATATTACTCTAAACTTTATATTATTACTAGTTATTTTAAGAAGCTTAGTTAGCTTTCTCTAAGCCTATAGTAGTAAATTACTTAGTAGATTAGAGAAGCTAAATAATAAGAAGATTTAAATAAACCTACTTACTATAAAGTAGATATCTAGATACTCTAATACCCTTATAGAGAATAATACTTAATAAGGACTATCTATATAGACCTCTAGTAGAAGTATAATTTTAAGGGTAACTTAATTCCTTAGAAGACTATCTAGTTACTTATTAGAATCTTTAAGAAAGAAGGTTAGATAGTACTTTAGTAGCTTTAGGAAGACCCCCTAACTAATAAGGATCTTAAGGTAGAGGATTACCTATAGTAAGAGAATTAGTATATAAATAAATAGTCTACTTACTTTAATTTTAATAATATTATTAAGTAAATAAGCCTTATAAGAGTACTTTATTTATAAAACCTACTATACTAACCTAAAAAATAACTAGTTTAACTACTTTAAATAACTTTAAGAGTATTTTTATAATATTATATAAGTATTAGAATTATATAGTAATAGAGGTTTATTTATATAAAACCTACTAGTAAGGCTAATAGAGATAAAAATTAGTAAGGCTATAGCTATTAATATATTATTTATAAGCTCTATTATTAAATTAAATATAATTATATATATATAATAGCCTTACTTATAGCTTTATATACTAGAATTCTTACTATAGGTATTAGTAAGATTAATATTATTAATTCCCTCTATCTTTATACCCCTAAAGTAATAAGAAGATTAGTAAGTAGTACTACTAGTATTTAAAAAATAAGCTATATAGATAATACCTATAATATCTACTAAAATACTATTAGATACCTTATATTATAATAAATTACTTAGAAGTAATATATAAATCTATATCTAAGAAGTTCTTAATAATATAACTATATTAATAGTCTTAATTCCCTAGATAATTAATTATTTAGGGAAGAAAATAATAATAATAACCTTAATAATATATTTTTTAGTACTATTACTAATAGAAGAAGATATAGTATATAGGTTTAATAGTATACTTAAAATTATATTTAAGATAACCTTAATATAGCCCTAATTTCTCCTAGTAATAGTTACTAGGGAGAATGTTAGATATAAATTTCTTAGTAGTAAGTACTACTATATTTTTTCTAGGGGGGTATAGCTGACTAGGGACCCTGGAAGGGGTTGTAGTGGGAGTGGGGAGTAGAGGATATAAGAAAGGCCCTGCTGCCTCCTGTTGGAATATGGAAAGGGCCCCTGTCGACCTGCCCGCCCTCCTTCTTTTCTCCGCCCCCCGCGTGGGGGTGGGGTCCAGTGTCACCTCCTCCGCGATCCCGTTCGAGTCCACTCCAGAAGGTACGGGGCAACTACACTAGCCTCGGGGCATTTTTCTACCCCTGAGCAGGTCGACGAGGCAGCTGCGAGGTTGACATGTTCCTACTCGAGCAGTCGAGTAGGGGCCAAAAACTGACTACTGACAACTAGCACGAACCCGATCATCGTCTAACTCGTCTCCTCTTCGCCCGACCTGCCTCATTTGACCATGGTGTAATCGACAAAACCCCGTCAACCCATCCAGTCTGCCAGTCTGTTCCTCGCCTCTTTGCTTGCCGATGGCACCAAGATTGAAGTGGAGCACGACAGTGGCCAGCTACCACATCTGGGGTTTGATGAATCACTCTCCCCGGCTGGGATGACCGCTGTGCACTTGACCAACGAGCCACCACGCTCAATGTGACGGCGAGAGTCTCCCCTGAAAACCTTCAGCGATGAGACCAAAAAGCCAGCAGTCCGTTATGAAGCAAGAACCGGGTGTAATGCGGTGCAATTGGGTAAACGTTTATACGCCAGCTGCTAATGGAACATTACACCAACGTGCAGTTGTTGATGACTGCCGCCTTGGTCGACAAGCATTTGCAACCGCAACCTGGCAGTCATTGATAACCAGCTTATTATTCGCTCAACCTCAGTACAGCCTTTCTCGCCACAGAGTGGAAAAGGCCACGCTTGTCCCATAGATGCCTCCGCTGGGCGGCTGCTGGGCTGCTGGGCTCGCACGCCTGTTTTTGCGTTGCAATAACCCAGACCACCAACTGCCTCGCATATTTGCCGCTGATCGTCAACTCATTGCCACAGACACCCATAACATGTAACTCTAATTCGCTGACCTTCCCGAGACCCACGATTGGTCTGAGTAGCATCTCTCCAATCTAAGTCGTTCCTCTCAGGCGGACTGTAAAAAAAACCGCCGCTAGGCCGCTTTAGCTACACAACTTAATATTTACCTAAAATTAACATTTTATATAGCGTTCACACCTAAAAAGAATATCTAGCAATTTATTCATTACCCTTATATATTCTTAAGGTTTAGCTATTATTAGAGTATATCCTTATAAACACTCTAAATTACTTTATAGTATATACTAATAATCCTTTATTTTATTAGATTATAAAGATCCTTTAATATATAGTAAGAATACCTATATATATATTATTTAACCTTATTAGTAATACTAATATCTTCTATTAGGTTAGTCTCTAAGTAGTTATATATATTTATAACTATTATAATCTTTTTAGACTTCTTTTATTTAAGTATTTCTACTATAATATAGCTACTATTACTATCTTTCTAGAAAATAATATTTTAAAACCCAAATTACTTTTTATAATAGTTTTAGATATAGTTTATAACTTATTTATATATATATTTATATATAACTATATCTATCTTACTATTATTATTAGTTACTACTTTATAAAAGTATAAAGCTATATATTCTTAGCTAATTATAGCTATAGTATAAACTATTTTCTACTTTATAGCTAATAGTTTATAGAAATACTTCTTCTTTTATTACTTTTACTTTTTAGGTATAAGGTTTATTTAAATAATAAGGGTTTTAAGGTTATAATTATTTAGATCTTAGGTATTTAAGTTTTACTAAGGTAGTAAGTTTTTTACTAGCTAAAGAGTATCTTTATAGTATAATTTATATAGAATATAAGCTTATTCTTTAGTATAGAAGTTAAAGTACTATTTATCTATATAATAGACTTAAATATATTAAAAAAGGTTCTACTATTAGCTTATATATATTTCTTATAGTACTTTTATATATTATTAATCTTTAGTAGATAGATTATTACTTAATTTAATAATCTTAAAGTATATATATTAGCTATAGATAGTAAGCTATTAAAAGAGAGTAGTTAAATAAATATTAAGATTTAGACTAGTATTAGCTATAGTTTTAAAGATAAACTAATAAATAGCTTTCTATATAGTTTATAAATCCTTTTTAATAAAGTATTTAAAATAATTATTAACTTTATTAATATTAATATTAGTAAGCTTATATAAATAGCCTTATTTATCTTTAAAGTATAGGTTATAGGATAATATTTAGATATTAGGATTACTTTTAATACTCTTTAAGTTAAAAAAGATAGCTTTAAAACTATTATTATTAAAGTAATACTAAATAATCTACCTATTTTATCTCTAACTAATACTAAAGTATTTATAGATTTATTTTTATATAACTTAGTTTTTTTTATTAGCTAAGAAGATTAAATTCTTTAAAGAATTAATAGACTCTTTAAATTTTAGTATATTTTAGAGTATTATAATAAGACTAGTTAGTTTTATTACTTATAGTAGATAAAATACTATAAAAGTAGTATTAATAGATAGAGTAATTAATTCTAAATAGAATTATATAAAGAAATAATACTATATACTATATAGTTGTTAATTAAATTATAGTTGAAATCTACTTGTTTTAGTGACGATAATAGTAGGTGTAGGGAAAAACTTGGCTAGCGGCGGTTTTTTTTGCAGTCCGCCTGCCTCTCTCTCTCCCTCTCAGTCAGAGGTGACATCGGCCGAGCGAGCAATTTGGGCCAGTCACGGCCGAGACATGACCAGGCAGCTGTTGGCGGTTGACAATTGGAACCGACGGGAAATTGACCTGAAGTTGCAGCGAGACGCGAGCCGTCACAAACTCTCGTTGTGCCACACACAACCCCTGGACAAGGTTGTTGACGTGCAGGATAATCACAGTAGCTCGAGAAACCCCCACGCCATCAAAGCCCCTAAGAGATAATTATGACTCGGGGCCGAGGAAGGAGCACATGTCTGCCGGTCCGGCTCGGCGTGGTCTGAGGACGGGACCCAGTTTTCACCGCTCATCGGCGATTGCCCTGCCGAAAGGCGGCAACGGCTCCGAACAGCAGGCACGCCAATGCTTCTTTGTGCTGGGGAGAAGGCGGCCGAACTCGAATGTGGTGCGTTACTTATCACAGGCTGGATCATCGTCACAATCAGCTTGGACTTTGTTTATTGGTTACACTCTGCGCTACGGTACAGTCACCCAAGCATCCCGACGTCCTTCCCAGCATCACGCTACGGATCCCATTCCGGGATTACCTGCCTGTTTCGCGAGCAGTCGTTCTCACCGCATACCTTACCCCCAGGCTACAACTCTCGCCTACTCCGTTTGCAGAAGCAGATTTGTCACAATGGGTGATCACGCTGCAGGCCCCCAGCCTCCCTACCCCCTCCACCCGTCCGTGGTCCCACGCATCGACCCGGTCTACGCCAACTTCTACAACGAGCACGTCGCAGACAAGCAGCAGGTCCACCTGCAGCCCGTAGAGGCCTCCCGCACCAGCGGCGTCCTTATCCCCGGCGCGGGCCCAAAGTACCCCGTCGCCAAGGCCGAGGATTTCTCCTTTCCTCGCAAGCAGAGCACCGGGCCGGACGTCAGGGTCCGTTGTTTCACGCCTGACGGGCCGCAGCCTGAGAAGGGATGGCCGTGTCTGTTTTACTTTCACGGTGGTGGTTGGGTGCTGGGCAACATCGACACTGAGAATGTCATTGCGACGAATCTGTGTGGGCGGGCGAACTGTGTCGTGGTCAATGTGGACTACAGGTAAGCCAAAAATTCACAGCTCATCAAAGTAAATGCTAAGACACTCCTCACAGACTCGCACCAGAGAACCCCTACCCAGCAGCAGTAGACGACTCCTGGGAAGCCGTCCTCTGGACCCTCAGCGCCGCAGGCAAGGCCATCCTGCCCCCGATCGACACCACCAAGCTCGCAGTCGGCGGCTCATCCGCGGGCGCGAACCTCGCAGCCATCATGTGCCAGCGGGCAGCAAGCCAACCTAAACTAAACCTCCGCTTTGCCGCGCAGCTGCTGTCCGTCCCCGTGGCCGACAACACCGCCTCGCCCGAGACCAAAACCTCGTGGCGCGAGAACGAGAACGTGCCCGCCCTCCCCGCGGCCAAGATGCTGTGGTACCGCCGCCACTACCTGCCCAACGAGGCCGACTGGTCCGCGCCCGAGGCGAGCCCGCTGCTGTGGAAGGGCGACTGGGNGAGGTTGTCCTGGGTGAGCTGGATGTTCTGCGGACCGAGGGGGAGGAGTTTGCGCAGAGGCTTGTTGAGGCGGGCGCGACGAGCACGAGGGTCACCATCATGAAGGGGCAGCCGCATCCCTTCATTGCCATGGATGGGGTATTGGACTGTGGAAAGCTGGCGATCACGCTGTTTGTGGAACGGCTCCTGAGGGCGTTTTACGTTGAGAATTAGGAGTCCGAGTCCGAGTCCGAGTCTGGCGAGGGCGGGAGCCTGGATATCTGGGGGCTCATTACTTGACTTAGCGTACCATTCATACGTTCAGAAATAGACATACGTCAGCGTTGAGTTTCACTAGCTCGAACGTGTTCTCGCTCTGTGGTTACCATCTGTGGGAGGTACCTCTGTAGAGCACTTTTCAGTAGAAAGGCAGTCTAAAGGGTAAAGGCCCTGCGATGCTACCATTAGGGCATACCTCCAGAAAAGGTTTTAGAGAGACACCGTGGTCGCGCATTGGATCCATGCGCGGGGCTCGTCATGAGTTGAAGTTCTCGTCGTGGTGGAAGATTGATTGAACGTGGAATGGATCGGCGTCGGTGTCACGAAAGTTGTCAGGCAGGGTCCCTGGAAGCCACTGCGTCATTGCGACCCTTGAAGATTCGATTTGATTTTGACAAACATCTCAGAATTTTGAGACGGTGAGAAGGAGACTTGGGACAATAGAAAGCGCACCTCAGGGTTTTCGCTTCATGCCTTGCTAACCGGTATGAGGCTATATCATGTCCGGTCACATTGTTCGTCAAGCTGCCCCATCCGCGCATGTTCTGGGCCATGGCTCAAGCTACAGAAGTGTCACTCATTCTAGTTGGCTCACGGCTGCTGGACCACGGTTTGATCTCATGTGGGGCGCCTCAAGCTCACTACCTTCGGGTCGTTGTGTGCTTCCAGAGGCCACTGTTTGGAGTCGGCGCCACTCTAGAGACTGGAGCTATTCGCATCGAAAATGACGCTCCGCTGACAGGTAGCGTATTGAAGAGATTCAAATTGAACCTGCTGATTCAAAATCAAAAGTTAGCAGTTGTTACCAGAGTCAATTCTGCTGCCAATGGTTCAGCGTCAATGACATAGCGTCATTCTTCTATTTTCTTTTTCAATATGCGAATTGTTCCGTCATTCCCTTTCCTGGACCGGTAGTTTGGGTTTTAATGTGCGTTCAATAACATTTCTGGCACTCATCTATGTCTGTAAACCATGTCTTGAAGTCCAGTAGACAAGTAACAGTCTCGGTGATTGTAAGTGAGTCAATGGAGAGACTTGCTTTTACAGAACTTTGGGCCTGCAATCGAAAAGCAGAAGCGCTCAAGGACTTCAGGTGGCCCTCAAGCTGGGACGCGTAGAATTACAAAAGTAGGCTTCAGTGTGCTGGATGGTGCGGTCGCAAAAGAGACATCGCTGAGTTTCAAAATTGGTTGGCCGACACCACGGGTCTCATGAGCCGACAACCCAAAACCCTCGTCTCAGTCAAGCGAGTGGGCTAAAATGCTTCTCTCCAAGCTTTGCCGATGAAATCTGGGTGAAAGGCAACGGCTGAAATCGGCCACCTGGCTAACACTGAAGCAAACCTTGGAACCTGCGCGGCAGTTCGGGTACAGCAGCCTCAGCCAGTCGACCCACCACAGCCACACCTAGAACAAATCGACTTCTCCACTCCAGAAGCCTGTCCCGGTCATGAAGCCACGGGAAGGTCTAGGCCAAGTGCTATTTGGTGTTCTGGAGAAGCCATCTGACGGCGTGTGACTGGTCGGAAAGCTCTGCCACTGCTACTCATTGTTGACAAACTTCGAATTTCCGCTTTGAGTGCTGAATAGGACCTCATCAGCCGCCTCCCTACGCAACCCCCCACACCACTACAGCTGCTAAACGACGAAAGTACTTTGAGATCGAAATGACCAATGAAGCCTCTTGGCCGTGGCAGGGGACAAAAGTGTCTTTGGGCTGGCGATCCAGGCGGGCCTGTGAAAAGCACAGCTGCGCCTGGGCATCGACAAGCTTTGTCATCGCATCTTTGATCAACGGCTCCTATTCAGACCCCAAAAAGGGAAAGTTCGTCGGAGGGAAGTGGAGGTTGGTGGGATCTCCCGGCGAGGAGAAAGTAAGCTCGGCAGAAGGAGGCAGAGGTTGGTGGGATCACCCGGCGAAAAGAAGGGAAGCATACACAGCTATCCTGAAGCTCACCCCGTTTTTCTTTCAATTGCACTGACGATCGGCCGTGAGGTGTATTGACAGCTGCGGCGTGGCCATCTGAAACTTTGCTTGCGAGCGGGTGGCCCTATTCAGCGTTTTGTGGTCTATTGTCCTGAATAGGACCACTGCTTGAGAGGCCTCTGAATAGCTGGAAGCCAGACTCCCCATGGGTATAAGACCCCAGGGATGAGGACGCTGATTTCCATTTCTCCTCCTCTTCCTCCTCACCGAGACATACAAGATCACCCAAGTCAATCCAATAGATCTCTCAAGACAAGTTTACCAGTGTGTCGAACGATCAGTTCCACGACTCAACCGTCAACCCCTTACGCACAAAAACCACAAAGGCAAATAAGACACTCAACATTCATACCATTCTTTTGAAACCCACATTTTCAACATGAAGTTTTCCGTTATCGCAGCTGCGGCCTTCTCCGCGGCTTCCGCTAACGCCATCGCCATCGCGGCCGCCGAGGCCAACCCGTCCCCTGAGGCATGGTGCTTCTGGAAGGGTGAGGGCTGCTGGAAGGCCAAGCGTGCGGCCGACGCCTTCACCTCCGCCCTCAAGTCCACCGGTGGATACAAGGAGTCCCGCGCCGCCGAGATCTCCAACCAGCCGGGCGGCGCCGCCTACCACGCCAAGAGGAACTTCGAGCAGCTCGCGGCCATCGTCGCCTCCGTCTACCCCAGCCCGGAGGCCCTCTACGAGGACCTCAACCTCATCGGCGCCTTCCCTCCTGACTCCAACCTCACCATCCCCGAGGGCGCGGGCCAGGGCCCACCGCCACCCGGCGTCTCCGCCCGTGACGAGGCCGCCGCCATCGACCCCAGGTGGTGCTTCTGGAAGGGAGAGGGCTGCTGGAAGCGCGAGGCCACGCCCTGGTGCTTCTGGAAGGGCGAGGGATGCTGGAAGCGCGGCGTCCAGATGAGCAAGCGCGAGGCCGAGGCCAACCCGTGGTGCTTCTGGAAGGGCGAGGGGTGCTGGAAGCGGACCGACGAGAACAGCTCCGCGGTCGACAAGCGTGACGCGGCCCCTGCCTTTTGCCCCTTTGGCGGCGAGGCCGGCTCCGTCTGCTACGCCTCCAAGCGCGACTTCATCGAGGCCGACAAGCGCGCCTGCGAGGAGCCCGGCGAGGCCTGCCACAAGGCCCGTACCGCCGCCGAGGCCCTCGTCCGCGCCATCGAGGACGGCGACAAGGGGGCCCCCTCCAAGCGGGACGTTGACCAGGACCTCGAGGCCCGGTGGTGCTTCTGGAAGGGCGAGGGCTGCTGGAAGCGTGACGGCATGGACGGTGTCGTCGCTCGCTGCAACAGCCCCAGCGGTGCCTGCACTGCTGCCCGCCGCGACCTGACCAGCATGCACGCCGCTGCTCGCAGCCTGCTCGACTCTCTCGACGCCGAGGTCGTGTAGACTGTGAGTTGTTAGAGCCCAAGTAACAGTGAAGAAGCATGATACTGACATCCGTCAACAGCACTCTTCAAGACATGGTTTCTTCCTCCAAGAAGACAATCAACAAACAACAACCCTTCTTCTATTCTTCAACCACAACATGACCCATTCCCGATCTCGTAATCGGAGGCACCCCGCCAATACATATCAACAAAACATTCTCTTCGTCTTCATCGAGCCTCGCCCAACAAACACCATTCTTTGCACCAAGGTTGGGACTGTAGGGAGCCATGTCTCTCAACAGCACAATCGGCGGCTCATGAATCCTTATTCTCTCATCTGAACAATTAGTTAGTGGACAGATAATCATGGGGGGGAAAGAGGGCACTGTCACTTACCACATATTCTTGGAACGAGACGGTGCGGCGGTTGAGTCGCGCGTCTCCCAACTTAGTTACCTAAAACAAAAGTATTTAGGGTAGTAGCAGAATTGACGATACTTTCTGCTGCATGGTTTCTGATGTTCATCTGCCGCGGTAATTTGTGAAATGTTTTGCTCAGGATACTGCTGAGCAGGTCTACAGTGACCCATGCTAAACCAGGCTCATACGGTGAACTAAACATATTGAATTAGGCGACAGCCTCGGGGTATATACCATTGCCCTGGATAATTCGCAGTGCGCACATCTCTGAACGTATTTCCAAGCTCTTTGACTCAGTCCCAATCTAAATCCTAGGCCCGCTTCGTACCACGCACCAAGCCCAGGCTTGTTTCTCTTCCCCAAGTAGATAATGCCTCGCGCACACAAACCTCTTTACCCACAACTATGACCTCACATCAACAACCGCCAAGCACCAAGCATAAGCGCCGCGAAACCAGTGCAGACACCAATAAGCCACTGCAGCGTCTGGAACTTGACCATCTCGAGCTGCTGGCGCAGCGCGCCGGCCTCCTGCTCGATCTTGGTCTCGGTCTCCTTGATGCGCAGCTCCTGGGAGACGGCCTCCTCGCGGATGCGGCCCTTCTCGAGGTTCAGGTCCAGCCGCACGCTGGCCTGCGTGCGCCCGATCTCGTCCTTGAGCCGGTTGTTGAGCTTGGCGATGTCGTTGGTCAGCCGCTCGTGCGCCGACCGCGTCGCGTTCGACTCGGTGCTGTCGGCCGACAGCAGCTCCGACCGCAGGGTTGCAAAGTCGACCTTTTGCGTGTAGGTTGCCTTGGCTGCGTCCTCGCGGAGGACCATTGTTCGCGTGAGGTTCTGGATGCTGTTGGAGGGGAGGGGCAGGAAGTGTCAGTCTTGGGGTGCGTCTCTACTCGTTTGGTTGATCGGTTTGATCGGGGCTGTGTGGCTGGGCTGGTGTGCGCGGTTCTTCTAACCTTTCTTCGATCACATCGTTCAGAACCTTCATCATGGCCACCGACTGTTCCTCCGTGAATCCCTCGCCTTGCAGCCTCTGGACGAACTTGAGTGTGTCGAAATGGTGATCTCTCCTCCGCGGGGCTGAGGCATGGAATGCTCTTCGCAGGCCGGGCTGCTGGAGCATAGATCGGGGTTTGCTGGCGGCATTGATTCCGCTGTGTCGTACTGCACCTCCATCACTGTGCATAGATCGTGCCGGAGGCTGCCATGATCGCAAGGTACTCGACTGCGTGGCAGCCAGCGATGTCGCTATGCACTGCTTTGCAACGGGTGCCGTCCAGCTCAGCCGTGGCAGCAAGAAGCTGGGCAATGTTGATGCGGCGGTGGCCATGTCTGGGTGGGAGGAGGGCAGTCGTGGGTAGGTAGGGTGTTCGGAGCGGGATTAACGAGACGTTCCAAGCTTGCGATGTCATGGGCATTTATTACACCCCTGGCCAGCCGCAGTCGCCAAATGACTTGACGTTCATGTGTCCACAGACTCGGGCCCCACTAGCGGGGGGTCGGCAGGCGTGTCAGGGTCCTGAGATCGCCTGACGTAATCAAGTCTGGAGCTAGGTGATTGGCCAGAGCTGGTGCCCCACTTACGGGCGAGCCGCCCTTTAAAACTTGGGGCCCGTCGCCGCCAGCGAATTTTTTTCTCTTTTTCCTTTCTTCAAGTATGAAAATACACAACGCAAAAATTCACATTCTCGGGATGGTATTTCGATACGAGGTACTCCTTCGCCGCGTGCGCTGGACGTACCCAGGACTGTTGAACTCTCTCGGACAGAATGGAGATCAGACACAAAGCGAACGATCTTGGGTGCGGCGTGTCCCTCGCCTTCGAGGTATGGGATGGGCCGCAATGATCGAGCGTACAGATCTTGCTCGACCGCAGCACTGATATAACGAGTGCGCAACGACATTTGAAGCACCGCTAGCGATGTCTCTGTGAACGTAGATCCTCTGGCTGTCTAACCTGCTAGGACCTGGATGATGGATTGCAATCTGCTTGATGCTCACCTTTGCGCACCCGTATTCCTCCATGAACGGTGGAGTTGGGGCCTTGATCTCAACTGTGGATCACATGGAGGCTCTCGCGTCAGTCTTGTCTCGCACGCGGCGTTGGCCGCCATTGACGCGGCGGACTTGGTGTTCAGATCCAACCAACAAGTTCACATGCAATCACGAACAGATTCCTAGTGGACTATCAAGGTCATTCAAACATACTAGTCGTTACAATGCTATGGGTATCTACACAATCTGTAAAACTACACTACAGTCCCGTACAAGTACAACAACCCTAGTCCCCTCCAGCCACAGGTCCGCCCCTCTTGGCCAAGTTGGCATCCTTGGACACGGGGTCCGCGATCTTGAGCCACTCCCCGTTGAAGGCATTGATAAGCCAGTCCTGCAGCTTCTCGTACACGATCTGGTTCGCATTGTGAAAGTAGATGCTGTGGTCCGAGTCCGGGAAGACGTGGACGTCGTAGTTAGCGACACCGGCCACGTCCAGCTTGTCCAGCAGTGTCAGGGTGTTCTGCACGTGCACGTTGTCGTCGGCGGTGCCATGCATGACCAGGAAGCGCACGTTCTGCGCGAGCGCCGACGCGTTGCTGACGGCAGTACCGTCATAACCGGCAGCGTTCTCCTGCGGGGTCTTCATGTACCGCTCCGTGTACACCGAGTCGTAATACCGCCAGTCGGTCACCGGCGCCACAGCCATGCCGTAGCTGAACGTCTGCCCGGCGTCCTGCTCCAGCGTCTTGAGCGCCATGTAACCGCCGTACGACCATCCCCAGATCGCGATCCGCGACGCGTCCACGTATGAGAGCGACGCCCAGTGCTTCGCGGCCGCGATCTGGTCGTGCGACTCCCAGTGGCCTAGCTGGCCCCGGACGACCACGCGGTTCTTCCGTCCGATGAAGCCGGTGCCGCGGCCGTCAACAGTCACGACGATGTAGCCGTGGTGTGTCAGGGCAGACTGGAAGTCCTGTTTGAACATTTTCTTTACTTCCTGCGAGCCGGGGCCGCTGTACTGGTAGAATAAGACGGGGTACTTCTTCTTGGGGTTAAAGTGGGCCGGCCGCCGCTCGATATAGTTCAGGTCGACCCCATCCACGTTTATCGTGCCGTAGACCTTGAGAGGCAGCTCGTATTTCTTAGCGCGGTCTGCGAGGTCTTTGTTCGTCTCCACAACGTGCTCGTACTTTTCCGAGTTGCTAGGCGTGCTCACAACCTTCTGCCAGGGAATCTTGGGCCCTTGATAGTTAAGCAGGGCGTATCCTGCTCCTGAGGAGAATGACGCAGAATAATAAGCCTCTTCAGACGTCTCCGTCATGGGCTTCAGGTCAGTACCGTCAATCTTGACTGTGTAGATGTGGCGCGTCGTCGAGGATTCCTTGGTTCCGATGAAGTAGACTAGGTTGTTCTTCAGGTCCACTGCTGACGGAGCGCTGTCAACCTCCCAGTCCCCCTTGGTGAGCATGGTGGGTTCTGGGTTGTCCAAGGGTGAAAAGTATGCCAAGTGATCGCCATCGTCGTAGATCACAGTGTCGATATAGCCAGCCTCGGGCCGTCCATTGGTTGGGTCCGGGGGAATGTAGCGAGTATTCTGGGAGATCTCGAACCAGCCCCCGTCCAGTTTGCCCACATCAACTGCCCGGACAGTCTTTCCCGAGCGAGCTGCAACATCGACTAGAACCACCCTCATGATGTCAGAGATACGGTTCGTCTCTTTTATGAGAACGCTTTGTCCCGTCCAGACGACCGTGGTAATGAGGCGATCCTCATCCGCAAAGCCCCCTTCGATGTTGACCTCGAAGTTGTCGCCGTGATCAACATCGTGGAAAATCAGGTCCACGACGGGATTGGGCGCGCCGGCCTTGGGGTACTTCATGTAGAGCTCCTCAGGATAGTTCTCCAGCGAGTTGAGATGCCCGCCTTTCGGCTTCGATATGAAGTATTGGACGGGGTACTCGGGCACAGCCGTATCATTTGTCCTGAAGAAGGCGAGATACTTCCCATCTTCGGACCACCAGGTTGCAGTGTCACCTCCGAGAACCTCCTCTTCGTACACCCAATCCGGTCGACCGTAAAAGTAATTCTCACCGCCATCCTCGGTGATTTGGCGCACCTCTTGGGAGTCGATCCAGCGCAGGTACAGGTTGTTTTCCCTGACGAAGGCGATCGCATCGCTCGTGGGACTCCACTTGGCAAGCTGTACCATAGCATCGGCAGCCCCGGGGATCAGCGGTTCGGCGGCCTGCCTTGTGACGTCGAAGATCCAGTACCTGGCCGTCACGGAATGCCGGAATACCTGCTCCTGATTGGTGCTGATGAGCACCTTTTTCATGTCCGCGCTGGGCCAAGCTCCAACGATCTGGTACTGGTTGCCCTGAAAACCGAACCTGCTGCTCTTGATCAGGGTTGTTGATTTGGCAGCATCGACACCGGTGGCCGCCTCTGCATCCTGGCTCCTAACGTCCTCTACCACCAGGTAGTCTTTACCAGCAGCATCCTGTTCGAGGAGCAGCCCATCCTCCCCGTTTGG
The DNA here is from genome assembly GCA_000800745.1 of Diaporthe longicolla. Lineage (NCBI taxonomy): Eukaryota > Fungi > Ascomycota > Sordariomycetes > Diaporthales > Diaporthaceae > Diaporthe > Diaporthe longicolla. Next base: position 197,209 of record JUJX01000074.1, read on the forward strand.
GCCTGCAATCCAGCTCATGGTGTGTGTGACAGGCCTCCAGGCGCCCGACATGATCTCGTCGAGGGTGAGCTTCTTACCACTACTCCGCGCGACGGTAGCTTGCGGGTCATGTTCGAAGCTGGAGCCATGCTTGTAGGTTTTGGAGGATATGTACACGACCAGGGCGACCACCCAGGCGGCGACGAACACGCCAGACAGGATCAGGACCAGACGCTTCAGACCCCTGTCCATGTGCTTGGGGCGGGCTACGGCGGCGCCATTGGGGAGGAACGGGCCGGTCTCGAGGTCGCTGGACGCCTCCTCCTTGAGCGGGTCATCGTCATCGAACTCGGGGATGGTGTCGCGGTCGGCATAAGGAGCGTTGCTTCGACGGGCGGCAGGGGGGGAGGTCCGGCGCTTGGAGGAGGAGGGATGGTGGCTTAACATGCGGTCGTTGATTTGGTCGAAGACGATACTTGTGGTTGAAACAGAGGCGTCGGAGAGGTGGGACTCGTGCGATGTCCTCGGGAGGTTGTCGGAGGAAGCCATCGTCAGGGTTCGGGCGGATGGGGGGTGTCAGATAAGATACCTATATATCTAGACTCCTTGCCTACCAAGGTATTGCCCGCACCGGCACTACTGATGGCTGAGCTAGAAATAAGTCAGGAGTAGTGAGAGGAGGGTAGAGATCATGAGTGAGGATGAAACAACATGTCGTGCTTGGCCACTTGGCGAGTGGCTGCGGGTGAGGGCGGGAAGGTGTGAAGGAGACGGTTTGGCCATTGAAACCCTGATTCGGATGACAGGAAGGACCTCTTTGTGGTTGTTATCGCACTTCTGTGGGCCCCGGGTGATAGCGGTAGCGTGTGGCAGAGAGCCGCCAAGTGTGGGCTACCCCAGGCGCCCAGCACTAACTCCAGTGGTCGGTCTGCTGGAAATGGTTCTTGTCCTAGTACACAGTAATAAAGGCCAATTCTCCACACGGCGGGCTGAACCATATTTGCCTAGTCAACCCAAGAACCGTCTCAATCGTGACGTGTTAACACTACACGTGTATCTCTACCCAGCTCAAGAAATTTTAGCACCCATTCTCCAATGTGGACTTCTACTTTCAAGCCATCGATTCTCGACAGAAAGGGTAGACAGTAGTACTGCTCCAGCGTGGGGGGTTTTGAGTTGTGACACATGAGTCGACGCAGATCAGGGGCTGGTGCGCTCGGGCAGGTCACAGCAGATCTTGGGCCGTTGCATCGGAACCACCTTCGAGCCCGCGAGACACGTTCAGAGAAACATCCGATATCCAGGAATAAAACACCCAGTGAAGAGACAGGTGATTTGGACTGATTCCGGTACAGCTAGCAGTGTAGAACCATTTTCATCAGTAATCCAAGAGCCAGAGCCCACACAAACCATGTCGATCCGGCTGCATGGACTACCTCGCTGTTTCATCACGCCTTGGGCCGTTGCTCTTGAGTCGCGAGAACTTTATGGGTGATTTTACAATTTATAATGTTCTCTGACAAGTAGACCCCCTTTAGCGGCAGCGCTAAAAAAAAAACATACTAACCGACAACCACTGCGACTACCAATCTACACTACTTTAAACCCAATTTACAGACACTACAAGCCTATAATAGATAATATAAGCATAGTATTCAAATACCTATAAGATACTAAATACAGCTATAATATTTTTTTATAGGAAAATAGACCTATAGAGGCCTATAAGGAGGTTAATAAACTACCTACTAATATAGCTACCTATATACCTTCCTATATACCTTCTAATATACCTTCTAGTAAGGCTAGTAGTAAGCTACCTATAGGACCTATTACTATACCTACTATAGGATGTACTACCTCCTAGTAACCTAGTATACCCATTATAGAGCCTACTACTAAGCCTATTATAGAGTCCCCTAGCCCTCTATTTATAGAGGAACTCTATAAGTAATATACTAAACTACCTATAGTTGTTAAGCTATTTAAAGCTAACCTATAGGATAAGGAATACCTGAATAATAACTAGTCTAATATATACTATAGCCTTAATAGAAAGAGCTATAAGTCTACCTAATTTAATATTAATATCCCTATAAAGCCTATAGTTATAAACCCTAATAGGCTTATAGCCTACTACAGTACAATCTTTAGTAGTACCTATAAGAGACTAAATAAATAGTAAAGTATCTTTAATAATAATAATAATAAGGAGGATATTATTATAGCTATAAAGAAACCTATACCTATTAACCTTTCTAGTAATAATAAGTCTATCTCTAATAATAACTGTAAAACCCTGTTTCTAGATACTCCTATAGACTTTAGCTACTTTAATTATATAGAGTTTATATAGCTTATAAGTAAGGTTAAGAAATCTAAAACCCTTATAGCTATCTATGAGATAGCCCTGTAGAATATAGTAGTTATATAGCGAATTAAGATTAAAGAGGGCCTTAACCTATAGTATATAGTTAATCTTAAAGTATTAGGTATATAGATAGTTAGTATAGCCTATAATAGTACTAAGGTATATAACTACTACTAGAGGGGAAAGGGTTTATTTATAGACTATTATATAGTTAAAGGTTTTATAGCTAGAGCCTATAGGAACTACTACTAGAATAGTAAGGGTAGCTATTATAACTTATATACCTTTAAAACTAAGATACCTATAGAGACCTATAAGTTTATACAGCAACTATCTATTATACCTTAGCTATATACTTATATATTATATAGCTAGTAGAAAGGGCTATAAATATAAAGCTAAGACCCTATTTATAGTTAAGAAACCTACTATAGCTAAGAAGGCTACTATTATTAGGATACCTATAAGGAAGAAGTAGGCTAAGAGGTATATAGAGGATGCTATAGAAGAGCTAGTAGAGTAGCCCCTAGAGTAGCTTATAAAGTATAGTAAGCGGACTAAAGGGTCTATAAAGCAACCTATAGAGGATCCTATTAAGTAGCTAGCTAAGTAGCCTATTAAGGACCCTGTTAAATAGCCTATAGAGTAGCCTATAGAGCTACTAGCTAACCTATATATTAGAGGATATAGTACTTTACCTATCCCACCTATATACTTATAGTACCTATCTATCCCTATTAGCTATAATATAACTATAGCTAAGTTCTATAGAATAGCTATAGCCTACTTATATACTACTATATAGTATATAGAGTTTATAGAAACTTTAGAGTAGTTTAATAAGATAGGTAGAATATAAATATAGGTAGGAAAATAGATAGAATTAAAGGATAACTATAGTAGTAAGTATTATACTATAACTATAGGGATCCTATAGTATATAGCTTATAGAAATAGATAGTTTATACTACTATAATAAACCCTTATAAATATAACTATAGCCTATAAAATAACTATAATTAGTATAGTATCTAAAAAGTACTATTAAGATATTAAAACCTCTAGGTAAACTATATTTAAAACTATAGAATTCCTTTTATTCTTTAAGATAAAGAGCTTATAGATATCTATAACCCTAGATATAGTTATATAGAACTATCTATATATAAAAATAGGAGACTATAGATCTACCCTTATAGTTATAAATAACTACCCCTATAACTTATTAATAGTTATTATAAAGTATAAATAAATAGGGAACTAAACCTATAAGATTAGAAATAGGAAGTCTTTAGAGCCTATTATAAGCTTAATCTAAGGAATAAAGTAGATATTCCCTATAAAGTCACCTATAAAAATCCTTATCTTTAAATAGTTCTTCCTAACTACTAATATAAATAAACAGGTACTATTACACAGGCTAGCCTCCACATCTAAGTTCTATATAAGTATAGCTAGCACACTAAACTTTAAGTCTAGGTATGTGGGTGGGATTAATAGGAAATTAATAGACTATAAGAACTTAGTAGGTAGCTTAAGTAACACCTTAGACTATTAGTTATCCTTAACTATAGTAACCACAAGATATAGGGGTAAGCCCTCACCTAGAAAACAGTATAAGACTATATAGTTAATCTCTATAACTATCCTATTTATTAGGGCTAAGATATAGCAGTCTATAAAGATCCCCCTATTAAATATAGTAGCCTAGAGAAGGTTATATAGGTAGATAGTAGAATAGAAGTCTATAAGTAAAGATAAGGTAGTAATCTATAGGAAAAGGTATAAAGGGCTATAGTACTTAGCCTTATATAATAAGTCCTATAGCTAGTTAATAAACCTATAGTTATTATTATCTAAGCCTTACACCTATATATTCTCTATAAGCTACTATACCTATAGTATAGCCTAGAGAGGTAAGTAGGAAAAGGTAGCCTATATAATCTACCTATAGGTCCCCTTATATATTATAAGGAGGATCTATATAAAATCCCTACTAAAGATAATAGGTATATTCCTAAACAGCCTATTAAACTTATAGATATCCTATAGGGTATAGTCTATAGCCTTAAAGTAAAACTAGTACTATATAAATACCTTATCCTATATAATTAAAGCTATAGACTATATTAAGTAGAAGAGCTAAGTATTCTTACTAATCCTATAAGAAGAGCTCTTATATAAGTCTAATAGGATCTAGAAAAGCAAGTATATAGTATAGCTGCTAGGTATAAGGAGGGCTACAATCCTAGAAGAAGCTATATATAATACCACATAGCCATATACACAAAAATAAGCTATAAGCACCTTATATAAAAACATCTTTCCTATACTACCTAAGCCTTAAATAAAAAAATAGGTCTCTATAGGGTCCTACTCTATAGTATTTATAACCTTACTAAAGATCTTAAACTACTTATTATTAAACTATAAGATAGTACTATTATAGTAAATCTACTAACCCTTAAGCTTATAAGTAACCTTATAGTTAACTAATAGGTTAGACTAAATATCCACCTATATATACTATAGCTTAAATAGGCCAAAGTCTATAAGCTACTTATTAGCCTTAGAAAGACACTCTTAGAGTAGAAAGAGCCTATAATCTATATATAGCTCCTTAATACTAGGTAGTATATCCATACACCTATAGAGTTTATAAGGAAAGTTATTATATATACAGTCCTTAAACTACTCTTAGATAGCTAACAAGTCTATAGGGTCCTTATAGAGAAGTATAATAATAAATAGCCTCTATAGTAAGTACCCTATCTACTATATAGCTACCTTATTAAAATAAGATATCCAGTAGCTATTATTATCTAAAAGACCTATAACTAAATATATAGACCTATAGATAGAGTACTCTACATTACCTATTATCTATAGGTACTAAAATAAGGTTAGCCTAGGGATATTATATAGTAGTAGGTAGAGATAGTATACCTTACTAGCTATAGGAGAAACAAAGTATATATAGTCTATAGCTATACCACACTACTATAAGGCCTAAGCCTTATCGTCTTATTTCTATACATATGTACACAGAAAGTCAATATAAAGCATATCCTTTATATCTATAAACTATTAGTTATACTTAAAGAATACTATAAGCTAAGACTTACTATAGTCTATAATACCTATAAGCTTCTATAAGGATAAATCCTTATAGAAGAAGATAGGCTACTGCCTCTTAATATATACTAGAAGGTATATAATGGGTGGATATTTCTTATATATAGGAAACTTAAAGAGTTGTATAATAGACTCTATAGGGCTTATATAATAATATTAGAGGTATAAGTTAATCTTATTAACATCTATACTATCCTATATAGCAGCTATAGTAATATTATTCCCCTTATATATATACTTATATATATATTTAATAGCCTTTATAGATATATAAATCTTAATATTAATATAAGCTTAATACTTATAGTAGAGGTAAGGGTTATAGGGGACTACCTAGCTATTATCTAGTTATACCTTATATATACCTATTCTATAGGTAATATACTACCTATTATTCTATCTATAGTAAATAGGATAACTATTATCTAGAATAGTTATTATATCTATAAATACTTTAGGGAAATACTTTAAATATATAGGAATAGTACTAAGCTCTAACTACTATATATACAGGCTCTATAGGTTTACTAAGCTATATATATTATATACTATTAACTTCCTAATAATAGCCTATAGGAGCCTATTAGGGTCTTCCTCCTCTATAAGGAGCTTAGTATAGATAACCTAGTTAATATTATAGGGGTTATAATATAGCTATATAGAATTAGCTGTTAAAAACAGTAAGATATACTTATATAGGAGCCTATATTTCTAGAACTTAATAGTCTATACAATACCTATAAACTCTCTAAAAAGCCTAGCCTATAGCTCTTTAATTAAGGTATCTAATTTTAGCTAGAAGATATATCTAATAATATTAGGGTAGTCTATAGTAGACTTACCTAGGCTAAGCTAGGATAAGATCTCTAGCTAGTTTAGGTTTATAGTAATTATAATAAAGAATATAAAATACCTTAAGGTCTATATTATAATAAGAGAATCCTAATAATACTAGCTAATAAAGTAGTAGCTACTAATATATATTATAGGTAGGACTACCCTCCTCCCTAGCTAAATAGTATCTCTATTAGAGTTATAGAGCTAGTCTATAACTCTATTATATAGGTCTAAATAGAGCTTCTTCTAATAATTCTATAGCTAATTAAGTTTTATCTAGTTATTTATAGCTTAGAGATTAACTAAGAACTACTAGAAGAGATAGTAGAAAGTAAAAGGGATATAAAGCTAAGACTAGTAGGGGTATAAGATATATCTATAGTATTTATAGAAGCTAAGATACTCACTCTTCTAGCCCTACTACTAGAGATCCTACAGCTATAGAGCCTAGTGCTAGCTCTTATTACTATAAGGTAGTATAAGTAGGTATATAAGAGGTAGGTAGGAAGGGTAAGAGGTATAAATATTAAAAAAATAGGTAGATAGATAATTATCTATAGAGTATTCTATAAGAACTATATCCTAGAAAGAAGTATTTATATACTCTATAGGGATAATAATAGCAACCTTATCTATAGTAGGTAAGTTCTTATACCTATAGTCTATACCTTCTTCTATAATAAGCTATACTTATAAGCTTATTAGAATATATATAGAGCTAGAAGACCTTATAAACTACTTATAGGTAGTAAGGTATATTTTAATATATAGGTTATATATATAAAGTAGGTTTATAATATAGTTAATAATACTATAGTCTAGCTAGTTATTATATATAAAATAGACAGTAGTAGTATATTCTAGATTATAGAAATAGAGTTATATATACTATAGCCCTTAGCTATCAGCCTCCTACAATAGTCCTAACTAATAATATAATATCCCCTAGATTTAAAAATCTACTAGACTACTACCTATAATACCTTATTATATTATATTATATTATATAAAGGTAAAAGTAAAGATATTATTATATTAATATAGCTATTTATAGAAGTCTATAGTATAGGGGTTATCCTTATAGAGTAGCTTAAGGATATAGTTAGGGGTATAGCGGAAAATAGATATATTAATATTACCCTATAAATAGTAAGAGCTAAACTTTAGATATATAGTAGAAGACTTCTATAAATAATAAATATTAGATATATAAAATATTAGTCTATAGAAAAAAGTAAAATAATATTTATAGCTAGCCTCTTATCTAGCTAATATAAAGTACTATAAAACTTATAGACCTTAGATATTCTATCTAAGTTATAGATAGTAATAAACTTAAACCTATTAGATAGAATTTAACTATATAGAGTACCCTACTTAATAACCTATACTATAGCTATAGATATACCTACCTAAGTCCTTCTCCTCTATAGCTATAAGGTAACTATATTTTAGGAGGCTAGGATCTTATAGGCCTAGGATACTTTACTATAAGGTATATATATAGAGTAAGCTTAGCCTATATAGTGAGTTTTAAATAGTATTAAAGGGTAGTTTTAGTAGTACTTTATATAAAAGGATATCTAGAAGGAAACACCTTCTCTATAGGTATAATAGAGTAGTATATAAGCTATAAATAAAAAAAACTAAGGATAATATAAGGAGGTATAGATAGCAGTAGGAGAGGTAAGGGGATATAAAATAGGAGATAATAAATTATAGAGTTTTATAGGAGGAGAGGTAAAAAAAGAGGAACCTATAAGTAGTAATAAAGTATATAGAAAAAGTGTTAAGGTAAGTAAGGGAATATAGTGTATACCTGTAACGGCTATTAAGGAGGGGGTTAGATTAAGTAGGAGTTATGGGGTAAAAAGCACTAACACACTAACCGTAACTTTTAAAAACTGAGCTTTGGTTATGGTATATGGATGTACAGTGAGTGACTTGTATGAAAAGATTCACATTTGAACCACCGAGCATCAATCAAGTTGAATTTTGACTCTTCAAGATTCCATCCACCATTTTAACATCAATTGATTTGGCTGCCTCTTCAAACCCTTGCCGGGTCATGAATAGCCCTCCATCACCATGGTCGTTCAAGTTATCCTTCCGCTCCACACGTTGGAACATGGCAGCTAGCGATGTCGACCGCCACGCACCCTTTAGAGTCCTAGTCTTGGCTGATATAGTGGCTACCAGGAAAGTACCTGTCATGACATTGAGGGCCGCTGGATATATCAACCAGGGCCACTGGACATGAAAACAAGTTTCCATTGCAAGCTGCGTTCCCAAGGCGTAGTCCGCGGGCGGAGTGTCACCGTGTTGTCTGATCAGGCCGGTCAGAGTATGCGCCAAACCCTCAAAAAATTGGTTCGCAGTTGTGATGTCGACGGTACCATTGCGATAAAAAGGTTTCATCCACGTATCGCCTTGGACAGAAACACTGTCCTCTGTCACGGAGCCGAGGAGGGATGCGTCGAACATATGTGACAAGAGTTGATTTATAGCCAGCCCTGGCGTGGTCCCCAGTGTCCACACGCAATCTGGCTCGTACCAAGTTGTCTTGCTGTCATTTGAGTCTTGGTCTATCTGTAATGTTTTGTTGACAGATACCGCAACGCTTGTATTCACGCCGAGTATGTCCGACCTGGCACACTCTCGCGATCGTCCGCCGCTTATCAGTTGATCGGTTGCTAGAGACCAAGTCATATCTGGAGAAACCGTGACCTCGACTGATGAAGTATTTGTCTTTCGCAATGGGACCGTAGAAATGATGGTTTCTGACAGGACTGAGCCTTGCACGCTCGCGCTGTAAGTCTTCAAACATGGATAGAGTGAGCAACCCACAGCCCATGGATGTTTTGTGCAGTGAGTTGTGTTACTCAGATCACATGAGCTCGGATTGTCGAGAACCAACATCAAAAATTGCAGATTGATGACCTCGTCAAAGTTCGAGTTGTTCGCTGGGACTTTGGAAGCTTCCAATAATTGGAAAGGCAGGTTGTTCCATTTGTAAATTTCCCCGACTTGAAGAATGGGCTCCGGCCACCAAGGGGAAATATGATAGGATGGAAAACTTTCATTCTTCTCGATCCTATGAGACAGCTCATCACAGCTAGAGCACATGCCAAGGGATGAAAACGCTCCAACACTGTCGACAGGGCCCGAGAATGTGCAGTTGCCGGTCGGGCAGTTGTAAGCAACAACTGCGGCCTCACTTGATGGGGGTTCTAACGCTCCGGAGTATAAAGCATTGGCCATAGCATTGTCCGGTTCAGCGAAAAGTAACTGGGTTTGGTAACCCCCAGAAGTGTAGTTATTTGTTCTCGAAACAGTGGCCGGTGATGCGATTGGATGAAGGCAGTCGTAGTACTAGATGAGTTGTTGGAAAAATAGGTTAATAGCAACTATTAATACAGTGATAACTAGTTCCGTTTCTATTCTATATATAGCTATAGCTATACACAGCGCCTTTATATAGTTATAAACACTTAGAACCTAGTATTAAAAAAAGTATATATTACTAATAATAATAGTTAAATAAAATAAGTAAGTATATAGCCTTAGCCTTATAATATATAAATAAAGCTAAGAAAAATTACTTTTAATAATATTATTAATTATTAATATATAGTTTAAAAGTTAATTAATAATAAAGTAATTATATAATAAAGTAAAAATAGTTTTAAAATAGTTATTATATAATATAATATACTACTTAGTAAGATAAATTACTTAGTAGGATACTTTTTATTAGTTTACTAACTTTTATTAACCCTAGTACCTACCTAGTATAGTTAATTTAATAAAAGTTAGTACTAATTAGTACTAACTACTTCTAACTCTTTATTTTTAATTATTTTATTAATTTAAAGTAGTAGTAAAATTATAGTATAAGTTTAAAAACTTAAGGTTTTAGTAAATAAGTTTATATTTAATAGAGATTATATCCCTATTTTTTATATTAGTCTTATATTACTCTACCTATTTAACTATTTAATATACTAGAAATTAATATCTACTATACTAATTTACTTAAAAGAAGATAAAATTATTCTAACTTTTTAAATAATTAAGAAATCTAAAATAAACTATAAAAAACCTATAAGTATATATAAAGCTATATAAATCTTTTCTATCCTCTATAGTATATTATTAACTAGGATAAATAATTAACCCTATTATAAGAAAATATATATAAATAACTATAAACTTAAGCTAATTAAAGAATAAATACTTATTTAATATATTATTAATTAAAATATATAAAGTTTTCTAATATATTTCTTTAATATAAAAAATATAGCTAACCTTATATTATTATTATATAATAATAGATTTTTTAGTAAGTACTAAACTTAATACTTTATAAATATATAACTTAGCTTAAAAATCTAATTTAATTATCTCTATATTTATTAAAGGGTAATCTATAAAGATCTAGAAATTATTAAGAATTAGTTTAAGCTTCTTTATAATATAATAGCTAAATATAGGATTATAGATAATAACTTATATAACTTTAATAAAACTAATTTTATAATAAATATATTAGTTATATTAATAATTATTATATATATTAATAAATATAGAAAGACTAAATTAGTATAGCTTAAAAACTAAGAATAGGTAATAGTTATTAAATATATTAATATAAAAAGCTAGTATATCTTACTATTTATAATTATTTAAAAAACCTACTATTTTATAAACTAAGCTATAGAGTTAGGTTTTCTAAAAGATTAAGTTATTAAACCTACTTTTAATAAATAAATAAATAAATAATTAAATTAGTTTAAAATAAGCTTAGTATTTTAAAAAGTATATAAAATAATAGATAAAAGGTAGATATTAGATACCTATTTTAAATAGATATAAAAGTTATATATTAATAAATTTTAAGAATTACTATAAAATAAATAATATTATTACTATTAGTATACTATTATATTTATCTTACTTACTTTAACTATTAAATATTATATTATATTTACCCTTAAAGTATATATATAGTAATTAAATTAACCTTTTTATCTATATATTTATTAACTATATTACTAAATCTAAGTTTTTTTTACCTTTAAAGTAGCTTATAATAAAACTTTTATAGAGATAAATATTAAATCTATATTTAAAAAAGCTAGAATTATCTCTTAAGACTTAGATTCTATTATTTCTAAACTTAATATTTACTTATAAATACTAAACTAATCTCTTCCTATCTCTCCCTAAAAATAAAAGTTATAAATACTATCTAATATTTAATAAATTATCTAATAATTAAATTTTATTAAAAGTAAGATTTTAGTATATTAAAAAAGCTCCCCTATATTAATTACTTTAGCTATTAACTAACTATTAAAAGATTTATAAATAATAGTATATAAAATTATAATTTTAAAAGATTAGGTTTATATATTTAAGAATACTAATATAATACTTACTAAATATAGAAGGGCTAAGAAGAGTTAAGTATAACTTAGAGAGATATTTACTATTAAAGATTTCTAGATAATAATTAAAGAAGAATAAAAGAGAAAGTAGCTAGCTAGTAAAATAAGTAGTAGGATAAAAAAAGTAGTCTATAGTAGACTAAGTAAATAATACTATAGGAACTATAGTAAAACTAAGTATAATATAAGAATATATAAGAAAGAGAAAGAAGGGTTTAATAAATTAGATTTTAACTATATTATAGTAAATCTAGTTTAATTAATCCTAATTAGTATAAATATATTTATTTTAATAGTTTATAGTAAACTATATTTTTAATAATATAGTTAATATTATTTAATATAAAGTATATATTTTCTATTAAAAGTAACTTAGTTTAAACCTATATTATATCTATACTAACTACTTTAAACTAACTAAATTAATTGAAAATAAGTAATTTAAAGTAATTAGTATTAATTAATACTAACTTTATTAAATTAACTATACTAAGTAGGTACTAGGGTTAATAAAAGTTAGTAAACTAGTAAAAAGTATCCTACTAAGTAATTTATCCTACTAAGTAGTATATTATATTAAGTTTATAGTTTTATAAAGGAAATTCTAACTAAAACCTTATTCCTCTACTATTAATATATATATATATATATATAATTTTAAGAACTTTTAATAAAAATATAACTTAAAGTAAGAAAACCTTTATTAAATAAGTATAATAACCTTTATTTTAATATATAGCTAACTTTAAAAAAAGTTAAAATAAAGAAATAATTTAAAATAACTTATATTTAAAACTTTTAAAAGATAGCTTTAAAATCTTTAAAAAAGAAAAGAGAAATAGTTTATAAAATAATAAAAGGAAAGTATAATAATCTAGTTTTTCTTTATATTTATAGTTTTATTACTAAAGATAAAAGTCTTTTTAAGCTAATAAATAAGTATAATTAAAGTAAAGGAAGGAAGGGGTAATTTAAAGTACCTTTATAAGATAACTATTAGGATATATATAAAGCTGTTGAATGCTTTGTGTGTAAGGTCTAGGGGTAAGAAATAAGTAACTGAGTAGATAGATAGATAGATAGTTAAAAGGATGAATATAGTGTGGCTGAAGCTATATGGTGATAAAAGTGCCTAGATTAGCAATATGGCTAGAGACGTATCAGCTCTCCCTCTATGCATGAGGTAATTCTACGCACGGCTCACTGTGGTCTTCTTTTGCTTAGTAGCATGACAGCTCCCCATGGGCCCCGGCTTGCAGTATCGAAATCATTAAAATGAGACAAAGACCGGTATTCTTTAAAGTACCAGAGCCATTTCATTTGACTGATTCCTACAAGTAAATTGTTAAATGGATAATGCAGATTGGATAAGAGTTGGCTATTGAGTACCTTCAGAGACACCCATCATCAAACTAGCTTTCATGACGGCAGAGAATACTGCTATCAGCGAGTTGATGGAGATGTACAAGGACCAACTTGACACTGGCTGGCCTCTATAGGCGATAAGAAGAATGACAAGGACGATGAGACACAAGTTTGACAAGAAACAATTTGCAGTCTCCCAGGCCCATACTGAAGCTAAAAAGGATTGAGCCTGAGAGAGCCTGCGGAAGCCACGAATTGGAGTATCGACTTTTGTGGATGAGCTTGTTGTGGTTTTGGTAGTAATTGTTTTGTTCAGACTGGGTACTGCCTGCGCCTTGTTCGGTACGCTTGTCAGATTCTTTGCCTCTGGGCTAGGACGCGGTGCAATGGTTGGCGCCGGCCCATGGACTGGGGCAACTGGTGAGGCTGGCTGGAGGTGCAAGTCTTCATTATCTGCCTTGCCAGCAGACAATTGGCCTTGTGTCACACATTCATTGACAGAATCAGGCCTTGTTGTGGATGGCGATACACTTGGAGCATTGCGTTTGGTTGTTGCCTGAGTTGTAGGTGCCGCCTCATCTTCCACGTTCTGGACGGATACCATGATCACGATGTGCTTTCGAGACAGGAAAAATAGTACTGAACGCGGAACACTGAGGTGCAAGGCAGAATTCCAGTACGCCACACGACTTAAATACACCCTCCGAGGGCAACGTCGACTTGTCAAGCAACGCAGCTAAGGCTCTCATACCATTTGTTCAACACCTATCGATGAGGGTTTTAAGTTGGTGCCTGAAATTCCAAGTGGCGAGAGAACCCGCTGCTCCTATCATCTCTCCGGGCGGCATGAAGCGCATGTCAAATCATTTGACCTGGCGGCACCATACTGCTTCTTGGCGAAAGGGCTGTGTATGGTCAAATTTGGAAGACTATGAAATGACATGCAGCAGGATGGCATCCTAGCCACCTTCCGGTACATATTTACCCTAACAAAGAAGTACATGATGGAAGAAAGCAGCAGCTGAAAATGCAGTAGCGGAAGGAGGCAGATCAAGGTGGCCCAGTGTGAGTCGTCTCTTCTCTGTTTCGTCAGGAGAAGATGCAATGGGTAGAAGGTGTGTGATACAAGCATTGAATACATGAGACAAGACGTCATGAGCACTCAGACCGGGCGCAGACCGGTCAAAGCCCCTGGAATCCTTTCAGAACTAGAGAGGTAAGGGGGTAGGCTTGAACGTAAGGCAGAATAAATCCAAACACTCAGCTGATAGAATGTTTTGGCCTGGCTGTCAAATTTACAAGAATAGCATGGCCAAACAAAGCATATAAAGAGGCGTGTTTCCAATAGTAACTCCTCGATGAACCTCAAAGTCAATCAGTGTCGCTGTTTAAGCCAAACTTCGTCAATAAAGAGTCCAAATTACCTTCGACTACCGCCTCTTCTCCAGAAATGCGTTGGTCTGCTTTTATTGCTGTTTTCTCACTGGGCCTCAGCGCCACAGCTTGCAGCACTCGGAATGACTGTCCAGACAATCAAATCTGCGCAGGTACGTCTCGATACCTAAGTAGTTGTTCCGGACAAAGCCTTTTTAACCACACTTCTAAATAGAGATTTATCGGAAATACGCAAGCTACGTCGACTACCGATGTGTCCAGCCCACCTCTGCTTGTTGCCAGGGCGACTGTATTCAGTGTGGTGGCGATGTTGTCAGTTCGGCGTGTGACTTCTTTGGTGATCCGGGACAATTCGACGCACACTGCTCTGGCGGCATGTGACTTCTTTGGTGACACTGGAAATTCGATGCACAATGCGTCGGCTTAAATCAGTCTATTGATTCTTGGCGACCATTTCACGGTACCACATTGGCAGTTTCAAATGTTTCCACATATTTTGGCTTCTAGCACTTCAGATGTTGCTTGACTTGGGTAGCACGATTACCCGGAGAGCAGATGTGTTGGGCCGCTATTACAATCTACATCTATTGTCACGAAAAACATCAATAGCTCTTGTAGGAGGTTCCCATCAATCATTAACATGACCACTTGTTCTGCCTATCCGAGACTCGGAGATCAAGAATCGAAACATGCTCGCTACCTTGTCAATTACCGAATCCCACTTGAATCTCCGTTCTCCATGCATGACCGTCGTCGTTGATTTAATTATTACGGGGTAGGCTACGGCCGCCCCCAGTAGGCGTGAGTGACGAACCTGATGCTGTGATGCAACCGTCTGCAGAACGAGGTCGCTAGTTGATCGACCATTGTGCCTTCTCAGGCTATTATCATGCCGTACGACCACTTAACGTTCTCTTACCAGTCTAGATCAATTTATGTCGCCCAACTGCCACGTATCGCCCGATCGCATGCGTGACACGCCCAGAAAAGTAATCCCTACGTAGGGATGGACACCAAAGCGGAAGGTATCACGAAACTCACCGACCCAACGCCTAAGGTGGGGCTGACCAACTTCGTGGATCAGGCAGAACACAACGCGTGACGTAATTTCGCTACTGCGCGGTGGCGGGATGCGTCGCCCAGACGCAGACATTTGGCAAGGCTTTGATGACAGCACTTGAGACAACTTGAACTGACCGATGTCTTTGCTCCTCAATCCATGTGGCTTTGTGGCGTTAGTTGGCGGCCTTGGTCGCAGGGTCAGCGATGGTATCAATGAATTGTACCCAGCACTGGCAATGGAGGACCGGTGGCGAGGCCGTTGTAGCATGGCCACAGAGTACAATCACTTACCCAAGTTTGTTATCGACATGAACATGGGACAAGAGGAGAACAGACCTCCCAGCGGCATGTCGCATTGAGTGGCAGGAAAAGTGCAATGGGTCAGTGGTGCTACTAGCACGCGACCTAGTTGAGCCTTAGCAGGAAACTGGTTCCGTTTCTATTCCGTATACAGCCGTAGCCATACGCAGCGCCTTCATACAGTCGTAAACGCTCAAGACCCAGCGTCAAAAAAAAGCACACATTGCCGATAACGGTGGTTAGATACGATAAGTAGGCACGTGGCCTCAGCCTTGTGACGCACACTTAGCAGGAAAGACCGGCTGCTCAACTCGGTCTTCGAGGAAGCCTTAATAACTCACTTCATAGCACTCTCAGTCTCAGCTGCGTATTCACTTTCTGGACAAACTGGACCCGGATCATCGTGTTGGCCCGGCCCGACCCCAGGGGTGTTGAAACATCTATACGAAAGCGAATGAGAATTCAAGCTTGGCAGGGCTGAAAAGGGATCCCAGGACTGGTGAACGGTGTCACACCATACATATCTAAGTGCATCTGCCAAACTACTGAGTACGTTTGTCGGCTGTCCTGTCCTGGGGGACTCCGGTTTAAACAGATCCTTTTCTGTGCCACAGTAATTTCACATCAACGTAGTCTTCATGAAGCCATGAATATGTATGATTGCCTCGAAACCATACATAGAGGCTGGATAGAGTACTGAGAGTGAAGGGGCGTCGAATGCTGTATCATTCAGGGGCCCGGCTATGCCGGTGATGGTCGGAGCACCTGGGCCCCGCTGCCCGCATCTTCGGCACGCTGAACCCTAACAGAAAGTCTGGCATAGCGACTAGCCAGGAACAAGCCACGCGTATGGAATAGCATCATCAATTAAAGTTTCCCCAGCAACGTGGTGAATGGTTCAGGGGCGTCGAACCCCATATCAGCAGACCCGGTTTTCTAAGGGGGCTAGCGATGTAAGACTGAATCGAGCATCAAGGTTGATGGATCTACGGCGAGGATCCGGCGGATCAAAGACAAATCAGTTGACATCGATGAATACGCGTAATGGATATAGGGGCTCACTCAGGCTTCCTCGCCCCCACGGGGCCCTCGGGGCGCGCTACTTTGGGAACTTCACTGGGAAATCTCGGAGGGTACGGTCCCTTAGTTTCCGCCAAGCAGCACTGCTGAATCCCTGTAGCTTACCACGAGTCAATTCTTCCATATTCAACCGGCAGTAATCTCCGTTACGTGTGCTATGTAAATCGCGAGATTCAACAAGCACGAGACTATATAAGCCAACAAGATGGCCTGGGTTCTAAATTAATCGATGCTCGACTTGTTTCCAATGCCCACACCATCCACCAACCAATAGTCGTTCCTTTCCTGAGCCGGGTCTCGTTTATATCGTGGTACAAGATGTTTTCCGTGCCACTCCTCATGACCCTCGGGGCGACGGCCGTCGCCGCTGTTCCATCCGGCGCCAGGTCGCTCATGTCTGGCAGTGTCAAATGCCCTGTGGTCCTCGAGGGTCGGGTTCCTGCGTCGGCTGCTCTCACGGACTTTGACGTCGAGAATGACCTGTTCAACTCGGGCTATGTCAAGGGCAATAACCTGACCTGGAGCGATATCTTGCTCTTCCCAGAGGTCCCCAACTCGCGCTTCGACAACGCCTCGTACAAGTCCGTGGAGGTCACCATCAGCGACGAGTCCATTTTCCAGAAGCAGTATGGCTTCCGCCGCGCGGGACTCCTCTTTGCCAACGACACCAACGAGGGCAGCCTGGGCTACCAGGGGCTCAGGACGATGCACTGGAGCGTTAAGCAGGACTCAACACGCGCTCTGAACCTGACCCACGAGTACTTGAACGTCTGGCACGAGTCTGCCGATTACTCCGGAGACCAATTCATGTTCCAGACGGGGCAGATGCTCGCATACCCAGATATGCCGGCGGATACCTTCAAGTTCTTCGACCGCAACGCCACGCTGCTGTGGTCCACCCCGATCGACTTCACCGAGTGGCAAAACTTTGCCATCACGCTGGACATTGATGCCAAGTAGGTCTCAGCTTATCTCCGGCTCGAAATGCTGTCACTAACAGGCCTTCCTCCGCAGCCTCGTCCAGATCTACTACTCCCTCGGCGATGCGGCACTGGAGGCGGTCACCGAGTTCGTGCCTGCTGTCTTATCTGGTGAAGGGCAATTCCAGCTTGGAATGATCAAGAAGCCCACCGGGACCGATGATGTCGTCAACAGCGGGTTCCAAGAGTCCCCACTCAACGAGGGACAGATTTATGGCGGTATTTTCGTGGAAGACAGCACGGACGGCTGCGTTTCGCTGTGAGTGTCGAGATAGCACACCCAAATCCTGTGCTCGCTAGATGGCGCATTGGGAGCTGCGGCCCGGGAGGGGAGGAGGGCAACAAACGCCTTTGTTTTCTTGTTGTACATATTCAACCCTGGGAAGGCATCCCAGTGGCTTCCATAGAACTAGACGATCCTTCTCGCTCTGCGGGCTGTCATCCGTATTCGCTGTCTCCTTGCTGCTGCCGCTGATCGTCTCTGTGCAGCCCACCAGGCTCAGGCCGGATTCGGCCACCGACTCGCTCTTACCACCTATCATAAGCACGGGACTCCACTATTATATAGTTAGATTATATATATAAGTAGTCTTCCTATACTTAGTATTTATAATTAGAAAACTAGTTAACTTACTCTATTTAATATATTCTACTTAGATTTATAATAGTTATAAACCTAGCTTTAATTAGAATTCTTTAAAATATTTATATTTAAATAAATCTTCTTATTATTTAAATATTTATTAGTTTAAATAAAATATTTTATTCTTTTTATAATATCTTTTAAAAGTTTAAATTATATTTTTATTAATATAATACTTTTATATAATTGAAAAGCTTTATATTATAATATTTTTAATTTAAATTCTATTATTATTTAAAATAAATTTAATCTTTTATTAACTTTAATACTTTTATTTTAATAATTAATTTAATTAATTTTATAAAGTTCTTTATATTTAAAA